>JAKSZT010054030.1:18952535-19192981 GCA_026826555.1 Tolypeutes matacus
TGGTGATGGTGATGGTGATGGTGATGGTGATGGTGATGGTGATGGTGTGTGTGTGTGTACATCATTTCCCCAGGGTAAGGGAAGTAGGAATGGGCAGTCTCACCTTGAAGAGCAACTGTTGCAAGGAAAGCAAAACCTTTCCACTGTGCATGACAACTCCTTCTGCTTGGGAGTAGTGCCTGAGGTCTGAGGCCCAGTATAGACTCAGTGTGAAGAGAGTAGTAACCAATTGCCAAGGTTTGCAATGAGAAAAGGTGGAGGAGCTGGTAACTGATGGGCCGTATCTTTACCACTGCAGTATGGTAGCTCACCAACATTTGGCCATATCTGTCTAGCTCTGTGGAAGTTACGTAGGCAACAGAGGGCCACAGAAGGTGCATCTCACTGCGCATCCAGAAACCTGGGTTTGAGTTCTAGCTCAGACACAAGCCAGCTCCTGGCCATTTGGAGCCTTCATTTCCTCATCCATAAAATAAAAGGATGGAAATAAAGCATCTTTGATGCATTTTCGACTCTAAATTTTTTTTATTGACTATAAAACAACTTCCATCCAACTACTTTGTGTTGTAATCCTATTTCAGGTATTATGTGTCTAACTTCATTTGCCAACTCAAAGCAGTACTCCAGTTCCATACCATGAACACAGGCCTCTGGGGAGGCATGTATCTGATTAAGAAAAATGGATTTAGCAAAAGATGATTTGTACAACTACTACACTTTTGTAATCAAGCATGGATTGTCTGGCAACCCCTGGCTACAGTGTTTGTGAATTTTAGAACCAAGCAGAAGAAAGTCCTTTGAGAAGTCAATAATAATAAAGTAGAAGGTACAAAGACAAAAGCCACGATGGTTATTACCCAGGGCTCACCAGACAGCATAGCCAATTTGTTCTGGGGTAATGCCTTAGCTCCCAAAGAGTACAGAACCATCGTCTTCTGGTTAGGTCTTCCCAACTCTATACCAGACAATATAAATCAAAAGCTGCAAACATAATCATGTAATTTGACCAAAAAAGTCTTCTAGGAATTCAGCTAAGGAGATGACAATATATGTATATTAGGTTTAATTACAAGGATATTCATTGCAGCAAGTTTGTTTTTAAAAATTGGATGCAACTAAATGCCTAACGACATGGGATTATTTAAATGACATATGGGATGTTCATGAAGTAAAATACCATGTAGCCTTAAAGATGTTGCATTACTGGATTATAAAGACATCGAAAAACATTGACTTTGTGTAGTTATGTTAAAAACTGCAGATTCCAAAATAGTATATGCAGTATGATTCCATTTTGCTTAAATTAGTATATATATATCCACACCCACATACATGTATACATACCTATTGTAGCATAGGAAGAGCATGCATGGCATAGAGCAGAAAACCATGGGGGCAGTCTTCACACCAGACTGCTGCAGGGTTATAGGCTGTCTTTCCTGAGAGGTGAAATCATGGGTAATCTTTATGTTTTCTGTTTGCTGCAATTTTTTATAAAGAAAACAACAGTTATTTGTAAAAGCTCAATGTCAACTTTCTCCTCAATGGCCTGCAGGCCAGGTCTTCCAATCTGAAGAATATTAGACATGAGAGAAATGATTGAGGCGCATCTGTCCCCAATGTCAGGAGGCAATATACATAATCCAAACCCAAGGGAATTCCAAATGTTTTGAAACAGAGCTTTTCAGGAGCTAGCTATGTTACCTTGAAAAATCACCCTTCTCTGCCTATCTGAAAAGATCCGATATATAAATGTCCTTTATGAAATATAAAGTAGGTATAGATTTTTATTATTATTAATGTCATTAATAAGAATAACTTCCTCAAGTCTCAGTTTCCACATATGTAAAATGTAGTGGTTGAACAAGATGCTCGCTAAGGTCCTTCCCAGCTCCCAGTTTCTTCTGGTCACTCATACCATAAAATTATGCAGCGTATACAATTCGAAACAACAGAAAGGAGGGATTGACTACATGGGAAAGAAAATGAAAGGAGAAGCATTCAGGGCAGGAGGGGACCAGTGAAGCCTGGAGTGGTCAGCCAAGACATGGCAGAAGCCATGGGACCTGAACGCATACTTCAGAGCTAAGAGGTGGGCCTTCCTGAGGGAGAAAGGCCTGAAGGAGCAAGAAAGCCCTATTCTGATGGAGCCCAGGAAGGAAAGACAACCCGGAACTCCAGGTGTTTGACCTCAGAGCATAATGGCCCCATTTCCAAATTCCCATTGAAATGATCAAAGACTATCTCAGTGATAATAAAGGGAAAGCTGAAATTAAAGTAGAAAAAAAGAATGGTGGTATCTACATGCCATTTGGGATGGGAATAGATCTGTGGGAGATGTAGGATAAGCAAGACTGAAGAGAAACCAACTCACAATAAAATGCAGATGAAGGAACAGCCTGCTTTGAGGAAGTGGAAAGGGCTCAAGAAGAACCTGCACCAACAGCTTCCAGAGAGAAGCAAATGGAGACCCTGGGAGCCTCTTCTGGAAGTGTGCAGAGAGCACACATTATTTCCAGCTTACCCTCGGTGCCAAAAGTCAGACCAAATAGAAAACATTAGCCCTGTCTTACTGGATCCTAAACCAGGTGACTGTACCAAGGAGAGCAGAGGACACTTTTCCTACTAACCTGGGGCTACCACAAGGGAAAAAAAAAAGAAAACGAAAGAGAGAAATTCTCCTTCCTAACCCGAATGCTTCCTAATAAGTTACACATACACTTATAATGCCACTCAGCCATTCCACTTCTAGGAATCTACCCAGAGAAGTGAAAGCACGTGTCCACAAAATGTCTTGTGTGTAAGTGCTCCTAGCAGCATTGTTCATTAATGGTCAAAACTGGGAATAATCCAGAGTCCATCTATGAAGGAATGGAAAAGCAAAATGTGGTATAACCATACAATGGAATAGTACTCAATAATAAAAAGGAAAGAAGTATTGTTTCATGCTACAAGATAAATGAACCCCCAAAATGTTAATGCTAGGTAAAGAAGCCAAACACAGAAGAAAACATATATGATTTCATTCATAAGAAATATCCAGAAAAGGCAAATTTATAGACATGGCAAGCAGACCAATGGTTGCCTGGCACTGAAGATGAGAGCAGGGCTTAAATACATATGGGCACAGGGAACATACTGGGGTATTGAAAGTGTTCTAAAATTGAAATGTGATGATTCTGGCACAACTCTATACATTTACTAAAAATCAGGACTTCCAGGAAAATGGTGGACTAGAAAGACACGGAATTCTCTTCTCTCCCAGAAAAATATAGCTAGAGGACAGGCAGAAATGGCCTGAAAAAAAATCTTCTAGATTTTAGGACACCAGGGGAAGGCTGGATACTGCTCAGAAGAGAAAGGGAGAAAGGAAAAGAATCACAATGGCAAAATTGTGAGTTAAAAACAGCAGCTGCTACTGCCAGCACCGTCCCCCACATTCAATTGTCCAGCCTCGGGCCAGTAGTTACAGACAATGGGGGCCCCAGAGATCCACCTCCCCATGAAACAGGAGAGAGAGGGACACAGCCTAAGACTGACTCGGCTTCTGACCCACAAATTTGGTTTGCTGTGTCCCACCAGCCCTTCCAGGCCAGCTGGGGCCACACCATTTTTTGCCTTGGGAGCTGGCAAGGGACTAAAGATGTCCAAGGAATAAAGATATCCATCCCTTTCACTCTCCCTCTATATCAACTGGGGCTGGTTGTTTAGGACCCAGAAGGGAGTGAAATTAGTTCCCAGCTGGGAAAAGAAAGGGGGCTGCCAGCAAAGGTTGGAGAACTGTCTCTGAGAAAGTTTGAATTATGAGGCTCTTAGCCTCCAGGCAGGAATCTCTATCACATTGATCTGGTCCAGGTTGGAACAAAACAACTCTGAGCAGGCTTTGAGTTGACAGGGCTGTCAAGGAGCGTCATCTGCTGGCAGAACAAGGACTTGCATGTAAGGAAATGGAAAGTAAGTAAGAGAAGATTTTTCTGGCCTTTATAACCTCCCTCCCCAAGGCCCTAGGAAGATAGTGTGAAACCCGCTACTGGGTCCAGAGCCCAGTTTTGAGCAACTAACAAGGACAATCCTAAAGCCCCAGATTGAACAAGGAATCAAAGAACAGCAGTAAAACAGAACCTCCCACCACTAAATCCCTATGATAGAGAAAGAAATTGAGCAACTGAGTAAACTCACCATCCTAATCAGATGCCTAGCCATCAGGAAAAAATTATGATCCATACTAAAAAAATGGAAGACTTGGCCCAACATAAGGAATATACCAAAGCCCCAGAAGAGACACAAGATTTGAGACAACTAATTAACGAGGTGCACACAAACTTCTAAAATCAAATTAATGAGTTGAAAGACAATATGGCTAAAGAGATAAATGACATCAATAAGACAATGAGCAAGAACAAAGAAGAATTTGAAAAGCTGAATAGAAAAGAAACAGAGCTCATGGAAATGAAAGACATGATAGGTGAGATCAAAACCACATTAGAGGGACGAAAATGGCGACAGCCGGGTGTTGGAGGCTTATGTCCCGCAGTCGGGGGCTGCCACTGCATACTGCAGCCGAGGTCACCGTCGCAGCTACGGAAACGACTGGCCTAGATGTCGCCGTGGCCCCTGTCGCTCACTACCCGCCGATTGTGGCCTCCCTGACGGCCAAGAGCAAGGTGGCGCGGCAGCGGCGGGTGGAGCGTTGGCATTCGGAGGTGCATGCGGCCCATTCGGTAGATGAGAAGATGCGAATCCTCACCAAAATACAGTTCATGAAGTACGTGGTTTATCCACAGACCTTCGCTCTGAACGCCAACCGCTGGTACCAGGGCTTCACAAGACCGTGTTCCTGTCGGGCCTGCCGCGGCCATGGGTGGAGCCCGAGCCGGCTCTGGATTTGGCGGTTCTGCGCACGGCCGCGTGTGACTGCCTCTTGCAGGAGCACTTCTATCTCCGGCGCAAGCGGCGTGCGCCGGTCTACCAGGACAACGAGGCAGTCGCCTCTCCCTTCCTGGACCAGCTGGTGACAGCTCTCTTGGGCCTGATCAGCCCACACAATCCGGCTCTAGCCGCCACCGCCCTTGATTGTAAACGCCCAGTTCACTTTTACTGGTTGCGTGGTGAAGAAATTATTCATAAAGGTCATCGGAAAGGTCGAGTTGATGCTTTGAGATACCAGATAGATGATAAGCCACATAACCAAATTCGAATATCCAAGCAGCTTCCAGAGTTTGTGCCGCTGGATTATTCTGTTCCTATAGAAATCCCTGTTATGAATTGTAGGCCGGACAAACTTCCATTATTCAAACGACAGTATGAAAACAACATATTTATTGGCTCGAAAACAGCAGATCCATACTGTTACGGTCACACCCAGTTTCATTTGTTACCTGACAAATTAAAAAGGAAAAGGCTTTTGAAACTAAATTGTGCTGATCATATAGAAGTAGTTTTTCGAGCTAATGCTATTGCAAGCCTTTTTGCTTGGACTGGAGCACAGGCTATGTATCAAGGTAAAAGTGATTTTATGCCTCTTTTTTCCTTGGAAGTTATCTATGGCGGTTTACGAATTCAGTAGTTCAGATTATTTTCTTTGGATTAAAATGTGGGTTGAATCTTAAGTGTTTTGAAAACTTTTGCACTGGCATAAAATGCAGTGTTTTTTTTTAAAAACCATGATTATGTATTTTGCATTTGAAATTATCAAGTAGCACAGAAGTTGCTGGTGTGATCTTTTACTTTGAGCACCTGTGTGAATGTATTTTTTTTTTCTGATCATTTTCTCATCCAATTCAAAGCTTTTATAGCCAAGTAAGTAATTTCTTTATAGATGATAACAGCTTCCTGAGGCCGTTTTTGCACTAGAAAAGGAAATGATTTGGTGGCTTAAAATGTTAAGGTTAAATCACATCTATCTTATATAATTCCTTTAAAAGCCATCCATGTACAGCTTGTGATTTAGGAGATCATTCATTCAATAAATATTGATTCCCTTTTATGTGCCAGGCACTGTTCTTGGTCCTGGAGATACAGAGTCGAATAAGACAGACAAATTCTGCTCTCATGGAACTTATAGTGGGGAGAGTGAACAATAATAAACATAAAACATTTTCAGCTAGTGATAATACTATGAAGAAGGTATATGAGACAAAAGAGTAGAGTGATTTATAGGGTGCAGGTAAGAAGTAGGTGGGGGGCAGAATGTATTTAGACAGAGTAATTCAGGGGAGGTTTCTAAAACTGACATTTGAATAAATCTGAGTGATGAGGAGCTGCAATAAATCCACGGGGAGACACTTTCAGACAAAAGGAATAGAAAGCCAAAGTCTCTGAGGTGGGAACAGACTTGAATGTGTAAGGAACAGCATCTAAGCCCATGAAGTAAGTGAGAGGGATAATAATAGGGAACAAAGTAGAGAAAACCAGAAACCAGTTCACATAGAACCTTATAACCCATTGTGAGGCATTTGGATGTTCTTTCAAAAATTGAGGTAATATAATACAAAAGTAGATTAATCCTATATTAATATCTAGGAGGAATTTTAATACAGATTTCATTATTTCTAGTATACCCTTCTATTTTGTGTCTTTAACCTTTTACTCCAATTGTTGGCTTATATTGCTGTAATAGAAGAGAATGGGCAAAATGGGAATAGGAGTAGGCAAAACCAAAAAGTGAGAAGAAACTTTTGAAAATGTTAGAATGGCACTACTGTTTGGTATGTATTGTGAAAATTTTGATTTTTACCCACAATAAAAAATAAATTAAAAAAAAAAACACATTAGAGGCATACAACAGCAGACTTGAAATGATAGAAGAAAGAGTAAGTGATACCGAAGACAGAACAGCTGAAATTGAAGAGAGAAAAGAACAGAGAGAGAAAAGAATGGAAATAAGTTGAGCAGGGGCTCAGGGAGTTGGATGGCAACAAGAAATGCAACAACACACATGTAGTGGGAGGTCCAGAAAAAGAAAAGTAGGAGAAAGGGGCAGAAGAAGTATTTGAGGAAATAATAGCAGAAAATTTCCCAACTCTCATGAAAGAAATGAGCTTACATATCCAAGAAGCACAGCATATCCCAATCAGAATAAATGCAAATAGAACTACTCCAAGACACATACTACTCAGAATGTCAAATGTCAAAGATAAAGAGAAAATTCTCAGAGCAGCAAGGGAGAAGAAAACCATCACGTACAAGGGATGTCCAGTAAGGCTTAGTGCAGATTTCTCTTCAGAAACTATGGAGGTGAGAAGACAGTGGTATGAGAGAATTAGGATACTGAAAGAGAAAAACTGCCAGCCGAGAATTCTTTATCCAGCAAAATCATTCTTCAAACATGAAGGTGAGTTTAAAATATTCATAAACAAACAGAAACTAAGAAAGTTCATTAAAAAAAGATCCACCTTTGCAGGAAATATTAAAGAAAGCCTTAGAGCCTGAAGGAAAAATACAGGAGAGTGAGGCTTGTAGGAGAGCATAGAAGAAAGAATAACAGAAAGGGTAATCAAAAGAGTAAAAAGACAGATGAAAATATGCTGTAACATGAAAACCAAAGAATAAAATGGTGGAAGTAAATAATGCATTTACAGTAATATCATTGAATGTGAATGGATTAAACTCCCCAATCAAAAGACATAGACTGACAGAATGGATAAATAAATAAATAAATAGATAGATAAATAAATAAATAAATAAAAATAATAACAATAACATGAGCCATCCATATGCTGCTTACAAGAGACTCACCTTAGACCCAGGGATACAAACTGGTTGAAAGTGAAAGGTAGAAAAAGATACTTCAAACAAAGGGTAATCAAAAAAGAGCAGGGATAGCTATACTAATATCAGACAAAACAGACTTTAAATGCAAAAAAGTTATAAGAGATACAGAAGGCCATTATATATTAATAAAAGAGATGATCCACCAGGAAGATATAACAATTATACATATCTATGCACCTAACCAGGGTGGCCCAAAATACATGAGACAAACTCTGGCAAAACTGAAGGGAGAAATAAACATCTCTACATTAATAGTTGGAGACTTCAGCACACCACTCACATCATTAGATAGAACAACTAGACAGAAGATCAAACAAGGAAATAGAGAACTTGAACAATATGATAAGTGAGCTAGACCTAACAGGCATATATACAGAATGTTGCACCCAGACTCAGCAGGTTATACATTCTTCTTAAATGCCCATGGATCTTTCTCCAGATAGAATACATGTTAGGCCACAATGCAGTTCTCAATAAATATAAAAAGATTGAAATTATACAAAGCACCTGCTCAGATCATAATGGAATGAAACTGGAAATCAATAATTGACAGGAAAGAGGTAAATTCGCAAATATTTGGAGGCTAAACAACACACTTATAAATAATCAGTGGGTCAAAGAATAAGTTACAACTGAAATCAATAAAATATCAAAATGAATGGAAATGAGGACAAAACTTATCAAAACTTAATGGAAAAAAAAAAAACTTAATGGGATTCAACCAAGACAGTCTTGACAGGGAAATTTATAGCCCTAAATGCCTATATTAAAAAAAAGAAGAAAGAGCTAAAATAACATGTCTAACTGAACAACTGGAGAAACAGAAAAACAACAGTAAACCAATTCCAAAACAAGCAGAAGGAAAGATATAATAAAGTTAAGAGCAGAAATAAATGAATTTGAGAACAACAACAACAAAAAATAATAATAGAGAAAATCAACAAAACCAAAAGCTAGTTCTTTGAGAAGACCAATAAAATTGACAAACCCCTAGCTAGACTAACAAAGAAAGAAGGTGAGAAGATGCAAATATCTACAGTCAGAAATGAAAGGGGGGAAGTTATGTCTGACCCCACAGAAATAAAAAGGATCATAAGAAGATATTATGAGAAACTGTATGCCAACAAACTGTATGACCTAGATGAAATGGACAAATTCCTAGAAATGCACAAACCACCTACACTGATGCTAAAAGAAATATAAGAACTTAACAAACCAATCATATTTAAAGAGATTATATCCGTCATCAAAAATCTCCCAACAAAGAAAAGTTCAGGACCAGATGGCTTCACAGGTAAATTTACCAAGCATTCTGAGAATTAACACCAATCCTGTTTAAACTCTTCCAAAAAAATTGAAGAGAGGGAAGATTACCCAACACATTTTATGAAGCCAACATCACCCTAATACCAAAGCCAGATAAAGACACTATGAGGAAAGAAAATTACCAATCTCTCTATGAACATAGATACAAAAATTCTCAACAAAATACTTGCAAATCAAACCAAACGGCATATCAAAAGACTTATACATCATGACCAAGTAGGATTTATTCCTGGTATGCAAGGGTGGTTCAACATAAGAAAATCAATCAATGTAATACAGTACATTAACAAATTGAAGGAAAAAAACTATATGATCATCTCAATCAATGCAGAAATGGCATTTGACAAAATCCAGGATACTTTCTTGATAAAATCAATTTGAAAGATAGGAATAGAAGGAAAACTCCTCAATATTATAAAAGGCTTATATGAAAAACCCACTGCCAATATCATATTCAAGGGGAAAGGTTGAAAGCTTTCCTTCTAAGATCGCAAACAAGACAAGGATGCACAGTCACCACTGTTCTTCAACATTGTGCTAGAAATTCTAGCTAGAGCAATTAGACAAGAAAAATAAATAAATAAAAAGCATCCAAATAAGAAAAGAGAAATAAAACTCTCACTATTCAAGGATGACATGATCCTATATTTAGAAAGTTCTGAAATGCCTATGACAAAGCTACTTGGGCTAATAAATGAGTTCAACAAAGTGGCAGGATACAAGATCAACATGCAAAAATCAGTAATGTTTTTGTACACTAGTATTGAACAATCGGAGGAGGAAATCAAGGGGAAAATTCCAACAAGACTCAAATACCTAGGAATTAATTTAACCAAAGAAGTACAGGACCTATATGCAGAAAACTACAAGACAATGCTAAAAGAAATCAATGAAGTCCTAAACAAATGGAAAGACATCCCACGTTCATGGATTAGAAGACTAAATATCATGTGAAGATGTCAATCCTACCCAAACTCATTTATAGATTCAGTGCAATACCAATCAAAATTCCAACAGCCTACTTTACAGTAATAGAAGAGACAATTACCAAATTCATTTGGAAGGAAAACTGCACCCAAATAGCCAAATGCATTCTAAGAATGAAGAGTGACATGGGATGATTTCACTGCCTGACCTTGAAACATATTACAAAGCTACAGTTGTCAAAACAGCATGGTACTGGCATAAAAATAGATACATTAATCAGTGGAATAGAATTAGGAGTCCAGAAATAAACCCTCACTCTATGGCCAACTAGTTTTTTGAAAAACCTACCAAGTCCATGTTAACGGGAAAAAAACAGTCTTTTCAACAATTGGTGCTGGGAGAATTGGATATCTACAAGCAAAAGAATGAAAGAGGACCCCTATCTCACTCCCTGTAGAAGAATCAATTCAAAATGGATCAAAGACCTAAATATAAAAGCCAGGGCCATAAAACTACTAGATGAAAATGTAGAGAAACATATTAAAGACCTTGTGATAGGGATGGTTTCTTGGACCTTACACCCAAAGCATGCACAACAAAAGTAAAAAATAGATAAATGGCACTTCCTCAAAATTAAACACTTCTGCACCTCACAGGACTGTCAAAAATGTGAAAAGACAACTGACTCAATGGTAGAAAATATTTGGAAAACACATATCCGATAAGGGTTTAATATCCATGATATATAAAGAGATGTTACAACTCAACAATAAAAAGACAGATGACCTGATTAAAAAATGAGCAAAATACCTAAGTAGACATTTTCCAAACAAGAAATACGAATGACAGAAAAACCCATGAAAAAATGTTCAACATCACTAATGATTAGGGAAATGCAAATCAAAACTACAGTGAGATATCATTTCATACCTCTTAGAATGGCCACTATTGAAAAGACAGAGAACTACAAGTGTTGGAGCGAATGTGGAGAGATAGGAACACTTATATTCACTTTGGTGGGAATATAGAATGGTACAGCCACTGTGAAGGATCGTTTGGCAGTTCCTAAAGAAGTTGGATATAGATTTAATACATGACCCTGCAATGCCACTACTGGGTATGTATTAGTCAGCCAAAGGGGTGCTGATGCAAAATACCAGAAATTGGTTGATCTTTATAAAGGGTATTTATTTGGGGTAGAAGCTTACGGTTACCAGGCCATAAAGCATAAGTTTCTTCCTTCACCAAAGTCTGTTGCCACGTGTTGGAGCATGACAGCTGCCAACGTTTGCCAGGGTTCAGGCTTCTTGGGTTCCTCTCTTCCTGGGGCTTGCCTCTCTCTGGGCTCAGGTTTGCTTTGTGCCACAAGGCCAGCTGTAGACTTTCAGGCAAATGGCTTGCTTCTCTTCCCAGGGCCTTCTCTCTCTCCTCACGACCAAGCTCCTCTGTATGCTACTTCCCTGGGCTCCAGCTGAAGACTCTGCATCACAACTCAAAACTGCTTCAACACTGTCCTTTGCCATGTCTTTTATCTTCGAGACCCCACCCACCAAAGGGTGGGATTCAGCGCCCTATTGATGTGGCCCAGTCAATGCCCTAATTATAACTTAATCATG
This sequence comes from Tolypeutes matacus, assembly GCA_026826555.1. Taxonomy (NCBI): domain Eukaryota; kingdom Metazoa; phylum Chordata; class Mammalia; order Cingulata; family Chlamyphoridae; genus Tolypeutes; species Tolypeutes matacus. Next base: position 18,964,178 of record JAKSZT010054030.1, read on the forward strand.
CCCAGATGAACAGACCAGTTTACAAGCATAATCCAGTATCTATTTTTGGAATTCATAACTATATCAAACTGCCAAACTGCTACAGGGTATATACCCAGAAGAACTGAGAGCAGTGACACGAACAGACATCTGCACACTGATGTTCATAGTGGTATTAGTTGGGATTGCCAAAATTTGGAAACAACCCAGGTGTCCATTAACCAATGAATGGATAAACAAACTGGTGTATTCACACAATAGACTATTACGCAGCTGTAAGAAGAAATGAAGTCGTAAAGCATATGACAACATGGTTGAACCTGGAGGACATTATGTTGGGTGAAGCAAGCCAGACACAAAAGGACAAATACTGTATGATTGTGCTACTATGAACTAAATATATTATATAACATATTGTATGATTCCATTTATATAAAATGTAAGTATAAATCAATTTATAAAGATGAAATTAGATTAGTGGCCATGTAGGGCTGGGGAAGGAATGTTAAGGGGTGTGGAGTCTTTCTTTCTGGAATAATAAAAAATTGTTCTAAAAATTTTTGTGGCAATGAATGCACAACATTGTGATTATACCAAAAGCCATTGAGGGGGACGGATGTGGCTCAAATGGTTGGGCGTTTGTCTGCCATATGAAGGGACCTGGGTTCGATCCCCGGGACCTCCCGGTAAAATGAAAAATATGTATATAGAAGGTGCAAGGGCTGCCAGGCTCTGTGTGCCAGTGAGCCGCCAGGCCCCGGGAGCCATGCAGCAAGATGATGACGTAACAGGGGAGAGACAGGACAAGATGCTCTGAAAGCTCTGAAAACCAGGAACTGAGGTGGCGCAAGTGGGAGAACACCTCTCTCCTACATTGGAGGTCTCTAGGATCGAATCCTGGTGAAGACTGGAGGAGAAGGGTGAGAAGAGATGACAGGAAACAGACACAGAGAATTGCCCAGCGAATGGACACAAAACAGCAAATGGGGAAGGGGGGGTTTAAGATGGATAAAGTAAATAAATAAATCTTTAAAAAATAATAATAATAAAATAAAATAAAAGCCATCGATTATGTAGTTTATGAATAGAGTGCATGGTATGTGAATATATCTCAATAAAACTGTTTAATAAATAAATAAATGATTGTATAAGAATAGCCAGAAAAAGCAGTAAGGTACAGCAGGGGAAACAGAGAGAGATTGAGAGGTGAAGAATTTTCTTCTTTGTCTGTTTTTTGTTTATTATTATTATTGAAATAATGAAAATGCTCTAATAATGATTGAAGTGATGAATGCACAACTGTGTGTTTATATCAAACACCATTGATTGTATGCTTTATTAATATGTATCAATAAAATTGATTTGCTAAAGAAAAAGAAAAACATTGAATTGTACATCTATACTGAGGGAATTTAATGGTATGTAAATTGTACTTCAAAAAAGTTATACAAAAATTGAGAACTAAAAACTATATATAGTTGCCACACACATAAATTAAAAACAAACCCAAAAAGGAAGCAATGAAGAGCAATATAGAGTCTGTAGTTAATAGTGAGGAGTAATTTCCAACTCATTTTATAAGGTTAAACAGACTGTAAGCTCCCCTGACGTGGACATCTTTGCCTCTTTTGTCATTCAATTACCCGTGTCTAAAATACCCAGGGAATGCAATGATACTTCAATATTAGGAAAACTATTAAATGATTTTCCACATAGTAAAGTAAAAGAGCATAAAAAACATTTGTTCTCAGAAGATTGGGAACTTGCATTTGATAAAGTGCAACAATGATTTACATTTCAATTTAAATAAAGAATAGAAAAATACTTTCTTAGTTGTTAAAGGATATCTATCTCAAACCGAAAATTCGACTACTGAAAATTAGAAGAACTCTACATCTTAGGAATTGCACCCAGTGTTTGCTTAGGGTTTCAGATATGCAGGGAAAATGATGAAGCCCAGGTGAGACACTTAAAGACATAGAAAATGACACAGCAGAAAATTTCTGAAGCTTCTTCCATGTCATATAATTGAGGGCTGTGGAATATCTGGAAATTCCCATTACTGGGACATTTTGCAATTCTGTTTAAAAAAACTTTTAGAGGTTGAAAAGAAGAATTCATTCTAAAATCATGAAAAATAACCAAATAGGAAAAAAAAAAAAAAATCAGTGTAAATGCCTTGTCTTGAGCTGCTGCCTTGTAAAAAATTCATGAGATTTTACTTTTTCCTCAAACGATGTCATTGACAAGAATTTTTAAAATCAATTTTAGCCTGTGCTTCATGGTACTTGAGTGAGGTTTTGCAGAACGTAGAATTCTCCCCCTGGTGATCCTGCCACTAAGATCCTACCTTCGAAGCTGTCAGACTTTATCTGCAGTCTGAAAAATGCTTTAAGGGGTTTCCCTTTTATCACCTAATGTCCCCACAAAAATGTTAGGATTTATTTTGTATGCATCTGTGCGCAGCCTTAGTGCCTCTGACTGACCTGGGCTTTCACGGACCCTGAACTTTGCCCTGATAGGTCACTTTGGGGCTGGCCCCTTCCTGACGGTTCTCGTGGCCTCTCTACACCAAGACTCTCTCTCATTGCTCATAGAGCACCATAGTTTTTTGTTTGTTTCTTTTTTTTTTTTTTTTTTTTTTTAATATTTTCTGTTGTTATTGTAGCCAGTGGTCATTTGAAGGGCGAACTAAGCGCCGAAGGAGTTGGTATAGAGGCTGAAGAAGCAGGAACCACAGACAGACAGACAAACAGGAAGTGGAAGAAGGGGGTGCACAGATGGGCGACAGCAGAGTGACACGGCGACGTGCAGGATTCACTCCCAGTCCCCGAGTCCCTCTGGCCTGGCATGCCTTATAGGAAGAGAGACCGTACAAGGTGAAAAATCGTTTGTAATGTTTGGAGTGGGTTTTATGTTAAGGAACAATTCCCTAAATGTAATGCTGGAACTAAATGGAAATTCATCAAACATGAAACAACTTACATGTTTTTAATAAATTGCATTGGGCACATTTAGAAAAGAAATAGTAAATATTCAACATGGAGTTTAAAAATAGAAGAAAAGGATTTACTTCATGTACTGAAGAATGAATCACGTTTTTTCTCCTCCAACTCTTTAATTCCACCATTCCCCTCTCTCCTCCTCTTTCCAGACATTTACTCATTGTATCAACTGTGAAGAGAGCTGACTTTATCTACGACCCACAAGCAGTGGGAGGGAGTAGTAGATAGACTAAAAAAATAAAAAAAAAAAGCCTCTGAAAACATCTGTTCCTTTTAGTATGTGGGAAGATGTTTAAAAATACAAGTAGATAAACACAGTTAATTAGTTGACTTGAACATTAAATTCCATTGATATATGATGTGAGCTGTGCTGCACCAGACAGATGTATTTTGGGGGTTGAGTTTCCAGAATACCATTTCAACTTGCATAATTTTAAGAAAGAGGGTCTAGACTGACATTCCAGGGTGTTCTACCATAAAAATAGCTCTTGTCATTCCTATCTTCCAGCACTTTACCCTAGTGATAAAATATACTTAGGAAAATGTGACTTTAATGATCTCTGGGAGAAGGCCTAGAAAAGGATGGCTGAGGGTTCAAAGTGAACAGGAAATCTGTGTTTGTAATGTGTAAGTGTGTGGGTGTATATGTGTGGGCAGTGCTAGAAAGGAAAAATGAAAGAAAATATTGCAAACCATTGCAGGCAGGAATTGAAAGAGAGACTCACAGAGTCTATAATATTAATAAAACAAACATATTTGATATACCCAGTGTATCCTGTATTGGAATAGTCAAAAACAGTTTATTGACACAAAAGCACAATCCATAAAAGAAGAATTTGGTATTGGATTTCATAAAAATTAAAGCCTTTTGTTCTGTGAACGTTACTAAGAATGAAAAGCAAGCCATAGATGGAGAGAAAATATTTGCAGATCACATAGCTGACAAAGGGCTTATATCCAGAATATATAAAGAACTCTCAAAAATCAACAATAAGTATACAAGCAACCCAAATTGGAAAATGGGCAAAATATTTGAACTGATAATTGGCCAAATAAAAAGATGCTAAACATCATTAGTGATTAGGAAAGTGAAAATTAAAACCCCAATGAGATACCACTACATATGCATTAGAATGACTAAAATAAAATTTAAAACCAAACTAACAATATCAAGAACTGGTAAGGATGAGAAGCACCTGGGACTTTCAAACACGGCTGGTAGAAACACAAAATGGTACAGCCACTTTGGAAGAACATTTGACAGCTTCTTATAATGCTAAACATATACTTGCCAGATGACTGAGCAATTTCACTCCTTGATACTTACCCAAGGGAAATGAAAATTATGTTCACACAAAAACTTGAAAGCAAATATTTATAGCAGCAGTTAATACTGACACAAGCAACAACATAGATAAATCTCAGATGCATTTTGCTAAGTGCAAAACTAGTCTCCAAAGACTACATACTGTCTGATTTCATTTATATAACATTTTGGAAAAGGCTAAATCAGAGACAGAGAACTGACCAGTGGTTGCCCATGGTTAGGAATAGGGGGAAGAGCTGACTAAAGAGACACAGTAGGAGGAAATTTCTGTAGTGATGAAACTGTTTCGTGTCTTGATTGTACATGCCTGTATCCATTTGTCAAAACTCAGAATTGCAGACCGAAATGAATGAATTTTACTTGATTAAATTTAGAAATAATTTTTTTTAATTTGCTTACATTTTTTGCACATTTGCACAGAACTGATATTCTCACCTTCTTCTGACTTTCAAATATTTCCATAGTGAATGGAAGTTCTCAATGAAATGCAAAATGATATCTACCACCCTCCAGTGGCTTGGGTGAGGTGAGTGTGCTTGAAACACATTGCACATGGAAAAGGCCAACATATCAAGCTAAATCTACACAGATCATAAGGGAGCAGGATTCCAGAGTCAGTTGGTAGTGCCCCTTCATTTATCTAGTCCCTTCTTCTGATGCTGGCAAAAGCATGGCAACGCTTTCCCTTGCAAGAAGTCCACACTGCTTCAACTCCTCATGAAGAAAATTTGACTGAGCTTTACCTGGTTTATTCATTTTGGTATCTCAACCCTCTTAAACAAATAAAGGAATGTAGCCAGTAGTGTTTCCTTCCATAAACACATTCTCCTAATTCAAGTAGAGGGACAGAAAAATAATAAGCAAATTGGGGTAAAGACCTGGCAAAGGCATTCTCTTGTGGAAAGTTGCAGAAAACACACTAGGCTAGGGTTCAGGAGATCTGATATCCTGTTCTGGTTCTGCCACAAACTTTCTGAGTTCATAGTTGGGCAGTTTGTGTAATTTTTCCATGTCTTTATTTCCTCATTGTCTTTGGCAGCAAGAAACAGATACCAAATCAAGCTGAAATAATCCAGATAGATTAGATAAATGATAGAGGTAGATTAAATAGATAGATAGATGATATATAGATAGCTATAGATTGATCAGTGACTCTCAGCTGAGGGGTGAGAGGTGGTTTTACCCCCTAGGACCCATTTGGCAGTGTCTGAAGATATTTTTGGCTGTCACAACTGAGAGGGCACTGCTGGCATCTAGTGGGTAGAGGCCAGGATGCTGCTAAACATCTGACAATGCACAGGACAGCCCTACAACAACAACAAAAAATACCTGGTCCCAAATTTCAATAGTTCTGAGGTTGAGAAATCCTGTTATAAATTCAGATACACTTACATACATAACATATATAAATAATGTATATATGTGTGTATATACATATGCATATAAATACAGATATATAATTTTTTAAAGGTTAGAATATCATTTCATAAAATCTAAGGAAATTTTGTGAGAAAAAAAAAAATCACTGCTCAAGAAGATTAGAAACCAAGGCAGATATGGCAGATTTTGAGTTCTTCACAGAGTTTCAAGGACTATCTATCCAGAACCCTAGCATTAGTTGTGTTCAGTGATTCTCTATGAACCTCGGTCACAGAGAAAACAGGAAGTACTTAAGAGGGCAAGGTGGGAAGATGCCCCCAAAGAGGCCTACTGCCTCTCTCTGGAAAGCAAGGATAAGGATCCCTTTCCTCTGCAAATCTACCATTAAATGAATGACTGTGGGGCCCACGTAACCCAGAAGTAGAAATGGCAGGTCTCTCCTTGATAATATTTCTTTCTTTCTTTTTATCTATCTTGAAGACAGTTTGAAATTTTTACACTGCTACAGAACAACTTCAGTTATGACTTATCTTTTACAATTTGCAGAACCCAGTGCAAAATGAAAATGTGGGGCCCTTTGTTCAAACATTTTTAAGAATTTCAAGATGGGGTTTGTAGAGCATTAAACTCAGCATGGGGTCTTTCTAAACCAGGGTCCTGAGCCACTGGCCAGATCACATGCCACGCAACCAGTCTGGAAAACAAGATCTGGGTCACTTGATAGCTCAGGGAGGAGTGAACAATAGAATGGTTTGCCTGGAGAAAGACAATAGAAAGAGAAGGCCACTGGACCAATGACCTCTGGCTCTTTGAAGGACCCAAAGACGCATTCCTCTAGCTTCTAGCTTGGAGTTATTGCAGATTTTCCTACTGGCCATAAGATATTCCTATAAGATATTTGAATGGCATGAGTGGTTTTCTCAAGCATTGCCTGGCTTCTGGGGTGTCAAGGGCACTAGAGATGCGAGAAGTACTTGGTGGAGGAGTCTATGGAATTGGCCGTTCCATCTGGAGAAGATGATAGAGTTGTGTGCAAACTTTGCAGTGGTCACATAAGCCATGTATTAGTTGGTGTTTTGGTGTAGGAAGTAGGAACTAACTTACAGGAAATTTGGTGCTTACAAAGTATTTGAACGGGCTGAAGAAGCAGGCTCTAGTCCCTAGAATGCCTCTCAGCAATACAGACCTGACTGCCTTGGGGAGTTACCACCTCTGAGGCCATCAGTGCAGAAATTCCATAAGTAATACCTCACTGCAGCGGCTGCTGCACCTGCCTCACATGTGTAGGATGTTGGAGGGTAGACACTGGGCCTCTACTACCAGGAAGCTTTCTGTGTTCCCATCTTGTTTGCTAGCAGCAATATCCAGGAGCAGCAGGAAGATGCTTCCATTTATCTTCCACCTTCCAAATCCCAAAGAGTGAATCTAATTGGCAGAATGTAATCTGTTTTCTAGAATCTTAGCTGCAAGGGAGTTGGAGGAATCTTGCTTTTAGCTTTTCAGCTTCTCCAAATAGAGGGAAGGTAGAATGAAGTTTGAGTGAAGCATTCCAGAGTAATGAGCACAGCCTGCTTTGATTGCAGAGCAGCACAATTACTTCCCGAATCTGTGGCTACTAAGCTCAGTTTGGCCACTGGTCTGCTGCTGGTGACAGTCAACTTGCAGGGCTTTGAAGAGTATTCTTTCAAACAGCAAAACAATATGCAGGGAGGCGGCTGTGGCTCAATCAGTAGGGCTCCCGTTTACCATATGGGAGGCCCTGGGTTCGGTTCCTGGGGCCTCCTGGTGAAGGCAAGCCTGCCCACACGGCGTGGTTAGCTGACCTAGCGAGCACAAGCAGCATGGGGGGGATAAATGAATAAATAAATAAAATCTTTAAAAAAAAAAAAAAAACAATATGCAGTCTTCTCTCTCTCTCTCCTGCCTCCCCTCCTCCATTTTTCCCTCCTCCCTCTCTCCTCCATCTGCCTTTGGTGCCCTCTGTATGTTGGATGCCTCTCACATTCTCTTTCTTCCTTTCCTCCCCTCCCTTGCTTGTCCTCTGCCATCTCAGCTATCCACCCACACTAACTGACCATACTACAAAACTGATGTAGAACTTTAGTATTTGCGTTTCATGAGTAAAGTTGCTGTTCTCCTGCTCATTAGTAAATGTGAATTAGATTAATTTTTCTCCAAGGAGGAAAAACCAACGAAATAACTCATTTTGCTCATAGCCGTTAATATGAAAAGGCTTCTAAGTGCGCGAGTCAGAAGCTCCCTTCGTGCTAAAGAGAACTACCGTCCATTTAGAGAAGAAGTGGGGAGAGGGTAGTGTCAATGAGCATGACTCTCTCAAAACCTTAGTCTAAAGTGGTGGAATTCTTTGCCCACAGTTTAGCCTCAGTCTCCAAGAAAACTGAGCATGGAGCAAGAAGCATCTCTTGTGACCCTACTCATCAGTATAAGTCTCGTGACCCAGGTCCTGACCTACGTCAAGAATAGCTGAGTGCCCTGTCACCCTGACACTTTCAGAAACTGAAAGTCCTACTTCCCTTTCTTCCCATAAGAAAGTCATAACTGCCTCCCTGGATCAAACCATTGCTTAATCACTAAAAAGGGCAGCAAAAGGCAAGCATTGCCCTTATTTTAATTTAATTTCCTTGGGGTGCTGGGAAGTGCATCACCCCCCCTTGTGGTCATTAGCAGATCACAGGCCAGTCCTCTGCTACCCCACAAAATCTTATTGATCACCTACTGTATGCCAGGTACTGTTCTTGGCAGCAATAATCCAAAAGTGAATGAAACAGAAAAGTCCTGCCTTCCAGGAGCTTATATTCTAGTGAGGCTAAAGACCATGGACATGTAAACAAATGAATGTAATCATTTCCAGTATGAAGAGTGTCATTAAAAAAATAAGATCATTTGATAAAGAGAGCCTAGAGCAATGGGTACTATGTTAGATACTGTGGTCAGGATTTATATGGAGGAAAGTTCATGATGAGACCTAGGAGGGGCATTTCAGGCAGAGGAACAGAACACAGCCTGTGAAGTATCAATGGGTGCTAAGTGTTTAGACCAGAAGGTCAGTGTGGCAGGAGCATAGTGTGAGGAGAGAGAGGGGCAACCGATGAGTTGGGAGAGAGGGGCAGGACCCAGCTCCTTTGGGCAGGGAACACAAGTTTGAATTTCATTCTCGGTACACTGAAGGTTTTAAAGAAGAATGACATGATTGATTTCCACTTGTAAATTTAAGTCTGGCCCATGGAGCAGAGGATATATGGTACAGGTCAAGATTAGAGGAAGACTAGTTAGCAAACTGTCTCTATATAACAAGCAAGAAATGATGATGGTGTTTAAATACCAGAGATCCGATGAGAGATATAATTCAGTAATGAATCCAAAAGAATTTTCTGATGGAGTAGATGCATGGTGGGAGAGAAAAAGATGAATGGAAAATGACTGTAGGTTTTCAGCCTGGGCAACTTAGTGAATGATAAAGCCTTTTACTATGTTTCGGTTTCCTGGCTGCCAAAGCAAATACCCTGTAATGGGTTGGCTTAAACAACAGGAATTTATTGGCTTGAGGTTTTGAGGCTAAAAGAAATCCAGAATCAAGACATCATCAAGGCAATGCCTTCTCCCAGAATCCTGTGGCGTTCTGAGGCTGGCAGCCAACAGTCCTTGGTACTTGGCTTTTCTGTCACATGGTAATGCACATGGCAGCCTCTCCTGGCTTCTCTGAGTGCCATTGACTCCCACCTTCTTCCTGGGCTTCCTCTCTGTGTCTGAATTTGTTTCTCTCTGTGTTGGAGGTTAACTTCAGTAATAGGATAAGACCCAACCTTATTCTACTGGGTCACACCTTAACTGAAGTAACCTCACCCAAAGGTCCTATTTATAAGGGCTCACACCCACAGGAATGGATTAAGACTGATAATATATTTTTCTGGAGTATGTAGCTCCAAGCCACCACACTGAGACTGGGTAAACTGGATGGGGAGTGGTGGGAAGAAAGATAATTCTGAATTTTGTTTGCTAGAGGAGAAAAACCCTTATTTATCTAAGTAGAAATGTTGAACAGTCTGGAAGCCAGCTGAGAGGTCAAGGCTAATGTCTAAATGTGCAGATGGAATCTAAAGCCACAGCAAGGGATGAGATCACCCAGATAGTGAGTATGGATAAGTAGAAGGGAAAAAGACAGGGGGACCAAGCCTCGGAAGCATCCTGCACCTGGTTTAATGTTGCATTGCTGCCATCTTGAGATTCTTAATAATTTTTTAAATAGGGGGCCTTGTGTTTTCATTTTGTACTGGGCACCAAAAATTATGTAGCCAGTCCTGCCTGAGATACTTCAATGTTCAGAGGTATTGTAGAGGAGAAGTTTTCATCAAAGAAGACTCAGAAAGAGCTGCAATGAGATAAGTGAAAGCCAGGGAGTATGACATCAAGGAAGTCTTGAAAAGAAATGGTTTCAAGGAGAAAATGGTTCATGGTATCAAACGCTGCAGAGCAGTTGAGTAAGGTGAAGACAGGATTTCAGACAGGCTTTGGTGAGGTATGGGTCACTGGTGTCTTTGATAAGAACCTTGTTGGGGGAGCAGAGGCCAATGCTTGACTGGGCTGACTGCAGAGTGAGCAGTGACCAGGTTGGTCACTGACATTTGAGAGCCTACAGCCAGCATACAAATGGCCCCCTGTCCTGCAGATCATGCCCCTCCCCTTCCCACCTCCAGCTCCATTTCTCACAGTGCGGATCCTTGCACACATGCACGTGGACATCCCAGCCCAGGTGTCCAAGCTGTGTTCTGGGCCTCCCTGCAATCAACCATCCTTGGAACATTGAGAGAACCCAGGAAAACATCACATGGGCCTCAGAAACCAGCTGTTGGCCATTTGTGTAGGAAAGTCCCCAGCCCCAAGTAAATGCACTGCCTAGATGGTGCAGAAGACAGCTTCTGAGTGGGCACATCCCCTTGGCCAGATCCCTTTCTCTATGAAGAAGAATGTGCTAGAGCCAGGCCAGAGCAGGACACTCTAAAACCCGGGCCTCCAGGTTTAAGGGCAGCAGTGGAGGTGAAGATGCGGGTGAGAAAATAAAGTCGTTCTCATTCAGTTGCACATGTTTTTCTCTATGAAACATGAAAGTGAGAGTGATGGCAGAACAAGTTGTCAGGACCTTGAGGGGAGAAAACAAAGGTATGACATCATAGTATGAGGAACAGGAAAGTAAATGTGTGAGGTAGGCGTAGGAGAATTGTCTGGCTCCTTGACCGCCCACTTGAGATGGTGAGTCATAAGGTTAAGGTGAATCCAACCAGCTCGGTGGGCTCTGATTTTTCTCCAATGATATTCAGCTGCCCAAGTGCAGGGCCTGAGAAGGTGGATCATTGGATTTAAATAAGTTTACAGGTTTTCCAGGTGGTAATGACAGTGGGAGACAGGGGCAAAGGATTTAAGGTTGTTTGCTCAGCAGTGAATTTAATACTAAAATTAGGAATCCATGGTTAAAAAAAAAAAAAAAAGACATAATGGGGTGATTGAGAGTGAAACTATGGTAGGAGCAAAGCAATAGTGGATCAAAGAATGGCTGGGGTGAGTGAGCTGGGAGCAGAGGAAGTGGCGGCCACAGAGTGGGAAGCCTGAATGAAAGTGAGATTTTGGAGGTGGTACAGATATACAGATGATATGGTTTATTTATGATTCTGAGTGGCTGTGGTGGGAGGAGGTAGCATTATTTGAGCCGAGTCCTTCAAGGGGGTAATGGTATCGATAACAACAATTTATTGCCAGGCACTCTGCTAAGTGGCCTGCACACCCATTATTTTATCCTCACAACTCTATAAAGGAGGCAGAACTACTGTGCCCATTTTTCAGATGAGAAAATGGAGGCACAGAGAGATTAAAGTGACTAACCCAAAGTCAAAGAAGTGATAAAAGGCTGAACTGGAAATCAAACCCAGGAGTATGTGCCTTCAATGCCCACATAATTAAAAAGACCCCACCACACAAAGATGTGGCTTCTTGGTTAAGTATTGAGCCATTTTTTTTCTTCCTTCAAGAAACACTTTTTTTGTCTGGAACCTCACTTTTTATCTTTGTGAAGACACAGAGGTGACGAAACCATCCATTGCCTTCATTTTGGGCCACTGATGGATGAGGGTGGGCGGTAGGGGGGGTACAGGGATAATTTTGTGCTTACGGAGAACGGGATACAGCCAGGGCTTTCTGGAGAGAAATAAGGAAAGAGATCAAGCTTTTCAGCAGAAAAGCAGCTATATCATCTAAGGGCGCCCTCTACTGGCTAGTAGTTAGAATAGCATTCTGGGATAGGGAACTTGGTATTTTTCCGAAAAACAGTAAAGACTAGAATTAACAAGCAAAAAAAAAAAAGTCGGGGCTATGGCTCAAGAGGCAGCACAAGGGGAACTCGTTACAGAACAGACCCTCCCCTCTGGATGTCCTTCCACCTAGACTGAACTACACGAGGCCAGGATTGTACACTCAGAGCCAAGTACAGTGCCCAGCAAATAGTAGCTGCCCAACAAACATTTATCAACCTGAACAGAAGAAAAATGAGCAAAGTGGTACAAGTTCAGAGAAGATCAAGGGACTAATCCCACTTGGGAATTCAGGAAGTTGTCCCAGGAGGAGATGGGAGGAGGACGGAGTGATGAGGCAGGAGGGACAAAGCTGACAAAAAAATCCAGAAAGTAGAATGGCAAACTTAGAGCCCAGATACAGATTCCATGAGGGCAAAAATCTTTATCTGAAATATGACTGACAAGTGTGGATCCCAGTCTTTCCAGAGAAATTGTGAGCAAGAATTAAAGATTTCACAAAAGCGGGTGGAGGAAGATATTAAAGCAGGGTCAGGTAGGCTGAAGAAAGACTTTAGGAGGGGATACTGGAAAGAAAGAATGCAATTCAGGGCTTAAAGACGTTTTCCCTTTTCTACCTTAAATGGGTGACCTCACTAGAAATTCAATTCAAGTAATATACAGAGCACATATCACACGCACAGCATTGTTTTCTCAAAATACCTTGTTTTTTCAGGCCTGGAGAGCGGGGAGTAGAGTGAGCCTTTCCTGATTTAAACTGGAAGTCCCATATTCCAGGAAGTACCCAGGGTCCCAGGCAAACTGGGACAGTTGGTCACACTAGCTGGGAGGAACTTGGAACAACTTCAGAGGCAAAAGATTGGTGTCAAATTGAAGATAAAGCAGATTTTCCCAGGACAGAGAAAAAAGAGCCTTGACTAGAATGGAATGCAGGTGACAACTGTGCCTCTGTTATCATCGTCTCTGGGTTGTGTGCCTGGTAAAATTCCTCACCTACCAGCAAAGCGATGCTCTGGGTTCTAAATGGACAGGCTAAGACGCAGCAGTCTCTGTGGCTGGTTAGAGGGGAAGAATGCACTCAGAAGAACGCGTGGGCAGCAGAATTGTGGGCAAGGAGGACGGGAGCCTCGTTTTGAAGTCCTGCTGTTTCCTCACAATTATAGCTGAAAATAATGATCCGGAAGTGAAGAGTAGGCCACGTGCAGGATTCTTACAGCAAACTGGAAAACTACCCCACCACTGCTGTCACCACATGTACATGCTCACAAATGGTTAAACACCGAACCCCAGAGAGTCCCAAACAACTTGTTACCTCACTTCAGTGGCGGAGGGTAACGGGAGAGTGGGCGACAGTTAGCAACATGGGAAGAGGGACGCCTCAGTAATGGGGGCAGGCCTTCCAGGCCCTGCACAATCCAGTGCGCTTTTCCCACCTAAAGTAAGGTGAGGCGGATGAACTGCGCCTTTCACCACAGCACGGAGTCGGGGCGTCTGTGCAACAGGCACTCTGCAGGAAACTTTCAGAAGCGATTCTGTATCCTCATTGGAAAGTCACAACTCAGGCATTTTACTGTTTTAAGTGGTGAAAAACAAGCAAACAAAAAGAAAGAATAAGAAAAGGAAAAAAACCCAAGTACTGCTATGCAATCATAGATCAAGTCCCCATGCCCTTAGGAAGTGCTGCTTAGTCAAGGACTGTGGGGATGGAGAGGAGATGAGAGCCTCAGCTAGGGGCCACCCTGAGCAGGAAAGTGGAGTGTCTAAAGAAAGGAGAGAAGAGCTAAACTGGACCGAGACAAACAAAACCAGTTAACCCGTGACTTGGTTGGAAGGAGCTGATATCCGACCTGCACAGTACCATTTGGCAGCTACGATGCTAAGGGTTCCATAAAGATCATCTCCTTAAATCCTCGCAATCACTGTATGATTACCACTATGATTATTCCCTTTTTGCAAGGACACCTGGTCAGCAATTTATGGGGCTGGGATTCCGATTTAGGCAGCCTGGCTCCACAGCCAGCTGTCGACCCACGATGCTCTAGCTGGCACCCTCCTTTAGAGCTCATTTAGACTTTGAAAATTATTTTTATGAATTTTGTAAAATCATTTAAAGAAATTGGAAAATTATAAAAATCATCATGCATCAGCCTCAGAAGCTACTCTGTAGCACTTCCTCTTTCACTCTGAAACTCCCAAACCAACGAGGAAGCACATCATGGTTCAGCCGCCACAGGCCAGGGTTCTAAAGGTAGAGTTTCCAAATGGAGCTCAGATTTGTCTGTGCACACTTTGGGGGTGGGCAGGTGGCATGGGCAGAAGGAGAGGGAGTGAAGCCAAGCCACTCTCACCTGATCAGTCAGTCCTGGTGACAGACAGCTCAGAGTAGACAGTAGGTACAAGCAGCAAAGGCGAGAAACACTTTCCTTAGAAAGGTGGAGGGGTGGACGATGGAATGCTATTCCCATGAGAGGCATAGCAGCAGGAACGCTCTTTTAAAGGGCATGTCACATAGAGGTGAATAGATAAATGTTTTATGGATGAATGAATGAAATGACGCAACTGATTATACTAAGGATACCATAATTTTCTGTAACTCCAGGAAGAAAATATGTGTGGTCTAAGAATCATGTTTTCATTTAAGAATTAAAAGAACTGATCTACAGCACTAGTGTTCTTTGAACATGTTTTAAGAAAACATGTAATTCTCAGTGGAATTTACCCACAAGATATCTGAGGATCTGTGCATTGCTATATGATATATACTTATACTCCCTTCTTTAAAAAATAATAAAGATAACAATGGAGTTTTCACATTCAAATAGGAACTTCGTTTGCAATGAACATAAATTCTTATCAAAGACAAAGGAGATAACTATGCTAATCTGTTGGTGAAATTGGCTGTGATTGAGCTTCAAATTTAGCTCTGAATTTCCTGGCAGTCAAAATGAAGAAGGAAACAGAAAAACTTACACTTCTGTCTTATAAGAAAGAAAGAAGTTTAACAGTCCCCCAAAGGAGAGAAAGTAATTCCGAGTACTAAATTCTCACATACTCATAGTGGCATTGCCCATTCCTTGTTTTTATTTTTACAACACAATCAGGAGCAGATTTCATGAAATGATTACTTGCAATAATGATACCAAGTGAAGGTATGTTAAAGTGCAACTCAGTGAACCCCATTCTGTGACAACACCGAGATAATGTAGCCCAAGTACATCCTCCAGTCTGATCTGAGGTTGGAAATGAGATTATCTACAAAGAAAAGAAAGGGATATTTGCTGAGCACCTACCTATGTTTTAATCCTGTTGTGTAGAAGTTCAGCAACTTGCCCTGCAATTCACAGCTAATAAGCAGAAGGGCCCGAACCCATGCACTCTTTTCTGCACCCCACACCTCCTTGCCCTCCTACACCCCTATCAAGAGGTGTCAATGGACAATTCATCCCTTGGACACGCCTCTGTCAATGTCACTTTTTAAAGGCAATTCCAGCTTATTCTCTCCAGGTAAGCCTAGAGCGCTGGCATTTCATATTATGATTAAGGACAAATCTTTTGTTCAAAACCTGAATAATCAGTTCCTAGGGTTGACTCAGATGATGCAAGATGAGGAGCCAGCCACTGTCCTTTTCGTCTTGGGAGCTGTAAGCCTCTCTGTTTAAAAGGTTTAGGAATGGATTATAATACTCACACCTCAGTGATCAGCCAACTTTGGGACTCCCAGAGGACAAGATGTCTAAACAGTGCCTAAAGCACGGCTAGGATTTGGATGGAGGTGAGGGGATCCCCGAGGGGAGGGAGAGCTCTAGGAGATGAGAAAGGGCAGGGGAGTGGCAGGAGGTTAGATGTGGTGGAAAACTAGAGTGTGAGTGTGTAAGCTTAGGGGGAGATGGCAAGAGACAAGTGGGAAGGCAAGCAGGGTGGGTTTTATCCCTTCACCAAGGAGGAGTTATGGAAAATTTTAAAGCCTTTCTCTTCTCCAAAGAAATAGAGACTATGTAAAGGCAAATCAATGAGAGAAGGGTGGGGCACCTGGGACACACTTAAAAATATATGTCTTAAAGGAAAGGAATGTCAGCGATGGAGAGAGGGATGGTGGGACCAGAATTCCTCCTCCTTTGTGCCTGCCAGTGGCTCCCACGCCTGCTCTTGCCGCAGTATTTACTTGGCTGTATTGTCACTGTTTTCCTTGTCTGTGTCCCACTAGCCTGTAAGCTCTGCAGAAGCAGAGACCAGGACCATCTTAATAGTATTTGGCTGCCAGAGCCATAGATATAATTTTGTGCACGTGAAGTCATTTTTTGGTTTTGTAAAATGCTTTCAGAGAAAATGGTGATGAGTGAAGCGTGAGACAAGAAATGTAAATTATTTTCTCTTTGCAACTTCCAAATATCAGTTCCTGTCTGGGAATGCCACAAAATTTACATACTTATCCTCCGCGATAGAAATCCTTCCCACGACCCTGTGCCACGCCATGGCTCTGTCCCGTGGATGCCACTGGGTCTCAGTGCCATGGCCACAGCTGGGGCTTCACACCACCTCTTCACCCCCTCCCATCTCTTGTGTCTCAACTTATCTACCTAGCCAAACTCAGTGCTGCCTCGCGAGAGGTTACACTTCTTTTCTTTCAAGCTGCCCTGTGTGTGTCACCAACTTATTCCTTTCCATGGGTCCTAGGACCTTTCCAACCCTCCCAGTGTGGGCATTCCTTACTCAAAGGGCTGCATTCCAATTGGGAAAGGGACAGGCGGCATCTCTGCAGGGTTCTTCCACTGGACACTGTGGAAATGTTCTATAAACAACGACGTGGGATGCAGAGAAGACGGCACCTGTTACTGCTGTGAGCTACTTTTGGCTATTTGTCCCCACATATTTACCGTCAGCAAATGGAGCTAACTCATTTACTGGTAGCAAATCTGGAGCAAAACCCTCCAGATTTTTGGAGCGTTTATTTATATCTCAGACGTGTGCCCTGAGAGCCACTGTTCTCCCCTCTGCCCACTCAAGGGCTCTCGGTCTCACATGAAGTGCAGAATCTAAGCCAACATCACCTGCTTCTGCAGGAGGGATGGTGCACGGGTGAGTATAAAACAAGGTTCTGACTTCCCGTCACTGCTTAGGTTGGTCCTCGCTCTGCTGCTGCTGCAGGAGGTACAGAGATGACGTCAGTCCCTGGTCTCCATGTGGCCAGGAGTGGCAGGAAGTATGTGCCTTGTGGACAGAATTTAGTTTATGCCTGAAGGGTAAGTCGAGACAACTTAGGAACAGCATTTTTACATGAGCCAGGAATAATGATGTAACCTTCACAAAAAGCCTGGCATGGGCCGGGGTAGAGCGCCCTGGGCATGTAGCAAGGAAACTTTATCCGTCAGGGACCTGGAGCCCACTCGGGGTGTGCAAAGGCTTCAGCCTCGGGGAGAAGGCTACATTAGCTCCAGAACCCAGGCTGCTCTGGAGCAGCACATTGTATGAATGGCAATGAGTAATAGAGAAAGTGCTAACCAAAGCTGCACCCCACTCAGGCATAGTCCAGCTCCCCACGGGCTGTGTGATGTCGGAGTTCCCAACCTGGGGAGCATTTCAGTTTTCAGATAAGCCATGAAATTGCTCAAGCAGGTCAACCTAGCCACTGTGGAGTCATGTAGCTCTTCCAAGAATGCCCTGGATCCTGAGATTAGAGGTCCAGAAAGTCTGCAGAGCCAGGATGTGGGTGTTGGCTCCTTCCAACTCTATTGTCAGACAAAGGCTATGGAGCTGGCGGCTGGGTGGTCAAAGAGCACGTGCTGCCTCTAAGATATGGGCCAACCTGCCTGGCCAAGCACTTTGGAAACGGGTTTTAGCTTTGGGTATTTTTAATAACACAGTTAAAACATGCTCATTAAAGAAAACTTGGAAAATACATTTAAAATATGCACATCCGTGTGTGTCTGCGTATCACACCCATAAATCCCTCATTCTTAGTTAACAACTATTAGCAAATGTTATATAGACTTCCATATTTTTGAAAGTTTATTTATATGTTAGTTTCTTCTTTTTACATACAGTAATAAAGCAAACGCTCATGTACTTACCCTTGAACTCCCTCCATCTCCCTTCCACTTCCCTCCAAAAAAAAGTAACCACGATCCTGAATTTTATATTAATTCCTTTCTTTTCTTCATAGTTTTTCCATATGCATATAGAGTTGTTCAAGTTTATGGAAACAAATCACATTTTATTCTTCTGTGATATCCCTTTCATCTCAGTGTTATGTACTCGATATTCAATCTCATTTAAGTGAGTAGCTATAATTACTTGTTACTCTTGTGTGGTCTTCCACTTTATGAAGATACTACAGTTTCTTTATCCATTCTAGTACTGATAGGCATTTGGGTTGTTTCCTGTCTTCTGTTATTACAAACAATACTATTACAAAAATTCTGGTTCTCATGCACAAGAATTTCTCTAGGGGGCATTCTCAGGAGCAAAATTGCTGGTTAGTAGGGTTTGTGCATTGTCAGCTTCACTACTCAATGCCACATTGTTTTCCAAAATGGTTTATCATCAGTGGATGAGGGTTGGTGCAGAGTTGGTGCACCAAGATCTGCCAGGCAATTGGGGTGGACTCCAGGTCAGCCCCGCCATCCAGCTTAGCAACCCTCACGGCTCTGAAATGGAAGGGCAGTGGAGAGCCCCTTCCCCCACCACTCAGAGACTTGCACTTTAGCCTAGCCCTGGCTCAGCACTCCTAAGCTGAGGGGAACTTGGAAGTGTCACTCACCAAGGGAAAGCTGGGATCTCCTCCTGGGAAAGGTGGTGGGGTCAGTGTCCTGCTCTTTCCCAATCAAGTCCCCATTTTGGAGTCCTCCCCTATCCCCCATGCAGCCACCTGAAGTTGTATCTTACTAAGACTTCTTGAAAATTGACCAAGAGAGTAGATCAGGAGGTGATCTCTTAGGTCCGGTCATACTATCACATCCTTTTATGAGGTATTCCGGTGCTTCTCAACTAGGGGTGATGTTGTGATGTTGCCTGCTAAGGGACATTTGGCAATGACTGGAGAAATTTTTGGTTCTCTCAAGTGGTGATGAGAAGGGAGGTTTGCTACTGGTATCCTGTGGGTAGAGGCCAGAGGTGCTGCTAGACATCAGAGAATGTATAAGACAGCCCCCATGACAACCATCCAGCCCTAATTGCCAACAGTGCCAGGGTGGAGAGACCCTGATCTACTCCTGACTCGCCTAGACCATTGGCTTCCCTAACGTGATCCTCACACATCTTCCTGTTAGAGATGAGCTTCCTTGGATATATTGTTCACCCAGTTCCTACTGTGGTGGCTGGACTCAGGACACTGAAGAGGGGGCCAGAGGTCCCGTGGCTGAGTCAGCGACTCTCTCCCCTTGGAGGACTCCTCTTGTGATCCAAATTCTAGTTTCACATGACAGTCATGAAACATACTCTGCTGTAGACTAGTCCCTCAGGGTGACAAATTTGTAGATGGCATGGATAACGACAAGGGCTTCTCTAAACTTCACCTCTAATGGGATTTTCATTAAGTAACACTGAATAATAGCATCTGCCTGTAGTCAATCATTGATTTGGTCAGCAGATATTTACCCATTAAGGCCAGGTGCTTTGCTCCACGCTAAATGGAGGGGAGTTTCCCAAGTCCACTAAACTTAGACCACAGCACTGGCAGCAGTGGGTCTTCATTGGGAAGAGGTGGGTGCTTATTAAAAAGCAGCTTCCTGGGCCTCCCTCCAGAAGTTCTGATTCCGCATCAGGATGGTGCCCAGGAATCTGCATTTTAGACTACCATTTGAGGTGATTTGGACGTGGCTCTAAGAAGCACTGGTAGACATCATGCAATCCACTCAGCCAAATCCCAGGCCCAAGAATATGCAGGCCCAAGCTCTAAGGTGGTAATGTCCTTCAACCCTGGAAAAAACGCTTAGCTATTTAACTATTAACTGGCTCAAGTTTCCCATTTTAAATAAAAGATTGTAAGACCCAAGACCTATTCAAACACAGGTGCTGGCAGGGCAGAACAGCCCAAGTTAAGTGGAAGCAGGACATTTTCAAAGGAAGAGAACCGGACTATTTTTACTTCTAAAAATGAATTTTTATGGCCTGTAATAAAATGAGCATTAACCAAGAACATTTGCATGAGCAGTAATTAGGAGAAAAAATCTCTTGCCTATTTAAGAGGGGTGAGAACATCTGCCTGTTCTCTGAACTGGCCTCAGCATACAGTGATTCCCAGTTTGATTAGGAAATACTCACCCTCCCTGGTTACCAAGGTAATTGGCTTCTCTGATTACCCTAGATCTATTTTCTTTAAGATTTTTTCTCAGACCTACATCCTTGGCACTCACTGCACTGTGACTCTTCAGTAGACATTATCTGTCATTAGAGGCCCAAGTCTAAACCTTGTTCTAAGCAAAACTTATTCAAGATGTTAGAAACACCTTAATACTTTTCTATGTCTAATATCAAAGAAGTCATCTCACTATATAGATAAAACACAGCACCTTTAGGCCCAATTGCTCTACCCTAAATTGCTGCAATCTACTTAATGGTAGAAGAAATCCACATAAAGAGCCTCGTGATAATAATTATATAACAGATTAAAATTAATATATCATCATCAGTAGAGGGAAGGGGTATAGATTAAAGACCAGAATATCTCCAAAAACATGCCAGGATTCCTTAAGACAATTAATCCAAAATACATCTTTCTTTTTCAACTCATATCTAAGAAGAATTCCCTCCCATTCTTTTCCTTTAATGAAAATTGTCTTTATTATACCTCCAAAAGTTTCTAAATTCCTATTTTTTTCCTCCTTGTTTACTTTTTGCTGCAAGTACCCCCCACCCTTCAGCCCCTAAGACCACAGGGAGACCCCAGAGGCCCAGTGGGCCCATGAAACAGGACACCTCTTGTTTATCCAAGATTAAGCACTTCAAAGACTCCAGTCTTTGTGCTCCTATCCAAAGTCATTCAAAATATGGATGAGTTTCCAAACAGGACGAAATGACCTTTTGTGATAAATGGAGAAAAACTCACAGTTTTGTGTGTGATCTGTAGCCTTAGCCCATCCAAAGTGGCCCAGATCCCACAGACCGGGGAGCTCCATTGCCCTGCTACCTCTCGACTAAAGAGAAGCCCCTCCCAGCATTTTGGAACTTTGACCCATCATATCAACTTGAATGCAAATTTTTCCCAAACTCAGATTTGCCACAAGATCCATTTTTAAGAAGAGTCGATTGCCTGCAGACCAACATGCAAATGGTGAGTGCTCAAGTGTAAGTAAGAACCACAGAAGCAACGAAAAGACACCACTTACCTATTTTCCCAGCTTCCAACTTCAGGTTGAAATCCCAGTTCCTTGGCAACTTCAGAGACATTTTGCTTCAGGTTTGGGTGAGTAGCTGGTGAAGCAGCAAGTCTGTGACAATTTGCACCCTTCTTGCCTCTTCGATCTTTCCTACTAGCTTTTGTGTTTCTTTTCCCGTTTATGATTGCTTTAGAAGCAATCTTGGGTTTGAGGCTGATGTGCCAACGTGTCTCCCCTTTCTCTCAGATGAAAGGTCCATCAATCTGTCACTTGGGGATGTCGCCCAAACTCCCCCTACTCCCACCCAGTGTCCCACGGGGGCTGGTGCACCCCGCTTCTCTTTCAGTTTTACCAGAAATATCCCAGTTGACACTTCGCACTGCGTCATGTGAAGCAAAACTCCTGTTCGAAAGAATCTCAGGCCCCACTGAGGCGAGGCGAGGCTGTGATAAACAACTGCTGCTTTTCTGCTTTTTTTTTTTTAACTGTCTGCTTCCTTGCATTTGAGGAAGTGGGTGCTGTTCAGTGCAGATGATGCATTATGAGCACTCTTTCTTGAGAAAATGGTTTTTGGAAATGTTGTAAAAGCGGAATGAGTGCTCTTGTGAAATAAGGATATAGTTTTTAATAAAAGAAGAAAAGAAAGAAAAAGAAAATACAAGGCTCCCACCTTGCCTCTTCTATAATCTCTAGTCCTCTTTGTCCTCTTTGTCTTATGGATCAAGAAACCTTACACAGTCAGTAAGACCACGGGCCTTCCCCAAAGTACCTTCTTTTAAATTCTTCTTGCCATAAGGACCACATAGTAAGTTCTCTACCTGCTCAAGATAAAGATTCCAAGTGATGTCAGCCTGATGTAGAGAGGATCATGACACATTTAGCTAAGTTAGTTTGTGCTGGGTATACCTACTTGCATGCTCTAATGGTTCTTTGGCATTGTGTACAGGATGTGGGCTTTGGAATTAGACCAACATGGGTTCAAAACTCAGTTCCACTTTGTACTACTCCATCTTTTAAAAAGAAACTGAACCCTGCCTGGCCTCAATGTCCTCATCAGTAAAATGGGGTTGATAATAACTTGTTGTGAAGATATCTAGTACAGAGACTGACATACAGTGGTTGTTCCACAAACATTAATTCAACCCTTATTCCATTCAGTTCAGTGCCATGACAGGCTTTCTTATGTTCACTGGGGTCAGCCTAACCCAGTGATTATTTAGACCCTGGAACCAAACTGCTTGTGTTCAAATCCTGGCTCTGCCAGTTTCTTGCTCTGTGACTTTGGACAAGTTACTTGACCACTCTGT
This sequence comes from Tolypeutes matacus, assembly GCA_026826555.1. Lineage (NCBI taxonomy): Eukaryota > Metazoa > Chordata > Mammalia > Cingulata > Chlamyphoridae > Tolypeutes > Tolypeutes matacus. The sequence goes on from JAKSZT010054030.1 coordinate 18,986,810, forward strand.
GCTTCAATATTCTCACCTGTAAAATGGAGTGACTAATAGGTCTACTTCATGGGGGTTTGTGAGGCTTTATGAAATCACACTCAGAACAGTCACTGCTGGCCCGCACATCTCTGGCCCATTCATTCTTCCACTCTCTTGGACGATTGTCACACTTTCTTCTTTGCCTCCCACATGCTCACTCTCTGTTGGTGACCTTGCTTCCTGTTTAATTGAGAAAACTGACGCAACTGGAAGAGAATGTGCACATTCTCCCACCGCCACATCTACCCACCTGCCTGCCTGCAGCCCAAACCCTCGTCCTTCCCCCTGTTACAGAGGGTGAACTGACTGCCATCAAGCCCCCAGCTTTCATCATCTGTCTCCTGGATCATTCTCGCCAGCATTAAGACGTATAACTTTTTATCCCAGCTTTTTAAAAAAAATCTCACTTGATGACACTTCCCCCTTCAGACTCTCCCATTTCTCTCCTTCATTTCTGAGCAAAACTTCGGTAAGAATTGTCTATACTTGCCAAGTGTCTCTCCCTTTATTCCCTCCTGAATTCCCTCTGCTGAGGTTTTTGTCCCCGTCACACCACAGAATATGTTCTTACCACAAACACCAAAACTTCCCTGTTGCAAAAAGCCCTGGTCAGTTCTCCGTCCTCATCTCACTCACCTATCACCTATTTGACACATCTGATCCCTTTCTCTAAGTCCTCTCTCCACTGGGCTCCCAGCACCCCTCACTGGCCTGGTTTTTGCTGTCTGCCTTTCTGGATGCTCCCATCCCATTCTGTTTCCTTGCTGACTTCCCCTTATCTCTCCAACCTGTCACAAGGCTTTAAATGCCATGTGTTTGTGGATAGCTCCCAATGTGTATTTTCAGCCCAGGTGGTCCCCCTGAACTCAGACTCATACACATCTTGGCTTTGATCTCCAATAGCCGCCTCAAGCTATATATGTGCAACACTTAGCTCTCATGGCCCTCTTTGTAGAAAAGTCCTCTTGCTGCAGCCTTTGCTTTCCATTAAAAGTGAGTCCATGCTTCCCGTTGCACAGAAAAAAAAAAAGCTGACAGTGATTCTTGACTCCATCCACACCTCACACCCAATCCATCCTTGACTCCCATCTCATTCTCAGGTGATACTAATGACTCTTATCTTCAAAATAATTTCAGGATGTGACCGCTTCTCATCAATCCACTACCAGCACCCGATTATCTCTGCCTGGACTTTTACAATGGCCTCCCAACCGGCCTCCCTTCTTTGGGCTTGCCTCACTTCAGTCTATTCTTAACCCAGTTGTCAGAAGGATCTTGTTATCAGCCATGCACCAAGCCCCCCACCCCATGGCTTCTCAGCATGAAAGTCCCAGTACCTACTATGACCTACGAGGCCCTATATCATCTGCCTGCATTCCACCACTTTACCTCTCTAAAAGAACTTCCTCCACCTTCTCCTCGCTCCCTCCCTCCCACCCCTCTAGCCACAGAGCCCTCCTTGCTGCTTCTGAAAATGTCAGGCACATCCCCACCTCTGGGCCATATGACCTAAAATTTCAAACCCTAATCTCTATCACATCATAGCCCTCCTCATGCTTTATTATTTCCTCCTTAGCACTTTTCTCTAACATACAGTATATTGTATGCATTTGTTGTTTTTATTATTTTTCTACCCCAGTAGATTGAGTGCAGGGATTTTTATCTGTTTTGTTCCCTTTTGTTCCCCCAGTACCCAGAACAGTGGCTGGCATTTGGTAGGTGCTCAGCAAGTGCCCACTGAATGAATGGACGAATGAACAAATGAACAAACAATACCTAGCACAGAGCTCTCCATTAATGTTGGTCAGGGCTGGGAATATGCTCCGTGAATTTCTGCCTTGCCAGTGTTCTTACAAGCCTAAGACTTATTTTTAGTGTAAAACAGTATCCCACTAACCTTCATGGCTCAGAGTTATGAACTCTATGACCAAAATGGGTCAAACTGGCTACAAAAATTCTCTTTTCTTAAACCAACCATAACGTTTCCCAAACCACTTGTCACACCTCACAACAGAGGCAGAAGCTGTTAGAAGCTCCCAAGGTTAAGTACCTTATCCACGTTAAAAGACAAGACTGTCATCTCTTTATTTTATACTTGTAATGGAAGTAGGAGTAGGAACTTAACAATTAAGGTGGGAGGTCATAAGGATGATGTTCAGGTTTGGGGGAAAGGCAAGATCGTGAAGGAAGTGGGTTAAAGAGAAAGTAAGGAAGGGATTTGGGCATCTCTGATATGGCAGGTAACCACTTTCCCTTTCATTCCACAAATATTCAGAAAAATAAATAAATAAATAAATAAATAAATAAATAAATAAATAAATAAATAAATAAGAGGTTGTAATTGTATAGCTTGTGGAAGGCAGCAGGCAGTATAGCATTCTCTAGATCTAACCCTGGGCAGAAACAAAATGTGGAGCCAGAGGGAAGCCAAAGGAAGAAGAGTGCCGAATTCACCCGTGAGAAGGCCTCCATGGGGCCCCAAGTTCTGAATCAGGGCGAAAGTCAAATTTATTAAAATCTTTGAGGATGGGAAATTTCCACTTGGATTTCTGGATTAAAAACTGTACAATCATTCAAGAGTCAGCCGTTGCTCAATTAATGCTTTGTGTCTTAGTTTGCCTGATGTGTGATCACAAATACCACAAACAAGGGAAATTGATTGGCTCATGGTTTTTGAGTCTAGGAGAAGTCCAGAATCTAGATATTTCTCCCTGAAGACTACAGCATTCTGGTGCTGCCTGCTGGCAATGCTTGGGGTCCCTTGGATTTCCTTGGATTTCCCATCACCTGGCCATGGCCTCTCCCTTCTCTTTCGGGTCCCTGCTGCCTTCCTACTTCTCCCTGTGCCCTCCCCTTATAAGGCCTCCCTGGTTCAGCTCATCACACCTTAGTTAAAAACAACCTCTTCAAAAGGTCCTGTTTACCGTGGGCCACACCCTTTGGGATGCGGGTTAAGATTAAGAACATGTCTAAATTGAGGGACATAATTCAGCCTGCCATGCTCTGTAACAAACAACCCCAAAACTCAGGTACTTAAAACAAAAAGCATTTATTTCTATTCCCAGATCTTTGAATCAGTGGCAGCTTGGCTGGGTTCCGGGCTCCAAGCTGCAGGCTGGATTTGTTTCCTTCTGGGGCCCAGGCTGAAGGAGCAGTGGCCCGGGGTATGTTCTTCTCTGGCTGCTGAGAGGAGCCTAAGGGGAAGAACCACCCAAGCACTTCTAAAGCCTCTGCTTGCATTATGTCTCCTCACATCCCATTGGTCAACACAAGTCACATGGCCAAACCCAGTGTCTGGGAGGCCGGGAGTACACACAGCCCCAGGGGGAGGGGAAAGGGAGAAAGGAGTGAATGTTCGTGGGTAAAGTCTCCAATCTATGGCACCAAGCCCGCTTACCCAGGTACCCTCCACCCTCCACAGCTAATTGGAGACATTAGAACTCTCCTATACAATTGGCTGCTCTTTCTTATCCTGACTGTGGGGGACAGCCATCCTCAGCCCCAGCTCAACAGCGTCTCCACAGGGAACTGGGCATCATGCAAAGTTCCAGTGCTGGGAACTTTTTTTTCTTTCTTTCTTTTTTTTTTTTTTGAGGTACTGGGGTCAGGGATTGAACCCCAGACCTTTAATGTGGGAAGTCAATGCTCAACCGCTGAGCCACACTGGCTCCCCTGAGTCATTTTTTTTTTTTTTCTTTTGTTTTGCTTGTTTGTTTTGTTTTTAGGAGGTACCGAAGATCGAACCTGGGACCTTGTATGTGGGATGCAGGCGTTCAACCACCGAGCTACATCCGCTCCCTGGTCCTGGGACCTTTTAACTCAGGAACTATGAAGTCCCATATTTTGAAGGTGGTATTTATTAACACGCGGGGAACTTCCTTTGCTCTTTAGGGTAGGTGCCTGTGAGTCTTGGAAAAACTCCTGACTGATGGGGGAAGTTGGTCGTGAATACTTGGAAAGGCAATCAGATGAATGTCACCCCTGGAAAGGCCCAACCCAGGGGCCCTCCACCAAAGAGCCCTCTCTGCCCTGGGCTGGGGGTGGGGGTTGTTGTCTGTTGCAGTGTTGCTCCCCTTCCCTTGACCTTCATAAAATGAAGAACTAGATGTCTCATCCAGTCCCCAAGTTTTAGTCAGCATCAGTGATAGCAAAAGCAAAAGTCCATGGATCTGTTTGCTTATTGAATGGTAAGCATTTCTTGACTAAGGACATGTCATTTGCTGGACATTGGAGGAACATCATGGACAAGCAGATTTGTTTCCTGCCTCTGTGCAACTTACAGTCTGTTGAAGAAGAACAATTAAACGAGTAATTGAACAGTGTGAGAAGGACTATGCTGGGAGAAACACAGAGAGCCATGAAAAGGGACCTAACTAGGACTTAGGGAGTGAGGGAAGGCTTTCTGGAGGAAATACCTTTTAAATAATACTGGAGAAATGAATTAGGGGGGCAAGAAAGTTAGAAAAAGGATTCCAGACCAAGCAAAGAGCATACAAGAGTCACAGAGCAAGAAAGAATTACTCAAGCTGCTTCTGAGGATGTAGGAGGTGAAATGGAGCAGAGGTGAAACTGGGGAGACAGGTGGAAGGCTTGGAAAAGAGTTTTGACTTTACCCTGGAGGACTGTAGAATTTTCAGCCGAGGAGAGGTGATGAGGCTGTGGCGGATATCTAGGTGAGAGTGAAGGTGAGAGAGTGAGGAGTGCAGCAATGGGCATGGAAAGAAGAGAAAACCATGCACAAGCCATCTAGGTGGTAAAATTGATAGCCTTGTGGAATTCTTGGATGAGCTTGAGGGCCATTGGGGAGAAAAAAGGGATGTTCATGGTCCTGGCTCCAGTCACCGGGGCATAGAGTTTCCAATCTCAGAGATGGGAGTGCACGAAAAGGAAGAGGGCTGCTATTGTGGGTGGGGAGTCGAGGTCTCCCTGGGAAAAGGCTGTGGGCTCAGTTTGGGGTATGTTACATTTAGGGGCCTGTCTCTCTTTGCCATGCTGCTATGACAAATACCACCCACTGCTTTGACTTAAGCAACAGGAATTTATTGTCTCACAGTTTTGGAGGCTAGAAAGTCCAGCATCAAGTTATCAGCAGGCCATGTTCTCTCTGCAGTCTGTAGCATTCTGGTGGTGGCTCAATCTCTGCCTCCATCACATGGCTCCCTCTCACTTTCTGTCTACTCTTTTGACTTCTACTTTCGGTTCACATTTCCTTTGATTATAAGGACTTCAGCCCTACTGGATTAAGGCCAACCTTCATTCAATTTGGCCCCACCTTACCCAACAACATTTTCAAAGATCATACTTACAAATGTGTTCATACCCACAGGACCAAGAGTTGGGACTTGAACATGTCTTTTGTGAGGGACATGATTCAATGCCCAACAGGGTCTGTCGACATTGGAGTGCAGATGTCCTGAATGCAACTAGATATGTGAGTCTACAGTTCAGTGGACAGGTTCATTCATTCATTCACTCATTCACGCCACAAACATTAATCAAGCTATCACTCAACCAGGACCGTACAGGATGCTGAGTAAACAAGGATGATTAAGAACCCCGCCTAATCCTCACGTGATTTATGCGAAAAAGAGTAAACATAATGGCAGTACTGTGCAAAATAATTCACACACAGGAAATGCTTAGCTCTGCCTGGGTGGCCAGGGACGGCTTCCCAGGAAAAGTGGACCCATGTGAGAGCAGTCAGTCAGGAAGCAAGGTAGAGGAATCAATGCAGGAAGTTTTCCTTACATCTTTATTTGTGAGTTTCATCCCACTGGCTCAGTAACTCCAGCTATCTGCATGTTGGCTTTCCACTTTGTCACCACCTTGTCTTTCATTTAGTCCTCTCTCTGACTATCCTTTGCAGTTGGAGAGAGTTTCTCATGTTTGTCCTCCACTTCACTAATTTTTTTAACAGCCTTAAGGAGATATAATTCACATACCATTCAATTCACCCACCTAGAGTGTACAATTTGGTCATTTTAGTATATTCACAGAGTGTGCAACCATCGCTGCTATTTTAGAACATTGTCATCATCTCAGAATGCAACCCTGAGCAGCTATGAACAGCAAAGGAAACAGAGAGAGATTGAGAGGTGAGGAGTTTTCTTGTTTGTCTGTTTTTTGAAATAATGGAAATGCTCTAATAATGATTGAAGTGATGAATGCACAACTATGTGATTATACCTAATGCCATTGATTATACACTTTGGATGAATTGCATGCTTTATTAATATGTATCAGTAAATGATTTGTTTAAAAAAAGAAAAAAAAGAAACCCCATATCTGTTAGCGGTTCCTCCCCATTTCCTTCCAACTTCCCTTCCCCCAGCCCTAGGCAACTACTAATCTACTTTCTTTTTCTGTGGATGTGCCTTTTCTAGACATTTAATATAAATGGAATCATACAATGTGTAGTCTTTTGTGACTGATTCTTTCACTTAATAAAATGTTTTCAAGGTTTATCCACTTACAGATACATCCTGTTTTGCTTACCCATTCGTTAGTTGATGGACATTTGGGTTGTTTCCACATTTGAGCTATTATGAATAATGCTGCTATAAACATACATACAGGTTTTTTTGTGAATATAAGATTTCAGTTCTCTTGGGTTTGTACCTAGGAGGAGAATTGCTGAGTCATATGGAAACTCTACGCTTAACGTTTTGAGGAACTGACAGACTGTTTTCCAAAGACGCTGTACCATTTTACCTTCCCACAAGAATTGTATGAGATTCCAATTTCTCCACATCCTTGTCAACATTTGTTACCACCTGTCTTTTTTTATTATAACCAAATAAGTATTTATAGCCACATAAATGAGATACCATACAAGTGGTATCCCACTGTGGCTTGGATTTGCATTTCCCTGGTGGCTAATGATGTTGAACATCTTTTCTTGTGCTCATTGGCTGGTTTGGTTTTCCATAGCATAAATCCTGCCTCCTGATGGAGCCACACTAAACCTGCATTTCCACAAGACCCAGTGAGCTGAAGCACAGTCCTCCAACTGTGACTTAAATTCTACTATTGTGTCTTGTGTCCTTGTAATCTTCCTCGGGGGAAGCTAACATAGGCTGTGCTCACTATCACTCCAAATTTCCCACAGACTTTTTCTGATGTGCTACTTCTCTACTGAAGTGCCACCTTCCCCTACCCACTGCCTGATTCTCCCATACTTTGAAGCAATGTAGTGCCTGAAAAAGCTATTACACTTCAGTGATCAGAGCTTCTGCAGAGAATCACTTGTCAGCAGATCTCACCCTCTCCTTGCCCCTCGTATGCTCCAGCTTGGGGCCATCACTGGCATCCTCATTCATCATCATTACTGTCCTAGCTGTTGTGTTCTGCAGGGATTTATTATGATGACTGGAAAGCAGATGGAAGGTAGAGACTCCCACTGCCTCGCCAATGAGCATCACAGACACGGATGGCAGCAGAACAGAGGATTTGGTTTTCTGATTTCTGCACACTTTGGGCCTTTGGATCAAGGAACAGATTCTGGGAGAGTCACAACGTTTCTACCTTTATCAGGCAGTCTCTTCTCAGGACACAAAACCCGGAGAGGTTTCTCTAAACCCAGGCCCATTTGCAGTAGGACAATGACCTGATAATCAGTAAATTTCTTCTTATGAGGAACAAAGAGAAGCTTTATTGCTAGAGCTAGCCAGCTTGTTTATGTTGTTGTTGTTGTTTTTAGCAGAATCAATTGGACATTTGTTGGAGGGGGGCTGCCATAAACAAAGACAAATCTTGAGCACCTGGGTGTTGAAGTTTAAACAAAAGGTTTCCAAAAATATCTTGGAAAAGAGAGATGGGGCTGAGGCTGGCCTCCATCCCACCTGTCTCCTACAGTCCTTGAAGATTCATGGAACTTTAAGGTCCTCACCATGGTGACATCATTAATCAAATGGCTTTCTTTCACAGAGGAGGGGGGAGGGAAGGAGAGCAATGGGAGGGGCCTGCCCTGTGCAGGCAATAAGGGTGCATTGTCTGAAGAGAATTTTAAAATAATAACAAAACTAAAAGCCATCTGCTTTCTGCTTTTTATTATCACATATATGGTAATTCCAAACAAAGTCAGCACTAAACCACTCCTCCCTCTTAATTGGACCACTTCCACCCCCACTTTGGTAGGCCCCCTAATTGGAGGGCTCATCCCTGGGAGAATCCCCAAGGCTGTGGAACCTGCCCAGGTGTTGTGTATTTTGACCAATTATACCATACCTGCAAATATCAGCATCTTTCCTAGTCCAATTCCCTTCCCAATCCCTGCATCTCCCTGAGGATTTGAACTCCTATTCAAGTCCCCACCCACGTTTGCTCTACAGGAAACCTGTCCATCTTGTGAGTTTTCCAGGGAGCCTTGTGTTTGAATCAGGTGACCTGGTTCAGAAAATCCACAGGATGCCGTGCTAAAAAGAAATGTCTTAAAGACATCACAAGCTTATCCTGACAATTTGAGTAGAGTACCCACCTTTTTGTCACCTCCCCACGATAGATCACACAGGGTTTTATTCTTTAATTGAATCAATTGTCATAATTTTTAAAACTTTTTATTTTGAAGTGATTCTAGATTCGCAGGAAGTTGCAAAGATAGTACAGAGAGGTCTCATGTACCTTTCACCAAGCCTCCTTCAATGGAAACATCTTACATAATAATAATTCTGGATGGTCCATGAATCCTCCTTTTATTGTTTTCTTTCTATAATTGTCATAATTATAAAATTAGGGGATTCATATAGGAATCTAGATTTCTGGTGTCTTGAAATAGCCAGCAATTAGCCACTTAGTACCCACGTGTCCACAAAGTACCACAACGCTCAGCAGAAGCTTAGCAGAGGATGCCCTCTTCGGACAGGTCAGGAGCTCTGAGCTTGCCATAGTCCTTACATGCCCTATAGGCAGTGTCGGGTGCCACTTGTTGTCACACTTGTACTGTTGTTTTCCTTATAAGAGATTTAAGAAGAAAGGTGTCATCTCTTTCAAAAGTGGGAAGAGGGAAGCAGTTGTGGCTCAAGCAATTGAGCTCCTGTTTACCATATGGAGGACCAGGGTTCGATCCCCAGGGCCTCCTGGTAAAAAAAGGAAAAAGGCTTCCCAGACCTGCGTGGTGAGGCACAGGCCCCCGTGTGGCATGGAGAGGCACAACAAAAAAAAAGAGGATGACACAACCAGATAGAAAGAAAAAAAAAGCGGGGAGAAAAAACATGGTCTGAGATTTGATCAGAGGAGGGGCTTGATCTGATTTATACATTTCAAGATCATCATGGCTGCCGTGTTGAGGCATGGCTATAATGGGGATGTGGGGTGGGAAGGGAAGGCAAGGGCAGAAGCAGAGTGACATCAGAGGCTGATTGTGACAGTCATGGTGAGTGAGCATGGTGGAGCTGGACCCATGGGACAGCCAGTCCATTGTGCATGGCCATGCAGCTGGTGAGCTGCACAAAGTGCCAGCCTACTGGGGAGGTGGGGCTGAAATCCAGCCAGGGTGCTCAGCCCCAAGCCCAGTGCCTAAGCATGGAGCTGCATCATTCTCCACACAAAAGCTTTGTCCACTCATAAGTCATGGAGGTGAAATTTTTCTAAATCTCACAAAAGCAATGCCACATGAACCAGCAAAGACTCTGGTAGTAGCCATGGAGGTGGTGAGAAATGGATAGATTCTGGATATATCCCAGATCAATCCTGTCGGTTCTGATGGGTTGGATGAGAGGTGGAAGAAGAATAGTGGAACAAAGGGAAACCACAAAGACCATAGTCCAAGAAAATGAAACAATGGAGTTGCCATTTGTTGAGATGCGAAAGATGTGAAAAGAGTAAGCTGGGAAAGGGGGTGAAGATCAACACATATTAAGCTAAAAACACCCATTAAACATCCAAGTGGAGATGGTCAAGTAGACAGTTGGATATGAATCTAGTCTTCAGGGCTGAAGTCCGTTGGATGGACAATTTGTATAATGTAAAAGGACATTCCCTTGACCTTAATGTTTTTGGTCACCCAAAGTGGCTCAGGAAGAATATCAGCAAGTGCAACGTGTAACAGTGTGAAAAGTCAGCAGCATCCTGCAGAGCTTATGCACTGGGGTGCTGGGCCTCAGTGGAAGCAGTTGCATGCTGTTGCTCTCCTTTCTTTGGGACTAATGTGAACGTCATCTTGCCCAAGAGAAATAAACATTATGGGATCAGATGCCAGCTAGTCTGAGCTTAGAGGCCAGGTATTTAGTGCATGTGGGGGAAATAGCTCCCTTGTACCTGGAGATGTTGAGGGTCCTCAGTCTAGTAGGAAGTTGAGTCCAGGTGGAATTCAGCCTTTCCCACTGGAAGCAGGAAAGCTGCCCTTCCTGGATACTCAGAGAGCTCTTAAGGCCACTCATCAGACAATCCTGTTTGACTCCACAGTTCTGACCCCTTGACCCCAGTAGCTCATCAAATCAGGGACATGACCTTGTCATGTATGGATTAGGAAGGAAAAGATTATTCGCCCCCACCCAACCCAGAATCGGATATGTCCATACCCAATCAATTAGGATCTCTCTTTACCTTTCCAAAGTGAGCCAGATTATTTCTTCTTCTCTCTCTCTCTCTTTTTTTTTTTTTAATGTTTTATTTTTACCGGGACCTCCCAGGGATTGAACCCAGGTCCCTCCATATGGGAGACAGACGCCCAACCATTTGAGCCACATCCGCTCCCCTTTTTTTAATTTTTAGTTTTAGTTTTACCTTTGGAGCAATAAACTCTGGGGATCCTGGAGTCTCTATCTCCAGGGACCAGGAAGTCTGTTAGTAAAGCTGTATGTCCAGTTTGTGTCTATCCCAGACTGGCTGGCTATAGGCACTGGCAATGCCTGCCTCTTCCTTCTCTCCACTCTCAAAACTCATAGTCCCAGTCCCTGTACACAGGGTGCAGCTATAGGCGTAAACCTCCATGGCAGGAGGACAGAGAAACTTGCAGTATAACCTCGTTGAGCAGGCCAGGTAAGCCAGGGGGTGGAGGGATAGCTCCTCCCATCCCTCAACTTTCTACTCTCAAGGGTCTAGGAATCTTGTCCAGGCAGAGGGGCCTGGGCACCATGATTGCCCCATCAGGGAGCCCCTTCTCATCAGCATTTGCCAGACACTCAGTGCCAGATCTCAAAGATGGATATAAATGGTCAAGATGTCAAGATTCAGTTCCCTTTTCTTTCTCCTCCCAGTCTTCTGACCTCAGTGGGAAGTGGCTTGCTCACGCATGCCTAGACAGTGCCCTTCTTCCTTGACCATGTTCTCAGTGGTCACCTAATTTAGTTTCCTAGCTGCTAAAACAAATACCATACAATGTGTTGGCTTAAACAACAGGAATTTATTGACTCACCATTTTGAATCTAGGAGAAGACCAAAATCAAGGCAACAGCAAAACAATGCTTTCTCCCAGAAGGCTGTGGCATGCTGGGGCTGGCTGCTGGTGCCCCTTGGTCCTTGGCTTTTCTGTCACATGGCAATGCACATGGAAGTGTCTTCTCCTTTCTCTTCCAGCTTCTGTTGACTTCTAGCTTCTGGCTGCTCCCTGTAACTTCTCTCTGATTTCACTCTGCTTATAAAGGACTCCAGTAATCTGGATTAAAGCCCAACCTGACTCAGTTGGGTCACACCTTAACTGAAGTAACATCTTGAAGAGACGTTATTAACCATGGGTCCACACCAACCAGAATACGGACCAGGACCAAGAACATGTCCAAACTGGAGTGCACAATTCAATCCACATCATCACCCTCCTTTCAAGAACTGCCCTAGGCTTTTATCTGCCTCCCTTTCTCTGTCCCAACTATTACAGAGAGCCACAAAAGAGGTTACAAGGAATGTAGCCCATGTCTATAATTCTCCAAAGACCCCTCTAAGTTTGGGGTAGCCTACTGGCCTCCTGTTTGGCTGATGTTCTCCAAATAGATCTATAGGCTGCCCAAGGAGCCCAATGTGGGGAAGTCCACCAGGATGCCCCTTACTCTCTTGAGCCCAGTTTTTTCCTCCTGTCCTTGAACCTTCTTCTACCCACTGCCCTGTGCTAAAATAGCACTCATGTGAAGGTTCTCCCATGATGTTGGATTTTTCCCTTTAAGAAACTACCCCCATTTCTTGCCTAACAGTGCTGCTGTTAGCCATCTTGCTTCAAATGAGGGCCTCCAGTGGCAAGTTTGGACTGCCCACTTTTCCTTTCTGGGCTCCCTCTACCTGTTCTCTCCTAACTCTTTCCTGGGTGGAGATTGGGAAGTTGTATCCATCCATACTGGGATCGTACAGCCTGTTCACAGAGCAGGCTGTCTCCAGGTGCCTGTGGTCTTGGCAGGCCTGTTCAACTTTGCGTCCAGGGTCTCTGGGAAGATACACACCCCACATAAGTATGTAAGCCAATTTCCATCAGTCCAGTTCAAGACAGGGGCAGATGTGTCAGCTACTCTTGATCATACAGACTAGACACCTCATTATGCAACACAGGGCCCTGCATTAATCCTCTACTGCCTGTTATCTCGTTTTACTCAACTGCCTAGAGATTTTGCCTAGAGATTCTTGCGGCATGGCCTTAAAGAAGTCAGATCTCTTTCCCCAGAGGGCCTGGGGTCTATCTATACAGCCAGCCCTCCAGCCTGGGCATCTCTTTGGGCTTATTATTCCCTTAGCCCTTTATGCTCATAAGGAGCAGTCAAAGGACTGGATGTCAGCAGCCTCATGACTCCAGCTCCCCTTTATGGGCAGTCCACCATTCCAGGATTTCTGAAGGACTCTCCTTCTCAGGACTTTCTTGGCCTCCAGCAGACAACATGGCCACCAGACCACCGACCCTCCTTGGGGCCAGTGGCCCACCAGCCATTGTGGTCACCCTGGTCACCGATCTCCCAGGACCTGCTCTCACCCTTGGGGTAGGGGAACTATTCCTCCCTGGGGGGCCCTGGGGAACCCTTCTGCAGGTTCTAGGACACAGTGTTCATTCCCCATCAGCATCCTGCTGCACAGAGAACACCAGGGCCATCAGTTGTGCTATTGGACACAGGAAGAAGAGTCAGTTGCTACCTGTAGTCCCCACCTTCTCAGCCACAGGAGTGTGAGGCTGTGCTCCACAGGAGGGACCACTTTTTGAGAAAAGTATATGGAAGGAAAAAGCCTAACGAAACATTATGTTACGTCCAGAGCAGACCACAGAGGCCTGCATAACCCATGCTCAGAGCCCCCATTGTAATGAATTAGCCATAGTGAGTGGGAAACCCAACCAAGAATTCGTCCCACACAAAGCTGTGCTGCTCGGCAGCTAAGCAGTCCACGAGCGTCTAGACTGGCCCAGAGTTAACAGATCACCTTTCTAGGCTCCCTGCCCCTGAACAGGAACTTAACTTCCTTGAACACATTCTCAGAACATGAGGTTGTCTGACTCTCCTGGGTGGATGACCTCAGACTATTAAGAAGATAAATGACCTCCTTTGTCATGTGCTGTGATTCCCTGAATATCTGACCACAGGAATTTCATTTTTGACCACTGCCTCCCAGTGGGCCCATCATCATGGAATTTGCCAGCTATTCCATGCTCCTTATCAATCACTACAAGCTTGTCTAAACAAGTATGGGAATGGTAAGCCCAAGATGGAAAACATGGCCACATTCACACTGGTCCCATAAGAATAGCGAATATGGGGTGGTGGCGCCCCTTTGCTGAAGCCCACACCAGCCCATGAACGCCTCTCCCCAGGCTGTCAAGTGGGGAATCTGTGCCTATTGGTCTTGTGTCCGAGAGTGTCTGAACCCACTTGTGTGTTTGCCCCAAGTCCTTCACATGGTGTTTTACTAGCTGTCCTTGAACGCTCATGAGCCCATAAGTGAAATGGAAAGTTTGGGGACTTCAGGGGTGTAAGCAATGGTGAAAAGCACTTTAGAGAGTGGTTAAGAGCAGGTGCCCTAGAGCCAGACTCCCTGGGTTTAACTTCCTCATCTCACTACCTGGGTGACTGTGGGCTTGTTGATTAACCTCTCTTAGCTTAACTTTTCTCATACATAAAATGAAGATAATTATTATATCTCCCTCAAAGAGCTGATGAAGCATTAAATGAGATAATATCTAAAAAGCACTCAGTACAGTGTCCAGTATATAAGCAAGTTCTTAATGTTTAAGAAGAAAATAATGATTTCCTTTGGTGAAATAATGTGGTCTGAAGAGCCCTGAAGCTCCATATCATGTGACTTAGTAGTAAAGTAAGCAGGATAGCAAACACGTTAAAATGTGCTTAATTTGTTCCAAATTGGGGAACATGAGAGACCTGCCCTTCCTTGTTTAAAAAGGTCTATCTGTCTGCAAAGACCACTTGGGCCAGTTGCAGGGAGGGAGTGTGGAGGGGAGAAAAGAAGGAAGCTGTCTGTCCACAAAGCAGTGCATCCCGCCATGCTGAGGGTGTTGGCAGATTCTGGACCACAAACCACTGGTATCTTTTAAAGAGCAACTTTGCTCCTGGCCCAGCAGCCCAGCACATGTGCAAAAGATGACACACCCAGTTTATCAGCTTGGATGTATTGGGTGAGAGGAAGTGGTGTAGTGGGGGGAGGGGGGAAGGAGAGGACATCTGTGTTTTATAATCCTGACAACCAGAGAAGGGAAGAGAATCCAAGTTGCAGAAAGGCAAACTTGTAATCTTTTGTCTACCTGAGGCTTTCCTGAGAAGAAATCAAATCCAACATCTGAGAACCCTCATTTTGCACCAAATCTGGAGTGCTCTGTCAGCCAGCTTCTTCTCTCCTGAGATCACGAGGAGCTCAGCAGGGCAGGAAGTGATAAAGACAGATGATTTTGCCAGCGATAGGAAACCCACAGTTCAAGTTGAGTAATTACACATGGAACACACAGACCCTGCTGGGGGAAGGGAAGCATTTATGCGAGCAGGTGACTTCACTTTAAATTCATTCCACCTACCAGGTAGAGAATTTGACTTCCAGAGTCATTGCAAACCAATTCTCCTTTAAGAATCTCAACTTGTACACAGGTAGGGCAGATATTAGGCATACCACTTTTTACAGATTTAAAAAATTTGAGGAATGGAATGGAGGGGTGATTTGCCTAAGGTCACATAGTCAGGTACTGAGGTCATAGGTAAATGCTATTTCCATGAGTCATTACAAACTTTAAAGTTCAGAAAATATACAAAATGACCCTTACAATAAAGTATAAAATTCAAAATAAAATGAAAAGTTAATTTCTTATTGTTAGTTCTGAAGGTAAAAAAGAAATGACTTTTGGCCAATTTTATAAAAGTAGTCACCATGCTTCATCTGTTATACGAAAGAGCTTTATGATTTTTAAAGTAGCCAGTGCATACATTTTCATTTGGAAAATGATGGTTTCCAATGTTGCTCTAGAATTGGCATTCGTTAAAATTGCCCCCAAGAAGTTTCATGTGTAGTTACTGATTCATAGGGTAGAAAACAAGCACTGAGTATGTTAATCCACAATAAGGCTTTATAGTCTGTGGGTGCCTTAAGTTTCTGCATTCAATCATTTCTATGAGCACAGGTGGATTTCTATAAAAGCTTATTTCAAGAAAGATCCAATTATATGTTGTCTATAAGAGACTTACCTTAGATGCAAAGTTACAAATAGGTTGAAAGTGAAACGATGGAAAAAGATATTCCATGCAAATAATAACCAAAGGAGAGCTGGGGTAGCTTTACTAATACTGGACAAAATAGACTTTAAGTCAAAAGCTGTTATAAGAAACAAAGAAGGAGACTATATATTAATAAAAGGGACAATCCACCAAGAAGAAATAACAATCAAAAATATTTATGAAACTAGCCATGATACCCCAAAATACATGAGGCAAACACTGGCAAAACTGAAGGGAGAAACCGATACCTCTGCAATAGTAGCTGGAGCCTTAAATATACTATTCTTATCAATAGATAGAACATCTAGACAGAAGATCAATAAGGAAACAGAACTTGAATACCATAATAAATGAACCAGACCTAATAGACATACAGAACATGGCACCCCCAAACAGTAAGATATACATTCTTCTCAAGTGCACATGGATGGTTCTCTAGGATAGAACACCTGTTGGATCACCAAACAAGTCTCAGTAAATTTAGAAAGATTGAAATCATACAAAGCACTTCCTCTGGCCATAATGGAATGAAGCTGGAAATCAATAACAGATGGAGAACTGGAAAACCCAAAATATGTGGAAGTTAAATAACACTCTTCTAAACCATCAGTGGGTCAAAGAAGAAATTGCAAGGAAAATCAGTAAATACCTTGAGATGAATGAAAAGGAGAACACAAAATATCAAAACTTATGGATGCAGCAAAGGCAGTGATGAGAGGGAAATTTATAACACTAAGTGCTTACATTAAAAAAGAAGAAAGAGCCAAAATCAAAGCCATAGCTGCATACCTGGGGAAATTTGAAAAAGAACAGCAAACTAACCCCAAAGCAATCAAAAGGAAAGATGTAACAAAGTCTAGAGAAGGAATAAATGAAATTCAGAATAAATTTATATAAAGATAATTAACAAAACCAAAAGTTGTTTCTTTGAAGAGATCAATAAATTTGACAAACCCTTAGCTAGTCTGACAAAGGAAAAAAGAGAGAAAATGGGAAGAGAGGTCATTATTACTGACCCCACGGAAATAGAAAGGGAGAATATTATGAACAACTCTATGCCAACAAATTAAACAACCTAGATGAAATGGACAAATTCCCAGAAATACAAAAATAACCTATACTGACTCTACAAGAAATAGAAGATATCAACCTACTAATTATAAGTAAAGAGATTGAAAGAGTCATCAAAATTCTCCCAACAAAGAAAAGCCTACAACCAGGTGGTTTCACAGGTAAATTCTACCAATCATTCCAAAAAGAATTAATACAATCTTGCTCAAACTCTTCCAAAAAATTGAAGAGGCGAGAACACTACCTAACTCATTCTGTGAGGCTGAGATCACCCTAATACCAAAGCCAGATAAAGATGCTACAAGAAAAAGAAAATTATAGCCCAATATCCCTTATGAATATAGGTACAAAAATCTTCAACTAAATATTTGCAAATAAAATCCAACAGCAAACCAAAAGAGTTCTACACCATGATCAAGTGAGTTTTATCCCAGGTATGCAAAGCTGGTTCAACATAAGAAAATCAATTAATGTAAGACATTGCATCAACAAAACGAAGGGAAAAAAAATACGTGATCACCTCAGTTGACACAGAAGAGGTATTTGGCAAAATTCAGCATCCTTTCTCGATTCAAAACACTTAGAAAAATAGGAATAGAGGTAAACTGCTTTAACATGATAAAGGGCATATATGAAAAACCCACAGCTAACATCATATTTAATGGTAAAAGACTGAAAACTTTCCCCCTAAGATCTGGAACAAGTCAATGATGCCCACTGTCACCACTGTTAATTCAACATTGTACTGGAAGTTCTAACCAGAGCAGTTAGACAAGAAAAAGAAATAAAAGCCTCCAAATTGAAAAGGAAGAAGTAAAACTTTCACTAATTGCAGATGATATGATCCCATACATAGAAAGTCCTGAAAAATCTACAACAAAGCTACCAGAGCTAATAAAAGAATTCAGCAAAGTTGCAGGGTAGAAGACTAACATGCAAAAATCAGATTGCTTTCAAATTTAAGGAAGGGGAAACAGATGTGGCTCAAGTGATTGGGCTCCCATCTACCATACAGGAAGTCCAGGGTTCAATTCCCAGGGCCTCCTGGTGAAAGGCAAGCTGACCCAGGCAGAGAGCTGGCCCACGTGGAGTGCTGGCCCGCACAGAGAGCTGCACAGCAAGATGATGCAACAAAGAGACACAGAGGAGAGACAATAAGAGACACAGCAGACTACGGAGTTGAGGTGGAGCAAGAGATTGAGTGCCTCTCTCCCACCCTGGAAGGTCCCAGGATCGGTTGCCGGTGCTGCCTAAAGAGAAGACAAGCAGACACAGAAGAACACACAGAGAGCAGACAGCGAGCACAAAACAATGGGCAGGGGTGGGGGTAGGGATAAATAAGTAAATCTTTAAAAAAAAAAAAAATTAGGGAAGGAAAAGAAATCTATAGAAAGTGTTCTGTTACTAAATTTAACTGTTACCATTGGGAATTTCACATCATAGGAAGTTGACTGTTATCTACCAGTTTTCAGAAATATATTGTTTAATAAGTTTTTAAAAATCAACACAATGGCAAAAAACACATTGTACCATTATAATATGCACTAAGTCTATTTTTTACAAAGGCTGAATTCAGCAAGACACTAACTTAAGTGTGAATTACTAACTTCTAAAACTTATGTAATTTGAGTCACATGTTTTACAATGGAGTTGGAGTTGATTCATATTGCAATATTAATGTGCTAAACGTGTATGTTTTTCAGGTTAAAGTCATGATGTTTTTTAAATCTTATTAAGATTTCCAAAACCTGAAGATTGTTTATTTAGATGTAAATTTTTATTAAGAAGTCACGCTTATGAAAAAAGCAAAAATATGCACTAGTAATGAGCAATCTGAGGAAGAAATAAAGAAAAAAAACTTCATTTACAATAGCAACTAAAAGAATCAAATGCCTAGGAATAAATTTAACCAAGGATATAAAGGACTTGTACTCAGAAAACTACAAAACATTGCTAAAAGAAATCGAAGAAGACCTAAATAAATGGAAGGACATTCTGTGTTCATGAATTGGAAGACTAAATATTGTTAAAATGTCAATTCTACTCAAAATTATTTACAGATTCAACACAATCCCAATCAAAATTCCAACAGCTTACTTTGCAGAAATTGGAAAGTCAATTATCAAAATTATTTGGAAGAGTAAGGGGCCCCAAAAGCCAAAAGCATCTTGAAAAAGAAGAATAAAGTTGAAGGACTCATACTTCCTGACCTAAAAACATATTACAAAGCTACAGTGGTCAAAACGGCTTGGTACTGGCATAAACATAGATATATAGACCAATGGAATCAAATTGAGAGTTCTGAGAAGACACTCACACCTATGGCAAATTGATTTTTGACATGACTTCCAAGTCCACTCAATTGGGAAAGAACAGTCTGTTCAACAAATGGTGCTGGGAGAACTGGATATCCATATGCAAAAGAATGAAATAGGACCCTTGTCTCACACCATATACAAAAATTAACTCAAAATGGACCAAAGAACTAAATATAGAGCCAGGACAATAAAACTCCTAAAAGAAAATACAGGGAAGCATATTCAAGACCTTGTAGTAGGAAATGGTTTCTTAGATTTTAAACCCAAAGTACAAGAACAAAGTACAAGATAAATGAGACCCCCTCAAAATTAAAAACATTTTTGCATCAAAGGACTTTGTTACAAAAGTGAAAAGAAAACCTACTCAGTGGGAGAAAATATTTGGAAACAACATATCTGATAACAGTTTAATATCCAGAATATATAAAGAAATCCTACAATTCAACAATAAAAAAGAAACAACCCAATTTAAAAAGGGCAAAAGATTTGAACAGACATTTCTCCAAAAAGATAGACAAAGGGCCAAAAAAGCACAAGAAAAGATGCTCAACATCATTAGCCTTTAGGGAAACACAAATCAAAACCACAGTGGGATACCATGTCACACCCAGTAGTAGAATGACTGCTATTAAAAAAACAGAACATAATGTGTTGGAGAGGATGTGAAAAATAGGAACACTTGTCCATTGTTGGTAGATATGTAAAATGGCGCCGTCACTGTAGAAGACAGTTTGGCAGTTCCTGAGGAATAAAAAATAGAATTACCATATGACCCAGCAATCCCTGGGTCAATACTGGATAATATCTAGTATATACCCAGAAGAACTGAAAGCAGGGACTCAAACAGATATTTGCACACCGATGTACATAGCAGTATTATTCACAACTGCCAAAAGATGGAAGCAACCCAAGGGCCCATCAACAGATGAATGGATAAATAAAACGTGGTATATACATATGTTAGAATATTATTCAGCTGAAAAAGGATTGAAGTCCTGATGCATGTGACGACATGAATGGAACCCTGAGTACATTATACTGAGTGAAATAAGCCAGCCACAAAAGGACAGTTTATGATCTCACTGATATGAACTAATTATTATAAGCAAACTCATAGAGTTAGAACTGGAATATAGGTTACCAGGGGATGGATTGGGGGTAGAGAATGGGGAGCTGATGCTTAATTTGTGAAGAATTTCTATTTAGGTTGATGGCAAAGGTTTGGAAATGGTGGTGGTAATGGTAGCACCTTACTGTGAGTGTAATTAACAGCACTGAATTATGTATGTGAATGCGGTTGAAAGGGGAGGTTTTGGGTCATGCATGTTACTAGAATGAAAGTTAAAAGAAAAAACATGGGACTGTATGTCACAATGAACTCTGTTGTGGACAATGAACTGGTGTTAATAAGACAAGTATAAGAATATTCTTTCATGAATAATAATAAATGTACAACACTAATACAAGGTGTTAATAATAAGGTGGTATATAGGGGAAATACAAGCAATATAAACTATGGACTATTGTTAATAGTACTAGTTCTAATCTTTCATCATTTGAAACAAAAGTATCACATTAATGCAAAGGGTCAACAATAAGGGGTATAAGGGAATGTGTATTTTAATGGGTTTTCTGCAAACCTACAACTTCTCTAATTAAAAATTATAATAATAATTAAGAAAACATTATGCTAAGTGAAAAACCGAGGCACAAAGTACTACGTATTGTATGACCCCATTTATATAAAATGTAAATATAGATAAAGTTATAGAGACAGAAACAAATTAGTGATTATTAAGGGCGGGGAGGGGTAGAGGGATTGACAGGTGACTGCCAAGAGGTAAGGGGGTTTTTCTTTTTGGAGTAATAAAAATGTTCTTAAATTGTATTGTGATGATGAAAGCACAATTCTGTGATTATACTAAAAGCCATTGATTGTACACTTTGGAGGGATTGCATGGTATGTGAATATGTCTCAATAAAACTGCTTTTTAAAAAAGCTGTTGGCCAAATTGAGGAGTCTATTGGGGTCACCTTCAAATATCCCAAAACACCTGGAAAGCAAAAAGTGATCTGAAAATTGTCTACAAGCTGTAAGACCATATATATTTTGCCCACCTTGCTAAAGGACTTTTGGGTCAGGATGGGAAAAAGTCTCAATGCAGACTGTAGCTTTTAGGCAGAGTTTGCCTTTCTGGTTAATACTGATAGCAAAGTGATCATGGCAACATAATTGAGGGGAATTTGATCTCTGTCCAGAACAAAGCTTCCAGAGCAAGTACAGAAACTATTTTTTTTTTTTTTTGTACCAGGTCTGGACTTGAACCCGGGTAGCCAGCACTCAACCACCGAGCCACACCGGCTCCCCTGAGTTGGTTGTTTCCTTTGTTTACTTGTTGTTTGCTTTTGTTTTTAGGAGGCACCGGGGATCCAACCCAGGTCCTCCCACGTGGGAAGCAGGAGCTCAATCCCTTGAGCCACATCCACTCGCCATAGGAACTATTTTTAAAATCACTTCTGTGTTCTCTAGTCTGTCCCAGCTCCATTTCTCTGCTCCACTAGAAGTTTCAGTTACAGTTTATGAAGGAAACTCTTCAGGGCAGTGTCCCTCAAGTCGCCCTCTGCCAAGAGGAAGCATTTCTGTCTGGCTCCTGTGATTTTAAAGTTGGGGATCTTCCTGTCTGCGTGTGTGATTTCTAGAAACAGGCCCCGCCAGCTGAAATTGTGCAGGAAGTTGCTAGAGCTTTTCACAGAAACCATCACTTTGGTCTTTGCAAAACATTTAAAGTTTCCTTTTTAAAATAAGCACAGGCTTTCGAACTGTGGACGTAACAGGCACCTGGACACCTTTATCCTCTGTGGATTAGAGCTGGGACTCAGAGTCCAGAGCCCTCCCCACCACACAGCAGCCTGGGGAACTCTCTCGAACATACCTGCACTATCTGCTTTTTTGTCACTGATATGGAGGCAGTGACTTTTGGTGCTCTGGGCTTGTGCAACACTGTCATTCACCTCACTGAGCAGTCGTGACGCGTGGGGTTTTACACAGCGATATGAATATGATTAAAACAGCAGTGGAAAAGTTGGTATAAAAATGTTATCATATAATAAAATGACTAAATGGGAACAAACAACCAGGAATTATGCATTTAAATGAGGTCTCCGGCTTTCGTCGTCCCCGTGGTACGCTGGACGCTGAGCCCAGTGATGAGTTCCATTTCGGAAGCGTCTGGGAATCGTCTTCACCACCTGAAGCGGAACGTAGTGAATGTCCTCGACAGTGAAACCTGTGTCCTTCCAGAACCATTTGGTAAACTGTCAGATGTCACTTGTACTGAGTTTGGAGAATAAAGGCGGCGGTTGTGTCTGTGGAGCATTGGGAGGCTCGGAGGCTTGGACTCAAGAAGAGCTGGGTGATAGCTGCTGCGATGTCATTACTCGCTGTGATTTCTGAACCCCAGCTCCTCATCCACGAGAAGGGGATGACAATATCTACTGGGGAGGGGGCCGGATGTGGCTCAAATGGTTGGGCGTCCGTCTGCCATATGGAGGGACCTGGGTTCGATCCCCGGGACCTCCCGGTAAAATAAAAAAAAAAATATATATATATATATATAGAAGGCGCATGGGCTGCCAGGCTCTGTGTGCCGCTGAGCTGTCGGGCCCCGGGAGCCATGCAGCAGGATGATGATGTAACAGGGGAGAGACAAGACGAGATGCTCCAAAAGCTCCAGAAGCCAGGAGCTGAGGTGGCGCAGGCAGCAGAGTACCTCTCTCCTACATCGGAGGTCTCCAGGATCGAATCCTGCTGAAGACTGGAGGAGGAGGATGAGAAGAGATGGCAGGAAACAGACACGGAGAATTGCCCAGCGAACACAAAACAACAAATGGGGAAGGGGGTGTTAAAATGGATAAAGTAAATAAATAAATCTTTAAAATATATATATATATATATATATATCTACTGGGGAGTATTCTTGCTTCATGTCTGTAAAACGCCTGGAGCAGAGCAGGCATCTGTTAAATAGTAGTGATAGTAAGTACCAAATTCCCTTAAAACTAAACCTGACAATAAGGGTGTGGTAGGCTGGCCCCCAGAGATGTCCTAATCCCCAGACGTGTGTAAATTACTGTACATGGCAAAAGGGACTTCGCGATGTGATTAAGTGAAGGATCTTGAGTTGGGGACACTCTCCTTAATAGCCAGGTGGGTCCTAAATGGAATGACGAATGTCCTTACAGGAGGGAGAGGAAGATTTGACTACGGAAGTAAGAGATGTGGCAATGGAAATAAGAGGCCAGAGTGATATGCAAAGGGATGCTGGCAGCCCCCAGAAGCTGACAAGACAATAAAACAGATTTTCCCCTAGAGCCTCCAGAAAGAACAAGCCCTGCCGACATTGACTTCAGCCCATTGAGACTGATTTTGGACTTCTGACGTCCAGAACTGTACAATAATAATCTTGTGCTATTTAAAACAACTAAATAGGTAGATAATTTGATATAGCAGCAAGAGGAAACTAATAAAACGGTTATGAAACCATTATCGGGTGGCCTGTAAGCTGGCTCTAGAGGCAATTTCCAACAAAACAATCTTTCCTGTTTTTTTTTTTCCCCAGGAAAAAAAAAAATCACATATTTATCTCATATCTATTTTGTATCAGTTTCAAAAGTAGGTGGGGCTACTAAGGGAGAGTAGGAAGAGCAGAAGCCCCAAAGCAAAAAGAACCTTGGAGCAGTGATTCTCAGACTTGACTGTGCATCTGACTCACTGGGCTCTTGTTAAAATGAAGATCCTGACGTGGGAGATCTGGAGAAAGGCCTGCGATTCTGCATTTCTAACGTGCTCCCAGACTACCCTTTAAGCAACCAGGCTCTGAGGGCCACCTTAAAGGAAGCCACATTTAATTGGCACAGAGGAGGCTCCTTTTATGGACCTGCACTTACCTAACTTCCCAGTCGTCGCCAGTCCTTTGCAAAACCCCTTGAGGGCGCTCGGGGAAGCGGAAGGTTTTATGTGTCTCCAGTCGGGTAACGCCAGCTGCGCTCATTCTTCTACTTGTATGACAAAGTTCCTGTAAACCAATGAAATATGAATGTGAAAAAGCTGACTCTTTCTGTGAAATCTAACCCAATGGCTTTGGAAGGATAGAATAGATGTCCCTCACAATAAAACATGTCAAATCACATGTAGTTAAGCTATGGGAGGGGGATGGGATCATTACAATCTCTACACTTAGAATGCAAAAAAAAAAAAAAAAACGGCTTTACATTCTCACCACCCCTTTAAAGAAACTAAACCTTTCCTGCCAGGGCTGCTGTAACAAAATACCACACAAACGGCTTGGCTTGAACACCAGGGATTTATTGGCTCACAGTTTTGGAAAATAGAAGTCCAAAATCCAGGGGTGGGCGAGCTGGGCCTTCTCTGAGGTCGGCAGTATTCCGTGGTGGCTGGCAGGCAGTGCGTCTCCACCTCCATCCCAGGCCGTCGGTCTCCTCCTTTCTCGTCAGGTTTCTCCTGTGGCTTGTACTTGCCCGTGCTCATTTCCTGTACTTGTGGAGGACTCCAGTCATACAGGATTAAGTCCCCCTTTGATTCCGTGTGGCCTTAGCATCTTCAAAGGCTCTATTTACAAATGAGCTCACACTCATAGGACCTATAGTTTAACTGTAACAGAAACGTAAAGTACGACCTGAGCATGTCTTTGTGGGGAATGTGATTCAGTACATGATGAGTAAAATTTATACAGGAGACACTACAGGGATGTGCAGCTGCTTCGTAAGCCGACATTTAAGAGGGAAAGCAGTGTGTTGATCTTGAGTAAGTTGATTGTTGTTACACTCTACAATGCCGACACTGCTTCTCTGCATTTCAGACCTCTGGCCTTCTATACGTACCACTGGCAGCTTTTTTCTAACACCCGAGTCGAGCTCAGCACCACAGACTTGTCAGGGGCTGTGACCAATCTTTGGTCTTTTGTAGAGGAAGAAGCTGAAGCTTGTAAAGAAAGGAACGAATTGACTCTGCTCTAGAAACACTAAAAGCCTCAGCGTCCTGATCCTGGGACATATCTCGATGCAGCTGCCATATTTTGCCTTTTGAGAAAAGGGTCCCTGATTATTTACATAGCATAAGACCTATAGTTTAACTATAACAGGAACGTAAAGTACACAGAGTGAATACGCAAAGGAAACAGGATTTTTTATATGCTGACATTTAAAGAGAGATAAAATCTGCAGGTGTTGCCAACTAGGAACAAAGGATAAAAAGTACATCAGGATGAAGGAAGTTTTGGTCTGAAAACCCTGTAGAAGTAGATTGGAGATGACCAATTGGAGATGACCCCAATTGGAGATGACCCCAATTGTGTGGTCATACAAGGGATCCCTCAAGATAAAAATAATGTGCTTGAAGTCTCAACCATATATAAGTTCTCAGACTGCCAGACAATTGAAACTCTGGTTCATAAAATTGTAAAGGGAGAGGGACCATATTCTAGATCTACTGATTTATCTTCTGAGAGGGAAGGTGTTAGCACAAGCTTCAGCGGAAGGCAGATGTAATCTAAGGCAATCTCAGCAGCCCTGTGTTTTTGCCTGCAAGATGAGTCACTGCAGTGTCCCTATCTATCTTGATGGATCTACATTTTTTGAAAAGCCACAGCTTGTAAAGAATTAAGACTAATTTTTATAGCATCAGGGTATGTCCCACAAATGTTACCTGGATGTTCTAGACCTCACTGAGCATCTCCTCCTTCCCTATACACTCAATCTTTCCTCCTTGTTTTGATGTGGGTTACCAGGGACAACGGGTACCAAACAAAACCAAAATCAATAAAACTGGGCCCTCCATCTCCAGCTGGCAGAATAAGCATACTCCTTTATCTCTCTGCCCTTCCCCAAATTCCATCTAAATGACACTAAAGAAAGACAAGGAGAAATGCAGGTGGGGGAATAGGAGAGCATCAGCAGGGCAAAGATTTTCATGAATTTCTGGAAGCCAGTCAAAGGGCAGAATTACATGGATGGACAAACATTAGCAGAAGGGACAACAGCTCAGAACATGCACAAGAGAAGGCCACAACATAGCAGGGATCCTGGCAGAGTCCTGGGCTCAGAGACAGCAGGTATGAAAATGACTGAACAAGTGCCTGTGGAATAAACAATGAGTAGGACCATTCTCCCACTCCTCCCCTCACCCATTCATGCAATAGTGGCTTTTGTATCCCAACCTAGAGCCTGAGGGCTATTCTTTGCTCTCATTTATTCATAGTCTGAGAGGAGATAGAGCTCCAGAATAGTGCTGGATTAGGGTACATGACTGCTTGTAACAGACAACCAAACTCAACTGGTTTTTAAATTTTTTAAAAAGATTATCACACAACAAGAATTCCATAGTAGGATAGCTCCAGGATGATTAATTCAGGGCTCAGGGATTTCATCAAGCATCCAGTCTTTCCATCTTTCAGTTCCACCCTGCCCCCTCTGTCATGAGTGTAATGACCACGAGAGGGCAACAGCAGTTCCAGGCATCTTCTCTAATCTTGACACTAGTCAGGCTGGGGATGGCTGTCTTTGTCCCAGACGTCTCTTTTTAAGAGCAAGAATTCTTTTCCCAGAAACCCCCAAAACTGATTCCCTAACACATCTTATTAGCCAGAACAGAGTCAGGTACCCAACTCTAAAACAATCACTGGTAAAAGGACTTCTGTGGTTGGCTTAGAGCAGTGGTTCTCAAACTTGGGCAGGCATATAATCACTAGGAGAACTTCTTAAAGCACCGATTGCTGGGCCCACCTCCAGAGGTTCTGGTTCAGTAGATATGGGTAGGGCCTGAGAATTTGCCTTTCTACCAAGTTTCCAAGTGATACAGATGGTGCTAGTTGGAGAACCTCTCGATTTGAGGAGCCAACCAACAGCAAAATGGCCCATTTTCTTTCAGCATTTTAAGAGTGCCTTTAACCTGATTTCCCACCCACATGTTTCAAGTTAAGCCTGACGGTCCACATGTGTCAACCTCATGCCCAGAGCTTAGTCATCCCCTTAGTCAGGTTGTAACCAACAGAAGAACTAAAAGCAGAAATGGGTCAAAACTGTCTACCTCTGGGGAGTGAGTGGGTGGGAGAGGAAGGAGAGAAAGGAAAGTAATGAAACATTTTAAATTATTATTTTTGTCATCGCTACTGCTGTCGTTGTTATATGCCTATCTAATCCGATTGGACTTTTGTTTTCATCAGAATTATTGCTTTAATAAGAATACTTTTGTAGGGTACATTTTTCCTACTAAACAATATTGTCAACTTTTTTCCTTTCTCCAACCAGCCTCTTCTATATATCAAGATCAGGGTTGCAAATGGAGCTTAGGTGGGAGTAGCTATTTTTTTAAGACTACAAATAATTGAGCTTACAATAATCATAATGAGGTTAATAAAATATTAATCTGTGGCATGCACCACAATTTGTCTTAGGAAGGACACTCTTCCTTTTTGGAAAAATATTTTGAGAAAGACTTAGGAAAAATTCACCTCCACACCTCTCCAGGCCACCATCATCTGCACCAATAACCTAGATAAAGGCCAGCAGCAGGGCACAGGAGAAAAGAGCTGCAATGCTCTGCAAATAAAGGGAGAAGTAGTTGGATCTCCTTGGGACTTTCAGGGGAGAATAGAGAAGGAAGAAGAGAGGAGTGGACACCATTGAGTGGGAGGGACAGCGTTGGACATCCCTCAACACCACCTTCCAGAATCCTCTTCAGTGAAGAATCTTATTTATGCTTGGTAGAGTGACTGTGTGGGGGAACCTGAAGATGCTAAGTTTCAAGTTTGACATGGGATGACCCATACAACCCAGGAAGAAGTAGAAAACCATAGGCAGAGGAGATTCTGAGAACAACATAAGTCCATCTACACTAAAGAGACTGAGCAGAAATCTTGGATTTCCGTTTCCAAAGGCCCGATAACTAGAGATAGGTTAAGTCAATTTCCCCTACATTTCAAGGGGTAGGTAAGCCCCCAGCTGACTCCTAGTTATATAAGAACTAGAGAACTGAGTTCATGGCAGGAAGCAAATATTTCAGCCCTGCAGAATCGCCAACTGGCTGAGGACTCTGACATTCTGGGAAGAAGTTGTCACTACCATGCTGCAAAGAACTTTCTTGGAGGTGAAGAGGTCCAGCAGTGTGTTGAGCCCCCTGGCCTGGGAGCCACTACAGACCAAAAGCTCAGTGTGTCCTTCCACTGGAGCAACTCTGAGTGCTCCTGAGGAGGGATGGACATTTATCTACAGAAGAAAACAAAAGAGCCAAGTCTGACCCAAGCAAATAAATACATAAATCCTCTACAGCTATTTTTAGCCTCCCTCCATAATCATTACTTTATCACTATTATCTGAAGAATAAGTACTCATTCAAATAATGCTTATGTTCCATTTGCTTCTGGTCATTATTCCCCACTAATACTCAGGAAATAATCTGACGCTCTGCCATTAGTACAAAATTATTGTTATTATTTCATTTGTTCAGGAACTTAATGGATTCTACTCATCACTACATTTACTTCAGAATTCAAGTTTGTGACTGTGTTTTTAAGCATTTCCATTTCCCTTTACAATTGCTAGACAAAGTTGAATTATTATTTTTTTCCTTTCTTTGGCCAATGCTTTTCCTTTGTAAATTACTGATTTGATCCATTTGCCGACTCGATGTAAAGTCAAGCTCTTGCTGTCTGTCCTGGGTAATTGGCTGCTTCTTTTATGGAGCCAAATGGAAGAGCTTCTCGTCCTACTCTTCAATAGGATATAAAACTATTACCTAAAGAAAGCTCATTTTAGAAATTAAACTATTTATAACTATATAAACTTCCTTCATTTATTAGTAAAAAATCTGAGGAAATATATTGGCAATTTGGCCTCCTGATTCAGGTCAACTTTGTTCTACTCTCTTGGTCTCCATTCCCAAGAAGGATGATAAGGCAGCCCCGACTTCCTCATTGCCGGCACGAGTTACATTTGTTCTCCTAGCACGCTGGGACAAGGGGGTGACACGGCTGGCTCAAGAAGGGAAAATGGAACTGAAATATGGGGTATAATCACTTGCCAAATTATGGGGATATTAGGTTCTTGGTTTAAACTCTTCCAAATTATAACCTGGTAGAGAAAACTTGTCTGTTTTTATACATTCTTAGCTATTGGGGTTATTTGGCGAGAGGAAAACTCTTTGTTTCTCAGCTCCCTCTGCTGGCCTTTGACAGAACCATTTGTCCCCTTATGACCAGGTAATGAACTGTGTATATGCAGAGGGCCATCTTCCCGCCAAAGGCGAGCCAGGAGGGAGTTAGGGCCATGGCAACCAGAAAACAAAAAACAGGCTTTCGCTTCCCAGAGAACCAAATACTCCAAAAGATGAAAATGAAAGAGGGGCCTACCCAACGGCGAATTCAAATTAAAATGAATATTCTCCAGCCCAACCCACAAACAAGTAAGACCCTGGTGCGTTTGTTCTGAAAAAGAATCCCAGATGATTCTGCCGTACCTCCTGGATAGGAACCATGGGTCCAGAAGTTCCGATTATGTTTAATTCAAATTCCAGTTGCTACTTATATGTCTTTTGAGGGCTTAGTGGGAAAAAAATAAGGAATTGCTAATCAGTAACTTGGCCCACTTGGGTGGGTTATTTAAATGATGCCCATATTCTTCCTTCCTCAGGCTAAAAATCCCAATTCTCTTATCCTTTCTTTACAGTTGCTGTCCCCCTGAAAGATTCTCAGAAACTAGAAACACCAATTCAGAGAGACATGCAGCACTGCTTTCTTCTCTTCAGCTGTCTCATTCCTTCTCCTTAAGGGATTTGCTAGTATCGCTGCATTCCCTCTGCAGCCAAAAACTTACAACACAGTCACCCAGTGACAGAAGGGTCATGCCTATGACCTGAGAGCAGGGAAGGCAGGCCACAGTGCCGCACGATGCAGAAAACATACAGAGTCCACAGCCCTGAGGTCTGTGGATCAGACTTGTCCCTGGCAAGAGATGAGGTCTTGGCTTGTCAGCTCAGTGACCAAGAGACTGGTTCTCACTGGCAAGGGCATGATTTACACTCAGACTTTATTTGCCCTGCTTAGAGCTATATCTAGAAAATGGTTTAAAGTCTCTAGGCTGTGTCCAGAAGCCTGGCCAGATGCCTTACAAATGTGGTCTTAGTTATTTCCTCCCAAGGGCAATAATTCAAAATTTGTCCAAATAACCATGGGTCAGCCAAAGCACACACTGGACAAGAGAACAAAACATTTACATAATTTGTTCTATTTAGGAAAATATTACACACACACAATATAATAACTTCTTCTAACCCTTCATTCTTTATGATACATGTTAATATGTATTTTATAATTGAGTTTCATAACTCCAAACACATGTTAATTTCTTACAAGGATTTGTTACAATTTATTTCTTACAATATTTACACATATACATATAATTTTTAATGACTAAAAATCAGGGAATTAGAATTGTGGGAACATGGCCTCGGATTAGGCAGATAAGGATCAACTCTCACAAAAACAATGGCGAAACAGCCGAAAGCTACACAAGGGACCTGCTTTGGGGGTCAGCAGACCAGGACAGTGTTTCACAACTTCCAGGAGGGTGAGAGATAGACAAAGAAGGTGAAAAAACAAACTGTGAGTTACCAAACCTCCCTGCCTCTGGGAAGGGCTCCCCACCCCCACCCCCAAGATACTCAGCAGGGGTAAAACCCCTGCTTATTTCAGCTGACTGAAAGGGGAGCAGACCTCTTCCTCCCCAGCAGCTGAAAAGGGAGGGTGAGTCGGGGGCTTTTCTTCAGTGAATTAGTCCAATGGAGGCCGCTTTGAATCTCGGTTCTGGCCAGATGAAAATAAAGGAAAACCGAGAGATATATATACCTTTGTGGAAAGGTGCACCAACTAGTGCCATCTGCTAATGGGTTTGGAAATTACAGGAACAGAAACTGCTTTTAGAGCTCTATTTACCCCATCCCTGGGAGAAAGTCTGTGCCCCATTAGTGAGTCCCTGGCATGATTTTGGTAAAATTAGCTGAGCAATTTTAAAGACTTAGGATAAGTTGAACCAAATGTCAAAGAGCTGTGAAAGAATAATAACAATAGGCAAGAGAGAGAAATTGGCCATCAGAGTAAATTCACCAACATATCAGATACCTAGACAAGAGAGAGAAATTGGCCATCAGAGTAAATTCACCAACATATCAGATACCTAGACATCAACAAAAAATTACAAGCCATACTAGGAAACAGGAAGAGATAATCCAGCCAAAGGAACAAACCAAATATCCTGAAGAGATTCAGGATTTAAGACAATTAATCCATGATAATCACACAACTCTCTTAAATATTTTTTTTTTTTTTTTTTTTACATTTCAATTAAATGTACTGGATACAAATAAAAATTTTTTTGAATCAAACAATATGTTATACAATATATTTGGTTCATAGTAACGCATTCATAGAGTACCTGTCCTTTTATGTCTGGCTTGCTTCACTCAACATAATGTCCTCCAGGTTCATCCATGTTGTCATATGCTTTACTACTTCATTTCTTCTTACTGCAGCATAACATTCCACCATGTGAATAGACCACAGGTTGTTTATCCATTCATCTGTTGATGGACACCTGGGTTGTTTCCAGCTTTTGGCAATGGTGAATAATGTTGCTATGAACATCGGTGTGCACGTGTGTGTTCACGTCACTACTCTCAGTTCTTCTGGGTACATACCCAGTAGTGGTATTGCCAGGTCATGTGGCAAGTCTATATTCAACTTCTTTAGGAACTGCCAAACAGTCCTCCATAGTGGCTGTACCATTCTGCATTCCCACCAACAGTGAAGAAGTGTTCCTATCTCTCCACATCCTCACCAACACTTGTAGTTCTCTGTCTTTTTAATAGTGGTCTTTCTGGTAGGTGTGAAATGATATCTCATTGTAGTTTTGATTTGCGTTTCCCTAATCATGAGTGATGTTGAGCATTTCTTCATATGTTTTTTGCCATTTGTATTTCTTCTTTGGAGAAATGTCTATTCAAGTCTTTTGCCCATTTTTTAATTGGGTCATTTGTCTTTTTATTGCTGAGTTGTAACATCTCTTTATATATCCTGGATATTAAACCCTTATCAGATATATGTGATTTCCAAATATTCTTTCCCATTGAGTTGGCTGCCTTTTCACCCTTTTGACAAAATCCTGTGAGGTGCAAAAGTGTTTAATTTTGAGGAGGTCCCATTTATCTATTTTTTTCTTTTGTTGCACATGCTTTGGGTGTAAGGTCCAAGAAACCACCACCTACTACAAGGTCTTGAACATGTTTCCCTATATTTTCTTCTAGTAGTTTTGTGGTCCTGGCTTTTATATTTAGATCTTTGATCCATTTTGAGTTGATTTTTGTATAGGGGATGAGATAGGGGTCCTCTTTCATTCTTTTGGTTATAGCTATCCAGTTCTCCCAACACCATTTGTTAAAAAGATTGTTTTTTTCCTGTTAGCGTGGGCTTGGTAGGTTTGTCAAAAACCAGTCGACTGTATAGGGAGGGTTTATTTCTGGGTTCTTAATTATATTCCACTGATCAATGTGCCTATTTTTATGCCAGTACCATGCTATTTTGACCACTGTAGCTTTGTAATGTTTCAAGGTCAGGCAGTAAAATTCCTCTCACATCGCTCTTCTTTTTTAGAATGCTTTTGGCTATTCGGGTGCACTTACCCTTCCAGATGAATTTGGTAATCGCCTTCTCTAATTCTGTAAGGTAAGCTGTTGGGATTTTGATTGGTATTGCATTGAATCTATAAATCGGGTTGGGTAAGATTGACATCTTCACGATATTTATTCTTCCAATCCATGAACACAGAATGTCTTTCCATTTGTTTAGGTCTTTTAAAATTTCTTTTAGCATTATTTTGTAGTTTTCTACATATAGGCCCTGTACTTCTTTGGTTAAATTAACTCCTAGGTATTTGGGTCTTTTTGTTGCTATTGAAAATGGAATTTTCCCCCTGATTTCCTCCTCAGGTTGTTCAGTACTAGTGTACAAAAACATTACTGATTTTTGCGTGTTGATCTTGTATCCTGCCACTTTGCTAAACTCATTTATTAGCTCAGGTAGCTTTGTCGTGAATACTTCAGGATTTTCTAAGCACAGGATCATGTCATCCACAAACAGTGAGCATTTTGCTTCCTCTTTTCCTATTTGGATGCCTTTAATTTTTTTTTTTTTTTTCTTGTCTAATTGCCCTAGCTAGAACTTCTAGTAAAATATTGAATAACAGTGGTGACAGCGGGCATCCTTGTCTTGTTCCCAATCTTAGAGGAAAAGCTTTGAACCTTTCCTCATTGAATATGATGTTGGCTGTGGGTTTTTCATATATGCCTTTTATCATATTGAGGAATTTTCCTTTTATTCTTATCTTCTGAAGTATTTTTATCAAAAAAGGATGCTGGATTTTGTCAAATGCCTTTTCTGCATCTATTGAGATGATCATGTGTTTTTTTCCTTTTAATTTGTTAATGTGGTGTATTACATTGATTGATTTTCTTATGTTGAACCAACCTTGCATACCAGGAATAAATCCAACTTGATCATGACTTATAAGGCTTTTGATATGCTGTTAGATTTGATTTGCAAGTGTTTTCTTGAGATTTTTGCATCTATGTTCATTAGAGAGATTGGCCTGTAATTTTCTTTTCTTGTAGAATCTTTATCTTGCTTTGGTATTAGGGTGATGTTGGTTTCATAAAATGTGTTGGGTAATTTTCCCTCCTCTTCAATTTTTTGGAAGAGTTTAAATAGGATTGGTGTTAATTCTTTTTGAAATGCTTGGTAGAATTTACCTGTGTAGCCATCTGGTCCTGGACTTTTTTTTGCTGGGAGATTTTTGATGACGGATTCAATCTCCTTAATTGTGATTGACTTGTTAAGCTGTTGTATTTCT
Organism: Tolypeutes matacus; assembly: GCA_026826555.1. Classification (NCBI taxonomy): domain Eukaryota; kingdom Metazoa; phylum Chordata; class Mammalia; order Cingulata; family Chlamyphoridae; genus Tolypeutes; species Tolypeutes matacus. The sequence goes on from JAKSZT010054030.1 coordinate 19,020,810, forward strand.
TGTAGAGTCAGTGTAGGTTGGTTGTGCATTTCTAGAAATTTGTCCATTTCATCTAGGTTGTCTAGTTTGTTTGCATATAGTTTCTCATAATATCCTCTTATGATTTTTATTTCTGTGGTGTCATTTTTAACTTCCCCCCTTTCTTTTCTGATTGTATTTATTTGCATCTTCTCTCTTTTTTTCTTTGTTAGTCTAGCGAGGTGTTTGTCAATTTTATTGATCTTCTCAAAGAACCATCTTTTGGTTTTGTTGATATTCTCTATTGTTTTTCTATTCTCATTTTCATTTATTTCTGCTCTAATCTTTATTATTTCTTTCCTTCTGCTTGCTTTGGGAATGGTTTGCTGTTCTTTTTCTAGTTTCTCTAGTTGTTCAGTTAAATCTTTGAGTTTAGCTCTTTCTTGTTTTTTAATATAGGCATTTAGGGCTATAAATTTCCCTCTCAAACTGTCTTCGCTGTATCCCATAAGTTTTGATATATTGTGTTCTCATTTTCACTTGTCTCAATATATTTACTGATTTCACTTGCAATTTCTTCTTTGATTCAATGATTATTTAGGAGTGTGTTGTTGAGTTTCAACACGTTTGTGAATTTACTTTTTTCCTGTCAATTATTCATTTCTAGTTTCATTCCATTATGATCTGAGAAGGTGCTTTGTATAATTTCAATCTTTTTATATTTATTGAGAGCTGAATTGTGACCTAACATGTAGTCTATCCTAGAGAAAGATCCATGGGCACTTGAGAAGAATGTATAACCTGCTGAGTTTGGATGCAGTGTTCTGTATATGTCTGTTAGGACTAACTTGTTCATCATATTGTTCAAGTTCTCTGTTTCCTTGTTGATTTTCTGTCTAGTTGTTCGATTTAATGATGTGAGTGGGGTGTTGAAGTCTCTAACAATTATTGTAGAAATGTTTATTTTTCCCTTCTATTTTGTCAGTGTTTGTCTCATATATTTTGGGGCACTCTGGTTAGGTGCATAGATATTTATGACTGTTATATCTTCCTGGTGGATCATCTCTTTTATTAATATATAATGGCCTTCTGTATCTCTTATAACTTTTTTTCATTTAAAGTCTGTTTTGTCTGATATTAGTATAGCTACCCCTGCTCTTTTCTAGTTACTATTCATGTGGAGTATATTTTTCCAACCTTTCACTTTCAGCCAGTTTGTATCCCTGGGTCTAAGGTGAGTTTCTTGTAAGCAGCATATGGACAGCTTATGTTTTTTTATCCATTCTCTCAGCCTTTATCTTTTGACTGGGGAGTTTAATCTATTCACATTCAATGATATTACTGTAAATGCACTATTTACTTCCTCCATTTTATTCTTTGGTTTTCATATATCATTTTGTTTTTGTCTCTCTTTTTACTCTTTTGGTTATCCTTTCTGCTATTCTTTCTTCTCTACTCTCCTCCAAGCCTCTCTCTCCTGTCTTTTTCTCTCCAGTTCTAAGGCTTCCTTTAATATTACCTGTAAAGGTGGATTCATTTTTGCAAACTCTCTTAGTTTCTGTTTATTTGTGAATATTTTATACTCACCTTCATATTTGAAGGACAGTTTTGCTGGATAAAGAATTCTTGGCTGGCAGTTTTTCTCTTTCAGTTTCCTAATTGTATCATACCACTGTCTTCTCACCTCCATGGTTTCTGAAGAGAAATCTGCACTAAGTCTTACTGGACTTCCCTTGTATGTGATCGTTTGCTTCTCTCTTGCTGCTCTGAGAATTTTCTCTTTATCTTTTATATTTGACATTCTGAGTAGTATGTATCTTGGTGTAGATCTATTTGGATTTATTCTGATTGGGGTACGGTGTGCTTCTTGGACATGTAAGTTCATTTCTTTTGTGAGAGTTGGGAAATTTTCAGCTATTATTTCCTCAAATACTCTTTCTGCCCCTTTCCCTTTCTCTTCTCCTTCTGGAACTCCCATGACACATATGTTGTTGCTTTTTGTGTTGTCATTCAACTCTCTGAGCACGCCCTGCTCAATTTTTTCCATTCTTTTCTCTCTTCAATTTTAGCTGCTCTGTCTTTGGTATCACTTATTCTTTCTTCTGTCATTTCGAGTCTGCTGTTATATGCCTCAAATGTTGTTTTTTTTGTTTTTGTTTTTGTTTTTGTTTTAAGATTTTATTTATTTATTCATTTATCCCCCCCTTGCTGCTTGTGCTCGCTCGGTCAGCTAACCATTCCGTGCAGGCGGCCTTGCCTTCACCAGGAGGCCCTGGGAACCGAACCTGGAGCTTCCCATATGGTAAACGGGAGCCCTACTGATTGAGCCACAGCCGCTTCCCTCAAATGTGTTTTTTTTTTTTTTTTAAAGATTTTTATTTATTTATTCATTTATCCCCCCCTTGCTGCTTGTGCTCGCTGGGCCAGCCAACCACGCCGTGCGGGCGGGCTTGCCTTCACCAGGAGGCCCCGGGAACCGAACCCAGGGCCTCCCATATGGTAAACGGGAGCCCTACTGATTGAGCCACAGCCGCTTCCCTCAAATGTGTTTTTGATCTCACCTATTGTGTCTTTCATTCCCATGAACTTTGTTACCTTTCTGTTCAGGATTTCAAATTCTTCTTTGTGCTTGCCCAATGTCTTCTTTTTTTTTTTCTTTTTACCAGGAGATCCCGGGGATCGAACCCGGGTCCCTCCATATGGCAGACGGATGCCCAACCAGTTGAGCTACATCCGACCCCCTCAATGTCTTCTTGATGTCATTTATCTCTTTAACTATATTGTCTTTAAACTCACTAATTTGATTTTGGAAATTTGTACTCATCTTGCTGATTAGTTCTCTCAAATTCTGCATCTCTTCTGGGACTTTGATGTATTCCTTTTCTTGGGCCATGTCTTCTATTTTCTTAGTATGGCTTGTAATTTTTTGCTGGTGTTTAGGCATCTGGTTAGGATGTATGTTACTCAGATGCTCAATCACTTTCTCTTTTATAGAGATTTAGTGGCAGAAGGCTGTGAGTTACCACAGCTCTTTGATTTTTGGATCGACCTGGATTGTTAGGATTGTCCTGCTGGTTGCTCAAAACTTGGCACTGGGCCCAGCAATTGGTTGTAGAGTTGCTTCCTAGGGCCTTGGGCAGGGAGGCTATAGAGGCCAGGAAAAGCCTCTCTTACTTATTTTTAATTTTCTTATGTGCACTTCCTTGGTCTGCCAGGAGATTGCGCTCATTGGCAGCTCTCAATTCAATGCCTGGTTGGAGTGTATTTGTTGCAACACAGACCAGATCAATGTGATAGAGCTTCCTGTCTGGAGGCTAAGAGCCTATAATTCAAACTTTCTGAGACAGTTCTCCAGTCTTCTCTGACAGCCCCCTCCCTTTTACCAGCTAGGAAATATTTCCACTCCATTCTGAGTCCTCAACAATCAGTCCCTGTTTTTAGAGGAGATTGGGAGGTTTGTAGGCTCCAAGGCAAACAATGGCACAGTCCCACCCGGCCTGGAAGGGCTCTAGGGACACAGCAGACCAAACCTTCAAGTTAAAAGCCAAGTCAACCCCAGGCTCTCTATCCCCTCTCCTGTGGAGTCCTCAACAATTAGTCCAAGCTAGAAGAGAGGGAGATTGTGAGGATCGGATTTTTCCAGTCCTTCACCTACACCCAGGGCAAACCATTGTGTGGTCCCACTTGGCCTGGAAGGGCCCATGGGGCACCACAGACCAAATTTGTGGGTCAGAGCTGAGTCAGCCTTAGGTCTTTTTGTCTGTAGTCACAGGCCCAGAGGCCCAAGAATTCTAAAGAGTCTTTAGTGTGGGGCAGGGTGCCAGCAGCAGTAGCTGCTGCTGTTTCCAACTCACAGTTCTGTCATCACGATTTCCCTCTATTGTCCCTGTTTCCTCTGGGTGGTGTGCAGCCTTTACCTGTTGTCCTAAACCCTAGAAGATCTTTTTTGGAGCTGTTTCAGCCTGTCCTTTAGCTATTTTTCTGGAAAAGAGATTCCCGTGTCTTATTAGTCTGCCATCTTCCTGGAAGTATCCTCTTAAATCATTTTTAAAAATTGAAAGAAAATATGACTAAATAGATAAAGGACATTATGAAAACACTGGGTGAGCATAAAGGACAATTTGACAGCCTGCAAAGAAAGTTACAGAGTTTATGCGAATGAAAGACATGATAGATGAGATTAAAAATACATTGGAGCTCATTGAGGGTGGTGGGCCACACTGTGGGAGATGTTTGTGTGGGATGTGGTGGGAGGTGTGGGAGGTGAGCAACATGGGAATCCCAGTGGGTTCCGTGTAATATTTTGGGTAATCTAAGCACCTCTTAAAATATATGTATATATATATATAAATAACATTTTTGTAAGCAAATACACATATATGCATATATATTTATATATCATTTTGCAAATGTTTGTATGTATTGTGAGAATTTTTATTTTTACCCATAATAAAAAAAAATAAAATTAAATTAAAAAAAATTAAAAAAAAAAAAATACATTGGAGCCACAAAAGTGCAGATCTGAACTGCCTGAAGACAGAATTAGTGATTTTGAAGACAGAACATCTGAACTGGAAAAGACAGGAGAACAGAAAGAGAAGAGAATGGAAAAAATGAAACAGGGCCTCAGGGAATTGAATGACAACATGAAATGCAAAAACATATGCATTATCAGTGCCCTAGAAGGAGAAGAAAATGGGGGAAAAGGCAGAAAGAATATTTGAGGAAATAATGACTGAAAACTTCCCTAACCTTGTGAAAGACATAAATATCAATATCCAAGAAGGACAAGCATCCCAAACAGAATAAACATGAACAGACCTAGCCCAAGACACCTACTATTCAGAATGACAAATATCAGAGATTAAGAGAAGATTTTGAAAGCAGCAAGAGAAAAGCAAAGCATCCCATACAAGGGAAACTCGATAAGATTAAGTGCCAACCTCTCATCAGAAACCATGGGGGAGAGAAGTAAGTGGTATGATGTATTTAAGGTATTGAAAGGGAAAAACTGCCAGCCAAGAATTCTGTACCTGACAAAGCTGTCCTTTAAAAATGAAGGGGAGTTCAAAGTCTTCACAGACAAACAAAAACTAATAGAATATGTTACCAAAAGACCCAAATTCCAAGACATACTAAAGCAAGTGCTGCAACCTGAAAGTGAAAAACAAGGGTGAGAGACTTGGAGAAGAGTATAGAAATGAAGAATATTAGAAAGGGTAAAAAGATAGACTATAGCATGATATGACAACACAAGCCAAAAGTCAAAATGGATGAAGTAAGTAATGCCTTTACAGTTATAATATTGAATGTTAATGGCTTGAATTCCTTAATCTAAAGTCACAGACTGATAAAATGGATAAAAAATTATGAGCCATCTATATGTAGTCTACAAGAGACTTACCTCAAACATAAGGACACAGCCAGGTTGAAAGTGAAGGGTTGGAAAAAGATATTCCATGCAAACACTAACCAAAAAAGAGCTGGAGTAGTGATAATAATACTGGACAAAATAGATTTTAAATGTAAAACTGTTATAAGGGATAAAGATGGTCATTATATATTAATAAAAGTGGCAATGCAACAAGAAGAAATAACTATTATAAATATTTATGCACCTAACCTCAGTGTGCCAAGATATATGAGGCACACATTGGCAAAGCTGAAGAGAAAAATAGATGTCTCTACAATAATAGTTGGAGACTTCAATATACCAATCTCAGTATTGGATAGAACATCTGGACAGAGGATAAATAAAGAAACAGAGAACTTGAATGAACTAGACATAACAGACATCTATAGAGCATTGCAACCCAAAACCGCAAGGTATACTTTGTTTTCAAGAGCTCATGGATCCTTCTCTAAGACAGACCATATGTTGGGTCACAACACAAGCCTCAATAAATTTAAAAAGATCAAAATTATACAAAACACTTTCTCTGATCATAATGGAATGAAGCTGGAAGTCAATAATGGACAGAAAAAAGGAAAATTCATAAATACATGGAGATTAAACAACACACTCTTTTTTTTTTTTTTTTAAGATATTATTTATTTATTCATTTATCCCCCCCTTGCTGCTTGTGCTCTCTGGGTCAGTTAACCGCGCCGTGCGGGTAGGCCTGCCTTCACCAGGAGGCCCCGGGAACGGAACCCGGGGCCTCCCATGTGGTAAACGGGAGCCCTACTGATTGAGCCACAGCCACTTCCCAACAACACACTCTTAAACAATCAATGGGTCAAAGAAGAAATTGCAAGAGAATTCAGCAAATATATTGAGATGAATGAAAATGAGAACACAACATATCAAAACTTATGGGACACCACAAAGGTAGTGCTGAGAGGGAAATTTATAGCCTTCAATGCTTACATTTAAAAAGAAGGAAGAGCTAAAATTGATGTTCTAACTCCATACTTGGAAGAATTAGAAAAAAAAAAAAATGGCAAACTAATCCCAAACCAAGCTGAAGAAAAGAAATAGTAAAGATCAGAACAGAAATAAATGAAATCAAGAACAAAAAACAATAGAGAGATGGGGAAGCGGCTGTGGCTCAATCAGTAGGGCTCCCGTTTACCATATGGGAGGCCCTGGGTTCGGTTCCCGGGGCCTCCTGGTGAAGGCAGGCCCGCCCGCGCGGCGTGGTTGGCTGACCCAGCGAGCACAAGCAGCAAGGGGGCGATAAATGAATAAATAAATAAAAATCTTTAAAAAAAAAAAAAAAAAAAAAAAAAAAGAACAATAGAGAGAATCAATAAAACCAAAAGCTGCTTCTTTGATATCAACAAAATCGATAAAACCTTAGCTAGACTGACAAAGAAAAAAGAAAGAAGACTCAAATAAATAAAATCAGAAATGAGAGGAGGGACATTACCACTGATCCTATAGAAATAAGAGAGATCATAAGAGGATACTATGCCAAAAAACTAGAAAATATAGACAAGATGGACACATTCCTGGAATCACATGAACCACTTGTACTGAATTTAGAAGAAATAGAAGACCTCATCAAACCAATCACAAGTGAAGAGATTGAAACCGTCATCAAATACCTCCCAAAGATGAAAAGCCCGGGGCCAGATGGCTTCACAGGTTGAATTCTACCAGTCATTCAAAGATGAATTAATACCGATCATGGTCAAGCTCTTCCAAAAAATTGAACAGGAAAGAATGCTACCAAACTCATTCTATGAAGCCAACATCACCCTAATACCACGACTTGATAAAGACACTATGAAAAAACAAAATTACAGACCAATATCTCTAATGAATATAGATGCAAAAATCCTCAACACAATAATTGCAAACAGAATCAAAAGCACATAAAAAGCATACACCACAGTCAAGTGGGTTTTATCCCAGGTATGCTAAGGTGTAATAAATCACATTATAAATTAAAGAAGAAAAATCACAAGATCTGCTCAAATGATGCAGAAAAGGCATTTGACAAAATACAGCACCCTTTCTTGATTAAAAAAACACTCCAAAAAGCAGGAATAGAAGGAAGCTTTCTCAATATGATAAAGTGCATATATAAAAAACCTACAGCTAGCATTGTACTCAATGGTAAAAGACTGAAAGCTTTCCCACTGAGATCAGGAGCAAGACTAGGATGACCACTGTCACCATTATTATTCAATATTGTGTTAGAAGTTCTAGCTAGAGCAATTAGGCTAGACAAACATATAAAAGGCACACAATAAGAAAGGAAGAAGTAAAACTTTCACTATTCACTGATGACATGATCCTATATCTAGAAAATCCTGAAAAAAACACAACAAATTTACTAGAATTAATAGACGAGTTCAGCAAAGTGGCGGGATACAAGGTTAATACTCAATAGCGTTTCTATACATTACTGATGTGCAGTCTGAAGAAGAAATCAGAAAAAAAAATTCCATTTATAATAGCGATTAAAACAATCAAATATTTAGGAATAAACTTAACCAAGGACATAAAAGACCTGTATTCAGAAAACAACAAAACATTGCTAAAAGAAACTGAAGAAGACTTAAATAAATGGAAGGACATTCCATGTTCATGGATTGGAACACTACATATCACTAAGATGTCAATTTTACCCAAACTGATTTACAGATTCAATGCAGTCCCAATAAAAATCCCAACAGCCTTTTTTGCAGAAATCAAAAAACCAATAATCAAATTTATTTGGTAGGGTAAGGGGCCCCAAAAAGCAAAAAATGTCTTTAAAAAAGAAGAACGAAGTTGGAGGACTCTCACTTCCTGACTTTATATATATATATAAATAACATTTTTGTAAGCAAATACACATATATGCATATATATTTATATATCATTTTGCAAATGTTTGTATGTATTGTGAGAATTTTGATTTTTACCCATAATAAAAAAAAAAAAAAAAAAAGTATATTACTTAGCTACAGTGGTAAAAACAGCATGGTACTGGCATAAGGGCAGACAGATTGACCAATGGAACCTAACTTAGAACTCAGAAATAGACCCTCCCATCTACAGTCAAGCAATTTTTGACAAGGCTGTTAAGCCCACCTAGCTGGGCCAGAACAGTCTATTCAACAAATGGTGCTGGGAGACCTGGATAGCCGTATCCAAAAGAAAGAAAAAAGACCCTTATCTCATATACCTTATATAAAAATTAACTCAAAATGGATCAATAATTTAAATATAAAAACAACCACCATAAAACTCCTAGAAGAAAATGTAGGAAAACATCTTCAAGATATTATGGTAGGTGGTAGTTTCTTAAACCTTATGCCCAATGCACAAGCAACAAAAGAAAAACTAGATAAATGGGATCTCCTCAAAATTCAACACTTTTGCACCTCACAGGACTTTGTCAAAAGGGTGAAAAGGCAACCAACTCAATGGGAGAAAATATTTGGCAATCACATACCTGATAAGGGTTTAATATCCATGATATGTTAATATAAGGGGATCATACAACTCAACAATAAAAAGACAAAGTATCTGATTAAAAAATGAGCAAAATGGGAAGCGGCTGTGGCTCAATCAGTAGGGCTCCCGTTTACCATATGGGAGGCCCCGGGTTCGGTTCCCGGAGCCTCCTGGTGAAGGCAAGCCCTCCCGCACGGCGTGGTTAACTGACCCAGCGAGCACAAGCAGCAAGGGGGGGATAAATGAATAAATAAATAAAATCTTCAAAAAAAAAAAAAAAATGAGCAAAAGACTTGAAATACAACTGTCCAAAGAAAAAATGTTGGACATCACTAGCAATTAGAAAAATGCAAATCAAAACTACAATGAGATATCATTTCACACCTTATTAGACTGGCCACTATTGAAAAGCCAGAAAACTGTAAATGTTGAAGAGGATGTGGAGAGATAGGAACCCTTATTCTTTGTTGGTGGGAATGCAGAATGGTACAGCCCTGTGGAGGACTGTTTGGCAGTTCCTAAGGACGCTGAATATAGACTTGCCATGGGACACTGCAATACCATTGCTAGGTATATACCCAGAAGAACTGAGAGCAGTGACACAAATTGACATCTGCACACCAATGTTCATAGCAGCATTATTCACAATAGCTAAAAGTCAGAAAAAACCCAGGTGTTCATCAACTGATTAATGGATAAACAAATTGTGGAGTATATACACGATGGAATATTATGCAGTGGTAAGAAGAAATGACGTCGTGAAACATATAACAACATGGATGAACTTGGAGGACATTACATTGAGTGAAGCAAGTTGGACACAAAAGGACAAATATTGTATGATTGCCCTATTATGAACTAAATATATTAAGTAAAATATAAACATATTATGTGAAATATTAAAATGGGTAGAATTGCATCTATAAGACCATTTTTTTTGAGGCTGAACAAATGTAAGTTAGTACAAAATGTAAATATCATACAAAAAAAACCCCACATTATACTAAGTGAAGGAAACCAGACATAGAGTACTACATATTGTATGATTCCATTATATAAAATGTAAATATAAATCAATTTACAAAGATGAAAGGATTTTAGTGGTTATGTAGGTCTGAGGAAGGAATGCTAAGGGGTGTGGAGTCTTTCTTTTTGGAGTAATGAAATTGTTCTAAAATGTTGAGATGTTGAGTGTACAACATTGTGATTATACTATAAGCCATTGATTATGCACTTTGGATAGAATAGGCAGAAACAGCAGCTATGTACAATGGGGGAACCATAGAGAGATTGAAAGGTAAGGAATTTTCTTGTTTGTTTGTCTGTTTTTTGTTTATTATTATTATTATTGAAATAATAAAAACATTCCAAGAATGATTGAAGTGATGAATGCATTACTATGTGATACTATGTGACTATAGCAAATACTATTGATTGTACACTTTGGATGAATTGCATGTTTTTAATATGTATCAATAAAATTGATCTGTTAAAATTATTTTAAAAAGTGTTTGGGAACCAAACTCAGAAAAAAAAAAAAATCAGGAAATTTCTTGGAAACTGAATTAGCATATTTAAGATAAAGCTCCTTGATTATTGAAAATAATGTTTCAGTTTTGGCAAATATGAATTCAAAATATCTGTAAGGACTCAATTAATGGCACAATTCACAAGCACATAAATTTAATCCCCTATGACTAGGCTTCTAAAAAATAATAGTAGTAACACATTGAAATGATCCAGCTTCTATTACTGGGAAAAGGATTCCTAGGACAAATATAAGTAAAGGTCTCTGGGCTTTTCAGAGACCTGTCTTTTTAAATAATATTTTTATGATAGATATAATATAGGTTTATCATGCCCCAGAGCTGGCTGTCTCTTGTTTATAACTGGACAATTCTCTAAGGATCATTTGTGACTCTTGAGGGTAAAGACTGATACATGCCTTCCACCATTCACTTTGCTTGCTCATTTGAATGATCAATGGACAAAGTTACACAAATTTAAAATTTATATTTTGTTCCCAACAGCAAACAGATACAATGCAAAGTCACACAAAATTGCCAAATTAAAGTGAAAATGGATACTAGGAAGAATTCAGGAGACTGATACTCTGGATTCTTTTCTTTGTCCTTATGATAACAGATGGACAGAGAGAGGAGGCAAGGGGAGAAGTTTAAATTCCCAAATATTTAAGGTTTAATCGGCACTTAATGGGAACTCATTTTCTGGTCTCTTTCGCAACCATTTCGTTATGGAATTTAACATGACCTTGCCTGGCTTTCTTCATTCATTCATTCATTCATTCATTCAACAAATACCCATTGAGCATCTTCTATGTTCTAGGCACTATTTTCAGTGCTAGGGATAAAGTCATTACCTTTGTGGAGCTCACATTCCTCAAAGGAAGACTGAGAATAGACAAGTAAATAGACAATGTATTCACATACCATGCGGTGGTAAGAAGAAAGGTAATGAAGGCTTAACCAAGGGAAAGAGAGTGCTGGATGGGCATGGTCAGGAGGCTTATGGGGTCGTCAGGGAAGATGTGAGGAGGTGAAGGATAGGAATAGCCCAAGGGATTGATATGAAGGAGCAAGCCATAGGTAGATGTGGGGGATGAGTTCTCCAAAATGGGGAACAATAGCCATGAAGGTCTGAGGTCTTTATTGAACACCTACTCTGTTCCAGGCACGGACACTGGATATAAAATGGTGAACAAAATGGGTGGCATGGAGCTTAAAAACTCTGTGAGGAAGGACCCATCAGGGTGATCTAAGAGGATGGTGGTGAGAGTGGGAGGGAAATGCTTCTCTGAAGAACTGACATTTACCAGGAGGGAGACATCAGTTAGGAAACAGCTATGGTGGCCAAGACCATGTTCCTGGCAAAAAGAATGGCATTCTCCAAGTTCCTGGAAGATCAGTTGGTATGCTCCAGAAAGGGAGAAAAAAAATGCCAGTGATGCTGGAACTCAGTGAGCTAAAGAGAAAGTAGAGTGAGATCAGTCTGGAGAGATGGGCAAACGTCAGAGCTGTGTAAATCATAATTAGTGGGTTGAAATTTATTTAAAGTGCATTTTATAGCCATGTAGGAACTTTAGCAGAGAGTAGCATTACCTGACTTGGGTATTCAGAAAATAACCCTGGCTTCTGAGGAAGGAATAGTCTGAAAGAAGACAATTAGGGTTGTGTAGAGTCCGTTAAAGAGGCTACTGCAGAGGCTTAGGGGGAGATCAAAGTAGCTGGGACCACAATGGGGACGGTAGGAATGGATAGGCAGATTCTAGGTCCATTTTGAAAATAGGAGACACAAGCCTTGCTGTTGGATTGAAAGAGGAGGATGGAGAAGGAGAAAGTAAGATGGTGGTCTCTTTCCTACAGGGGGCAAGAGGTGTTTGGTCATGCCATTTACTGAAATGGAGAAGACTGAGAGAAGAAACAGATTTGTAGGAAAGGGAGAGATCCAAATTAAATCCTTGAAATGTACATGCAGCCACCAGTAGAGATATCAAATAGGTATAATACATGTCTTCTCTTTTAAAAGGCAGTTTTTAAAAACTAAGTGTGGATTATATCTCAGTAAAGCTGTAAAAACAAAACAAAACTAAGTTGGGGTTTGGGTACCTTCTAGAGCCAGTAAGTTGATAGAACCATGCAGGACCAGCTCTTGGGAAGGTAAAGTGGTTAAGCTATGTCAATGTCTGATTCTACTTGGCCAGTATCATACAGGGATGCTGATGGCAGACAGAGGAAAGGTATAACCTTCCAACAACTAAATTTTTTTGCACTTGGTATGACAGATTCCTTAAGAATAGAATTTGAATAAGGAATAGTAATAAAATTAAATATCTATGAAAGTCTACTTAAAAGGGATCAAAGTAAATCAGAGTCCAGGTGAGAAGTCTCAGGGTAATTTAGGTGCTTATTTCAAACAACTAGGCAAATAGTATGTGCAATAAAATAATATAGGTGGAAAAATGGATGGATGGATGGGTGAATGGATGGATAGATGACTTTCTCAGTCTTTCTACCTATATCCAGGGTCAGATAACCTTTGTCTTCTATTAAGTGCAGGGTCTACTTCACAGGGAGGTTTCCTGACACTTCCTTTCATAGCAACCAAGTTTTTCCTTGCTTCAGTAGGGAAGTCTTTTTTTTTTTTTAATATAAATTTTTTTTTCTAAAAGATATTTAGATTACATAAAATGTTACATAAAAAATATATAAGATATTCCCATATGCCCCACTCCCCAGACCTCCCACTTTTCCCCACATTAACAACTTCTTTCATTAGTGTGGTACATTAATTGCAATTGATGAACACATTTTGGAGCACTGCCACTAAGCATGGATTATAGTTTACATTGTAGTTTACACTCTCTCCCACTCAATTCTGTAGGTTATGGCAGGATATATAATCCACGTGTACTTTTGAATAAGTCTCTGATATCGGTTCTTTATACCTTAATACGTAATTTATGTCAGAGTCATCTCTCCCAGGTATACTTCTTTTTTTTTTTTTTTTTTACCGGGAGGTCCCGGGGAACGAACCCGGGTCCCTCCATATGGGAGACGGACGCCCAACCAGTTGAGCCACATCCGACCCCTCTCCCAGGTATACTTCTATTCCAAAGTTTTATCTCCAACTGTGTACTGAAAGTCTTCTTTTTCATGTAAATCTGATATCAGCTATCTGTGAAATCAGACAAACTTGGTTCAATACTCCTAATTCCACAGACTTGAAATCCAGTTCATACAAGATTTTTGTGAATCTCAAGAATGAACATTCTCTTGGTGCCCTCAGAAAATGGCTCTTGAGTCCTTGTGCACCAGCTCTTTGGTGTTTCAACTTAGAAGCCAGCATGGTAGTGGTTTCCAATCACACCAATTATTTTTTTAGTTTAGGAGGATTTGCTGAAGATTTGGGATCACGTTGGACAGTATGCATCCTCCACCATCCCACATGCTCCATTCTTCCTCTTTCTTTCCCTTCTTTAAGCACACCCCGGGAATTCCAAATTCTTCCCTCTCTATTGCGTGGAGCATTTCCTCTCTCTGAATAGATCCTATTCCTAAAATTGCAGGCAGAAACCCATTCAGGTAATCAGAAGAATGGGAGCCTTCCCTTAGCAAGAAGATAGCTGGAATTATAAAGAGCAGGTCTTCTTTTATATCTCTATAAGACAGTTCTGACAGTAGTTGGGAAGGCTGCTCCAAGATAACCAACTTTCTTGTAGTTTTAGTTGAGTAAAGACAGTAATACTGGTTTGGAGCACCATCAGGAGAGGGATTGGGTGAGGAGGGACAACAAAACCAATGGCAGGCCTGGTACTTGGGAAGAGATTGTACCTCTGCACATTCAGCATTGCCAGCAGCAATTAAGGATACTATTACTGAGCAGTGAGGAGCAACTAAAGTAGGAAATTTACCCAGCTCCCATAGAAGATAGGCTTTTGGGGATGAGGTGAGATCAGCAGTGGCCCTGGCCACTTCTGATTGTTTGTTGGAAAAAATTCTTCTCTCTTAGGGTAAGGATTTTGCATATGTTGCAAAGACATGCTTTTCCTATTGTGAAGCAAATTAATTGCTCTCCCCTCCCCCAATGAGTCAAACTCTAAATAATGTCACCCCCCTATTCAAATAGTCAACCAAATAGTCATTAAAAATGATTCAAATTAATTCACATATTATACCATCTCTTGAGGAACTGCCTTCTTTATTCACAGTTAAGCATCTTAAGCATCCTCTCTCTTTAGCTCTTCCATTCTCAATACACTCCATGCATATGAAAGCTACTTCCTGGAAACGCTCCTATCCTCAGCTCCCAACTTACAGCTCCCTAAAACCTACCCTATCCAGCATGTCTAGCCCTCCACCTCATGCTTAGATTTTTTGCTTTTTCTTTCATTTCCATTATAAATTCTCTAGCTAACTCTTCTCTTGTTCTCTTAAAAATAAACACATGTTCATAACAATATAAATGACCATAGAAGGAAATTAGAGGGGGGAGAAGGAGAGGAGTGAAGAAAGCTTGGTCAGGAGGAAAGTGCCAAGTCAACAATGCTAGAATTTATAGAATCCTTATGTATTATATAATTTTGTCTGTATTGTACAAGGTAAATATGTTCTCTTGGAAGGGATCAAGGTTTTTTGGATATAGAAGAAACCCCTTCCACTACTTTTATATCTGGATTAAGGGTCTTCATTGAAAAAACAAAACAGATGCTCAGAGAGGAATTTTCCAATCCTGGCACTAGCAGATGTTCACAGCTCCTCTTCACAAGAGCAATTTGAGCACTTCTTTCTGCCCGAAGGGGCTACGGTAATGAAAGCCTTAACCAAGAGCATGAGAATTCTTAGAACTATGGGGATTACTGTAAAATTATGGAGTAAGGAGTCCAGGACCTTGAATGGCCTGAGTCACCCATACTGATGACCCCAAGGAAGTCTGGCCCTTTTGTCACTTGCTCGTGTTACATAAAATAAAATGGCCTGAATGGGCTTTGCCGGGAGTAACCCTTTCCAAGAAAGTATTTTCCAAAAGACAAAAGCAATTGACCACAGGGGCTTTCCAAGAAAATGGAATGCACTCCTACAGAATTATAGTTAAGCAACACCTGGTGATAAGTCGATTGGGTTTAGTAGAGATAGCTTATCAGAATGGACAAGCATACCATACTAATCAATGTATATCGGTTCCCTGAGTTGTGAGACTCTCCTACATAATAAGGAACATTCATGTCAACTAGTCATTGTAAGCCCACTCACCCCCACTTGGAAATTCCCTAAATGCCTTTATAAGCAGCTCTCACCAGATGTCTATTGAGACTCTCACTCCCTTTTCAGTTTGAGATCTCCCTGCCCTTGAACAGTTTTTCTCTCTCAATGAGGCAGGCTCCTCTCTTCCCAAATGCTCCATCCCTGGAGCTCTTGGTGCAGTGAGCAAACCTTTTCCTGCAGAGCAAAGCCCAGGCCACGTGTGTTGGGATAAGATAAGCCCCTGCCAAACACCTAACTGTGGCTCCATCTGCAGACGAGAAGCATAACCTTCCTCTGGTAACTGCCACGTGTGGAAATGCATGACCAAAAGGACCTTTTCAATTTTAGATGCTCCGATATCAATTCAAACAGGTTCTACTCCCACAACACTCCTACAAATGATCAAATCTCTGCTGGGAATTCACATGCAATATTCTGATTTTAAAACCAAAGTACACACTGAAACATTAACTCGTTAAATCAGTTCATAGTTTATAAGGGCTTATGACACCTTTAAAACAGAAGACACGCTGTATTCCGCTTTATAACATTGCAACAATACTAGGAGCTAACAAACACTGAATAATTCTCGTGTGTTGGGCACATCTTATGCACTAATCTGCGGCCCATTCCTGTCAGTGGCCTCCTAGCTCCGCTCAGGCTCTGACTCTCAGGACTAAGGAAGCTTCAGGCCCCCAGAGAAAGGAGATGCATAAGTAGCTGCAGGCTTTGTTCCAGTCCAGTTGGGAATACATTCATCATTATGAGAGTTAATGCAAATGAGCACAATTTAAATGAAGTCCTGCTAAGTTACTCAGTGTGTGATGGCAATGCAAGAAGATTTCAAAAGGAGCCATGCAGAGAGAAACAGCAGTGCCACGGGTGATAGCGGCCATCTCATTTCCTGCCAGTGCCAGTGACTTTCTCATCACACCACACCACCTCTCTGTATTTCTGCCTTATCAATCAGTAAAATGTGAGCCTCATGACCAGGAAGCCCAAAGCCCAGAGATCATGATTAAATGAGTATTCAAAATCAGCCACAGCAGTACTAAAGCTCTAACATGGGTGCCTTAATCATATGTGCCCCTTTCACTAAGAGGAGGGTAAAGAAGGTTCCTTAACTTCTCTGGTTTCAGTTCCTCTTCTGTGAAATGAGAAGCTGAATTTCATTTACTCTTGACCCTTTGGTATCCAGCCCCCTCCCCACTTGACTGACCAAGAACGCACACAGGAGGCTGCGGTTGCTTGGTTGAGCAAAGAAGATGCATAGTTTGGTTTCTGGGGAACTGGCCTTCTGGAAACCCAGGCAATTAACCCCCTCTCCCCAAAGCCGACACTGCCCCCTGAGGCTCCCTGACAAGAAGCTTTATCCATTTATTTATCTTCTTACCTACTTGCAGGAAAGAACAATGAATGGAATGTTGTAAGACCCTATTCTTATCCCAAATATCAACTAGCTGTGTGACCTTTGCCAAAGTGGTTAACCTCCCTGGATCAGTGTTTCCTCAATTACATAATAAGGGGGTGGGACCAGGTAGCCTCTAAGGTTCCTCCCAGCAAAACTTTGCAGTGCAAGTCACGCGGAATAGAGGGATTTTCATGACCTAAAGTTCTCAAGTTTTGAACTAAGCAGTGACCCAAAATGCAAACCAAATGGCCTCTTAGCTGGAAATCTTTCCTAGAAGTGTTACTGATAAGCACTTAATTTTCATCCCAGACTTACATCTCAAACAAGAATTACTTACTTCCTTATTGAGAATGAGAAGCCAATTTCAGAGAACTATAATGTTGATTTGAGAATAAATTTTCACAGAAAACAAATTTCTCTTAAATATTGATTTCTGCTCTTTCTCAGAGATAATGGAAATGTGGTCTTTCCTCAAATAGCCTGGGTTTCATTAAATTAAGAAGCACATAATAAGAGCTTAATAAACATCTTTGAATAAAGAATGCTATGAACATAATATTTTCTAACCAATTTATTTCCTGCCATGTATGTGAGTTCCACATGAAAGAGACCAAACAAATATTTATTGTGCCTCATTATAATCCAGGACTATACTAGGTTCTAGAGATAGAGGAATGAAGAGATCACAATCTGGTTTGAAAAGGGAAAATACAGAGCAAATGATGATACAGAGCAGCCATATTAGCTTTACTTTAAAACTGCTGTCATAAATTCTGTTGTGTTTTGTTTTTTAAGGGTGTTTTCCTGGGTGTTCTACAAGTTAATACTGAGTAACTAAGACATTGCTTGCTGTGGGGGTGGGGTGGGGGAGAGATGGGGTACACAAGTGTGTGCCCATACATGCTTTGCAGCCGGGAATGCGACATTGAACACACGTTTCGTGGGGGCGGGGAGGGTAGGGGTAGATCAAGTCTATGAGAAGCAATAGAAAAGTCCCCAGGAGTCAACATCTTGGGGAGGGGTTGTACCATTTTGCATTCCCACCAGCAATGTCTGAGAGTTGCTATCTCTTCACATTCTCGTTCACATATAGCGTTTTCACTATTTTCTATTTTAGCCATTCTAATGGGGGTGAAGTGGTATTTCATTGTGGTTTTATTTTGCATTTTCCTAATAACTAATGATGTAGAGAAAATTTTTCATGTGCTTATTTTAGCCATTTGTATAAGTTCTTTTAAGGCATATCTATTCAAGTCTTCTGCAATTTAAAAAAATTGGATTGTTTGTCATGTTATTGTTCATTTGTAGTATTTTTTTTTAATATTCTAGATTCAAGTCCTTGTCAGATATATGCATTGTGAATGTTTTCTCCCAGTTTGACTTGCCTATTTATTTTTTTATTGGTGCCTTTAAATTAGCAGGTTCTTTTTATTGTGATAAATTCCAACTTATCGAATTTTTGTTTTTATGTTAGTCATTTAATGTCCCAAGAATTCTGTCTCTGTCCCATTATTGTGAAGATATTCTCTCATGTTTTCTTCTAGACGGTCTATAGTTCTTGCTTATATTTTTCAGTCTTTTATCCATCTGAAATTAATGTTGGTATATGGAGAGAGATAAGAGTTAAGATTCATTTTTTTTTTTTTTTGTCATTTGGCAAATCAGTAGTTCCAGCATCATTTGTTGGAAATCAATTGTCAAAAATCAAATTTCTAGATTTGATCAATTTGTCTATCCTTTGCCAATAGCACACCATCTTGATTACTATAACATTATAGTAAGTTTTTTGGAAAGCAAGTAGCATACACCCTCCAACTTTGTTCTTTGTTCATATACATCAGCATGTCAATTTCTACAGAAGGGATTCTGCTGGGGTTGTAATTGGGATCTCATTCATCTATAGAAAATTTTGGGAAGAATGTATATCTTAGCAAAACTGAATTGTTTAATCCATAAACATTGGATAGATGATTGGATGATCTTTAATTTCTCTCAACAGAGTTTTGTAGTTTCAAGTAGAAAGGTCTTGCACATCTTTCCTTTCTAGGTATTTGAGTGGGTTTTTATGCTATTGTAAATAATATTGAGTTCAGTTTTATTTTCCAATTGTTTGCTGCTCTTATATAGAAATGTAATTTATTTTTGTGTATCAATTTTGCAACCTCTCTAAATATATTTATTAGTTCTAATAGATTTTTTTTTTTTTGTACCAGGAGGTCCCAGGGATCGAACCCAGGTCCCTCCATATGGGAGATGGACGCCCAACCATTTGAGCCACATCCATCCCCCTAGATTTTTAAAAATAGATTACTTGGGTTTTTCTAGAAACAAAATTATGCCATCCCAAAAAGATGAAAGTGTTACTTCTTCTTTTCCTATATATATGTCTCTTTTTAAAAAATTTTCCTAAGAAAATCCATGAGGAGTATTAACATGCAAAAATGTATGAAGTATTCCTAAAAAAAAATTTTCCTGCTTCATTAAACTAGCAGGATTTCTAGAACAATGTTGACCAGAAGTGGTAGGAGAAGAAGCCATGCCATGATCCAGATTTTAAGGAAAAAACACAATTTTTATCATTAAGTATAATTTAGGTGTAGATTTTTCATAGATACCATTTATGAGGTTAAGGAGTCTCCCTTCTATTACTAGTTTATCAAACATTTTTATTAAGAATGTATGTTGGATTTTTTTAATAAGAGAAGTCATAGGTTTACAGAAAAATCATACATAAAATACAGAGTCCCCATATACCACCCTATTATTTATACCTTGCATTAGTGAGGTACATTTGTTACAATTCATGAAAGAATTTTTTAATACTTGTACTATTAACTATATTCCATCATTTACAATAGGATTTGTGTTGTACAGTCCACTGTTTTTTATTTTTGTTAATTTTTATTCTAATAACCTATGTTGGATTTTGTTAAATGCTTTATCTGCATCTATTGAGATAACCATATGATTTTTATTATTTATTCTGTTGATGTGGAGAATTACAATGATTGATTTTCAAATGTTTAATCAACCTTGCTATCCTGGGATAAACTTTATTGCCATGATGTGTGATTTATATTCATATACACACACACACACATAATACTGGATTCAATTTCCTTTTATTTTATTAAGGATTTTTACATCTAAGTCAATGAGGTACATTGGTCTGTGGTTTTCTTTTATTGTAATATCTTAGTCAGATTTTGCTATCAAGGTTATGCTGACCTCATAAAATTATTAGAGAAATGCTTCCTCCTCTATTTTCTGAATGAATTTTTGTAAGATTGGTACTATTTCTACCTTAAATATTTGATATAATTTACCATTGTGGTCATCTAGGCCCAGAGATTTTGTTGCTGCTGCTGTAGTTATTGAAGGCAGATGAGACTTTTTATTGCAAAGTCAATTTTTAAAGTAGATATGAAGGTAGTAAAATTTTCCATTTCTTTTTGTGTCTTTTTTGCTAAGTTGTGTCTTTCCAGAAATTTGTCCATTTTATATGAATTTCAGATTGTATTATTATAAAATTGTTCATATTATCTTCCCTAGTTATCCTTTCAATAGATGTAGAATCTTTAGTTTCATCTCTAATTGAAATTGGTAATTTTATTTTCTCTCTTCTTTTCTTGATTGTGCTAAAGGTATATAAATTTTATTAATCTTTTCAAGGAATAACCTTTTTATTTTAGCAATTTTTCTCAAATTTTGTCTGCATTCAATTTCTTTTATTTCTGTTCTTATCTTTATTATTTCTTTTATTCTATTTCTTTTGGATTTAATTTGTTCTTTATTTCTATCTTCTTAATGTGGAAACTTAGATCATTATTTTTACACCTTTATTATTTTCAAATATAAACCCTCAAAGCTATAAATTCCCCTCTAATAACTGCTTTATTTAGCACAGCCCACAATATTAATATGTTATATTTACATTATTATCCCATACAAAACATTTAAATTCCCCTTGTAATTTCTTCTTTGAATCATGCGTCATTTAGAAATCTGCGGCTTAATTTCTAAATTTTAGGGAATTTTTTTGCTATATTATTACTACTGATTTATAATTTAATAACATAACATACTCTCTATCATATCAATTCTATGAAATTTATTGAGACTTGTTTCATGGCCGAGCAAATAGTCTATCTTGGTGAACATGTCATGTGCATTTGAATGAATATTTTGCAGTTGGTGGTCTTTAAGTTTTTTAATCTATTGGCATAAAGTTGTTTATAATAACCTCATTATTTTTATAATATCTATTTTATTGTAGTTATATACTATTTTCTTAATATTTTTATTTCTGTCTTTTCTTCTTATTTCCTTTATCAGTTTTGCCAGATATTTGACTATTTTACTAGTCTGTTTAAAGAAGAACTGGTCAACTTTTTTTACTGTTGTTTTTTCTATATTATTAAATTCTGATTATCTTAACTTTGATTTACTAGGTGTGGTGGTTTGGAATAGTATATACCCCACAAAATCATGTTCTTAAAGTGAATCCACTCTTGTGAGTGTAAACCTATTGTAAGTAGGATCTTTTGATGAGATTACTTCTGTTAAGGTGTGGCCCAGGGTGGATCTTAATCCTCTTACTTGAGTCCTTTATAAGAGAATGGAATTCAGACAGAGAGAGAAAAACAAGAAGCTGAAATCAACAAAACAGGAAGAGAGGGGACAGACTAGCAATCGCCACCATGTGTCTTGCCATGTGACAGAAGAGCCCAGCCACTGCTGGCAGCCAGTCTTCAGGAAGAAAACATTGCCTTAATGAGGCCTTGATTTGGACATCCCCATGGCCTTAAACTATAAGCTAATAACTTACTGTGATGGTTACGCTAATGTGTCAACTCGACCAGGTAATTGTGTCCAGGTGTTAGGTCCAGCAAGAACTGGGCTAATTGTAATACAAGAGCATTTATGGACTTTGATCACCAGAGAGTTTACTGCGTGGATGGCTGATTACATCTGCATCAATGAGGGAGATTGCATCAGCAGTGGGTGACGCTTTTATCCAATCAGTTGAATGCCTTAAAAGGGGAAGTGATTTCAACATTCAGAGAAAATTTCCCAGCTCGTCTTTGGACAGCCAGCTTCTCCCAGGAACTCATCAAGGACCTTTCATTGGACTTTCATCAGAGCCCTTGGCTTGCACCCTGCCTGCGAAACCTGGACTTGTGTATCCCCACAGTCGCATGAGAGACTCATAAAATCTCATATTATTGACAGATATCTCCTGTTGATTCTCTTTCCCGAGAGAACCGTGACTAACACAATTACCATTCTTTAAAGCCAACCCATTTCATGGTTGAGCAGCCTAGGAAACTAAAACACTAGGTTATTGCCTGCTTGCCTCAATGAGAACCCAAGTTTTTTCAGAGGTACCTTGTCTCTCTAAACAAATATTTGAATAAATGTTTATGTGCAGCTTCCAGTACAACTGAACAGGATAACGTACCTTAGCACACCAGACCTACCTGTTCAACTCTTATTTCCTTCTTCTTACTAACATTTAGTTACCTTTTCCTCCACTCTTTGTTAGAGAGTTCCAGGACTTAATCATTGGACTTTTGTTCTTTCTATACTTACCTTTTAGGCAATTTCATGCAATCCAATGGCATTAAATTTTATCTAGACATTGCTGACTCAACACCTTATATCTCCAGCCCCAATCTTTCTCTTGATCTCCAGAGTTATATATCCAAATAAATTCTCAACTTTTTCAGTCAGACTTAACACTTAAACATAATATTTACAAATACTCAATTCACCTTTCTTCCAAAGCCTGGTTGTTCCCCAGTGTTTACCATCACAAGAAATGTCATCACTATTTGCCCAGCTGTTCAGGAAAATCCATGGAAGCATCCTTGACTTCTCTCTCCTACTATACTGTATCTAATATTGGTAAAGTCCTGTCAGCTTTTTATTCAAAATACAACCTGAGTCCATCCACTCCTCCCATCTCTATCATCATCATCCTCACCTATGACTCACTGACTCATGTATTTCCCACCTCAAATATTACTTCCTAACTGGTCTCACTGCTCCCGTTCTTGCCTAACCACAGTCTATTCTACACACTTCAGTGGGAATGATCATTTTTTAAAGGTAATTTATATTGGTTACTCCTTTGCTCCAAACTCCCAGAGGTTTCCCACACAGAATAAAATCCAAAGTCTTTCCATTGCCTACAAGTTCCTCTGTAATTTGACCCCTAGCTACCCTATTCATATCACCCATTTTCCTCCATTCCATTGACTTTTCCCAACTCACCCCTTTCAATACACTGTTCCTTAAACACTCAGTCTTTTTCCTCTCTAAGTGCTTTTGCACTTCAGTCTTGAATGTTCTGTCCCAGGTATTCCCACAGCTTGTCCTTTTACTTTATAAGTGTGTCTGCTCACATATCACCTCCTCAAAGAAAACTTCCCAGCCATAAATCTAAAACAGCCATCACCCCTGCTTACTGCCACCCTTTTTCAGTTTTCTTCATGTTCTACATTATATATTCATTTATTTTTTTTTATTTGTTTATTAGCTATATATCCCTGCCAGAATATAAGCTCCATGAGGTGAAGCTTCGTCTGATTGTTCATCCCTAGATCCCTAGTACCTAGAGCACAGTCTGATACATAGGAGGCTAGGAGGCCTGTAATATTTTTTGAATAAATGCATGAAATAATAACTTTTAATCTCCATTGCCATTAATTATGTTACCAGTTAATTATACAACCTTAAGCAAATGCCTTTGGCCAAATTTCCTTTTCTATAAAACAGATAGAGTAAGTAATTTCTAAGATTCTTTCCAGCTCTAACATTTCTGATTATAAGTCTTGAAAGTTCTGTAGAAATGCTCTTCAAAGTGGCAGCATCTGCACAGAGACTATGTAGCAAAGGTGGAACCTAGGATTGGGGAGCTTGGCAATGATTGCTAAAATGGAGGCCCAGATCCACTGGATAACTTGTTTCTTGAAGTTCATCAAGAGCCAAGAGTGATTCTGGCCAGGGTCATGTCCCAGATAGTCGTGAGCTCGCAGGTAGATACTGATAAGATGCCAAGCCTTGTAGGTATCTATTATTCTGAATTAAAGGAGAATTGAGAGTTCAGCTTGTTATCTTTCATAGTTAGCATATCCACAACTCAGATTAGAAGAATTTCAGTGGATAAACCTTCCAAATAATTCCTCCTCCCTCACGCCACCTCCTACGCCATCCAGGATATTCCTACTAAACCATTACCTTTTCCTTCTTAATTGGCTTTATTCGGTCCTGGCTTTGGTTGGGTTGTCATTGATGTCATTTCTCCCCATCCCATCCCAGCATTGTTTCGTCTCATGTATTGTCCAGTCTCATAGCCAGGTGGTGTTTTTTCCTGGAAGGATATATCCATCATGATACTCACAAATTTAGGAGAATTTCACCTTCCTTATGAAAACTAACTAATTAGAATGAAAAGCCTCCCTAAAGGTATTAGCTCTATAAGAATAATATAGAGGGGGTGATGTGGCTCAAATGGTTGGGCGTCCGTCTCCCATATGGAGGGACTGGGTTCGATCCCCAGGACCTCCTGGTAAAATAAAGAAAAATGTGGAGGGCGCGCTGGCCGCCAGGTCCCACTCGCAGGCATGCCAGGCCCCGCTGAGCCATGCAGCAAGATGGTGATGTGGCTGGAGGGTGGCACGGGGGAGAGCCAAGACAAGATGTGCCGAGGGACCAGGAACTAAGGTGACGCGGGTGGCGGATCGCCTCTCTCCCACATCGGAGGTCCTCGGGATTGGGTCCCAGTGAGGACAGGAGGAGAGGGATGAGGGGAGAGGGCAGAAAATGGACACAGAGAATTGCCCAGTGAATGGACACAGGGGCAGCAAAAATGGGGGGGGGGATGGATAAAAGTAAATAAATCTTTTTTTAAAAAAAGAATATTATAGAGAATTATATTAAGAAATAAGAAATTCTGCTCCTCTCCAAGGCACACATGACAGCTGCATAGGTAAGAATATGGAGGAAATGAAGAATCATCTCTTTTGACCCTAATAACAGGCTGGGAGCCAGAGTGGGTACTTTGCTCTTGGCCATTGAGATGATAAGAAAATTTACTCAATTTCATCAAATAGGGTCTCCTAAGAGTTCTCAGAATCAGAATGAAGTAGTGGGAAGAGTGTCTGGTCCAAGTCAGAGAACCTAATCCCATCTCCATGTTATCCCAACCAGGTACGCATCCTCCCTGGACCTCAGGTTTCAAATCTTTAAAATAATGAGCTGAGCCTACAGTTACAAATGACATGTCAGATGCTCACATCTAAATCCTTCCTAAATCCCAATGAAAATTATTGAAAGGGGATTTTTTAACAAAGAAAATGAAAACCTGCGGGGAGAAATGACAATATAATTTGGAAGCTGTCCAAGAAAGCTAAATCCCAAAAATCAGTGAGGAAAGCTGAGAAATAGCCATGTTTGCCCCTGTGTAACCCCTAAAAGGTCCAGGAATTAGTAGAATTTGGCATCTTTGGAAGGGAGAGTAAAGATGACCCTGAAAACACTGGGATGGGAAGAAACTCTGTTGAAGAAAAAATGGAACTCCAGATCTCCTTCCAACCTTACAGAGCTGGATGTCTGTTCCAACCCACTTACGAGAAAACTTGAATGCCATTCTTTGGAGAGGATTAAACAGATGGGCTCTAGATTGGGGGCACAATGCATAGTTAATGGAAGGGGTACCTTTTTAAAATAAAGGGATTACACCAAAGTCTGTAACCTGAATGTTGAGGACCCCAGCCCTCTTCCAGTAGTAGATCACTTACAGACCAGCATATAAGCTCCAGACAGGAGACCAGGAGATTCTTTTCTGCAGACCTGACCAGCCCAAAAGACCAGAATAAGGAATCTTTTTTTTTTTTTTAAGATTTTATTTATTTATTTATTTATCCCCCCTTGCTGCTTGTGTTCGCTGTGTCCATTTGCTTTGCGTTTTTTTTTTTGTTTGTTTTTTTTTCCTGTGTCTGCTTGTCTCCTTCTGTTGCGTCATCTTGCGGAGCTGGTACTGCGCCACACAGGCCGGCTTGCCTTCACCAGGAGGCCCTGGGAATCAAACCCGGGGCCTCCCATACGGTAAACGGGAGCCCAACCAATTGAGCCACAGCCACTTCCCATAAGGAATATTTTGTTCCCAAAGGTGATTGCAGATCAGGTCCTATAGTCATGGACAAGACTTACCCCCATGCACAGAGTTCCCAGACAGCCTATCAGTGTCCCATTCTTAAATCTGGGCAGAGAGCCAAGAATCACCAGATATTTTAGGAAAGCATCCAATATAACAGATAAACCAAAGAGAATTGAAAAAAATAGAAACTACTCCTTTCTGAGCACTTACTATGAGCTAGGCACAGTTGTAATTATTGTGTATGTTTACTCACTTAATTCTCACAACCACTGAGTTAAGTACTATCATTATTTCCACTGTAAAGATGAAGAAACGGGCATAGAGAAGTTAAGTAACTTGCCCAAGGCCACACAGCTAGTAAGTGGGGAAGATGTTATTTGAACCTAGGCCATGCTTTTATTCACTAACTGTGGCAGTTTGATATAATTATGAATTCCAAAAATATAATTGGATCATGCTTGTAAACTGATCTGTTAATATGGGCATGATTAGGTTAGGATTAGGGCATTGAGCCCCACCCCTTGGTGGGTGGGGAATTGAATATAAAAGGCAAGGCAAAGGACAGTTGAAGCAGTCTTTTGAGAAGTTTTGATGTTGGAAAGAAGGCCCCAGGAGAAGAGAAGCAAGCCATTTGCCTGATGGTCTACAGCTGACCTTGTGGAGGAAACAGGAGCTAAGCCTGGAGAGAAACGCAGCCCGGGGAAGAGAGGAACCCCAGAAGCCTGAACCCTGGCAAACGCCGGCAGCTGTCTTGCTCCAACACGTGGCAATGGACTTTGGTGAGAGAAGAAACTTAACGCTTTATGGCCTGGTATTTGTGGACTTCTACCCCAATTAAATACCCTTTATAAAAACCAACCCATTTTTGGTATTTCATATTAGCACCCCTTTGGCTGACTAATACACTAACCTATATCCAGGATATGCTTTTATTCACTACCCTATAGTGCCTTAGAAAATAACGAAAAATGAAACACACTTGTTAGCAATAGAGAGAAATGAGAACTTCAAAAAGATAAGAGAAGAAATTGCATCTGATAAACAAAAAAAAAAAGCTATAAAAATGGATTCTTGGGAATGGATGTAGCTCAAGTGGTTGAGCACCTGCTTCCCATGTATGAAGTCCTGGGTTCAATCCCTGGTACCTTCTTAAAAAAATGGATTATTCAAAGATCCAAAAGAATCTTAGGAATTAAAAATAAGGAAACAAGCAAAAAAGTCTATGGGATGAAAGACTTCCAGAGAGTAGAGCAAGTCATAGCTTTGTAGCTGGTCTCGCAGCTTCCAGTTTTGGCTTGCTCTCACTGACTATTCTCATCTCAATGGGCAGAGTGATTAGTTCAAACCCGAATCCAGAGCATGCCATTTCCTTGCTTTAAAATGTTTCAGCAAACTTCTCTCACATTTAGGAGAAAATTCACACTCCTTAACATGGCCTGTGAGGTCCTACATGATCTGGGGCGTTGCGTCCTCTGCAGTGTCATCACCGGCCACACTTGCCTTTGCACTTGCTGCTCCTTTGCCTTCAGAGCTCTCCTCCCAGATCTTTGCAGGGCTGACCTCTTCATCTCCTTCTCCAGGAAGCCATCCCTGATCTCCCAACCTAAATGATGACCATCTCCTGCCTCATGCCACTGTCACTTTCTGACCCTTTACCCTTACCTTACTCTACCTTTTTAAGAATACTTATCACTACCAGAAATTATATGTCTGTGCATATGCTCTGGTTGTTTATTTGTCTGAATGACTGATTTCGACAGTAAGCTCCATGAGGGCTAGGACAGGACTTTGTCTTGTTCACTGCTGACTCCTCAACACCTGTACACAAAAAGTACATAGTAAGCATTAAATAGTTATATGTTAAATAAATAATGGATGAAAAATGTTGGATGGTGAAAACAAGAATGCCAGCTGCAATAACTGTTTTTACAGAATTCTTACATTTTCAATTTGCAAAATAATAAAGTCAAAGTTTGTACAAAGCAAAG
Organism: Tolypeutes matacus; assembly: GCA_026826555.1. NCBI lineage: Eukaryota > Metazoa > Chordata > Mammalia > Cingulata > Chlamyphoridae > Tolypeutes > Tolypeutes matacus. Next base: position 19,048,984 of record JAKSZT010054030.1, read on the forward strand.
GAACTTGATTTCATTTTTATTATACCCATAAGGTCGAGCAGGGGGGGTGGGGGGTGTTAACTAAGCATAATATCTGAGCTGAACAGCGTGCTCTGACATTTCTTTTGTGAGCCCCAGAGATATCTTCCTTCTGGCAGAGCTTCAGGCAGAGAAGGAGAGCAGGGCAGCACTTTCATTAGCTAAGTATGTAAACAATCCAGTCAGCTGCCTCCCACTTATTATCTGCATGAATACAACTCATCTCCGGGGGCACACCAAAGAAACATTCTTAGTTCCAAATGAGGTAATTTTCCAGGAAAATTATTCTTTTTTATAAAAAAATTTTTTTAATATATTTTAGTTTTTTATTAAAGAAATTGTAGGTTTTCTGAGAAAAGCATTTATATAGTCATCACCTATAGAGTATCTTTATTATAACAGGGGGAGAAGAGAGAACAAAAAAGAGAAACCCAGTGGTAATCTAAATATCTGATCTTACCACAAAAAATAACATCATTCTCCAGAAACGCCATGTCCCTGAAGGAAGGGCTTGGCAGCCATTTTATGCAGGGTAGTGCAGGGCTGGCAATTGCAGTCTGCAGTCCAGCAGCAGAAAGAGTCCAGAGTCAAGCGCCTGGAATGGAGAAGGGCAGCAAGACCTACACTGGTCGAAAGGAGATTCTAGAAGCAGATCTGAAGATAGAAGGAAGAAAGTCTCCAAGGCGAACCCAAGACAGAAATCCTAAGGAGAGTTGGGTGCCATGAGCAAAAGATGAAGGAGTGAAGGAGGGAAATTAATTCAGTTTCATTCACCAAGTAGCTGCTGGGTGTTGGCCACTGAGCAGTCAACCACTGGACTCTGCACAGATAGATATTAAGGAACAAAAGGAAGGAAGACAATCACATTGGAGTATGGGACATGGAGGAAGCACAGATTACTACAGGAGCAACGAGGTGGCCGGGGGGCGGGGGGGGGCACCCCACATACACCAATCAAGAGAGACCTCCCAGAAGAAGGGGGATCTGAGCTGTGACCTGGAGAAGGCCAGACAGAGCATGGGACAGCCTGTAATGAAGCCCTGGAAAAGAACAGAGGCTTTGCATTAAGGAGAGGTGATTGAGTTCTGGGTGGGGAGTTTCGAGAAATAAGGATAGAGAGGTAAGCAGCTCGTTAAAAACAAAAACAGAAATAAAACTAAAAAACAAACAAACAAAAACCATGTCGACTATGTTTAGGATTCTGAACTTTATACAAAAGGTGTTGGAACTCCATCCAAATGTATTATGCAAAGAAGGAGGTAATATGTTTAAGACTGAATTTTAGAAAGATTATTTTGTCTATGCTGTGGATAAATCAATACATCTTAGGATAAGTGACAAAGGTACCACCAGGAATAATATGCTAGCCATAAAGAGCTCAGCCTGGTTGAATGTGGTGTCCACACATGCCAACTTGATGAGCACAGGGACCTCACAGAAGAAATGATCCACTTGGCAATGACCACAAAAGGGCAACTGAAGGGTGAATGTGGACTGAATCCATGTTGTGGCCACCCCACTGAGTCATGCCATAGAGTCCAAGACATGGTAGAGCTGAGGATTCATGACAAAAACATAATGTAGAGGGTGGCAAACAGCAACATAGTGATCATAGAACATCACAGCCAGGAGGATACACTCAGTGGAGCCCAGTGCAAGGGAGACATAGAGTTGAATCACAAACCCTCAGTTTGTTACTCAAATAGCCTTATCTAAATAAAAAAAAAATCACTGTTTTTACTTGTCAAAGAATGTGTACACTAGACATTCCTGAACACTTATCTCATCACATTTTGGGGGCGGGGGGGGATTTGCTTACTCATTTATTCAGGCCTATCTTGGAGTTTTTATGGCTATGCATTCCTATATTAGTTAGAGAATAAATATAATAAGGGCATTTATTGTTAGATTTGGTTAGTCTCTCTAAGGGTGAATCACCAAGCTACCAAACTATCATCCTGAGCTCTTTCCCTTTTGGGAAGGAAGATCACACACAAAAAAATCAGAAAACAAAATCATTTCTTGACTTTTCCACTTCCAATAGATTTGGAATAATACTTGTATCTAGTTTTTCAATATCTTTCCATCACAGGAGAAATATATCTCCTATGAAATACCACACCATTACATACCAAACTAATAAAAATAGGGTAATCAGGAGACCCACAAAAGCAATGCTATTTTTACTCTAAGTAATCAAATGAAACAAAAACTCCTAAACACCATTTTTTTTATGCAGGAAAATCTATTTATTAATTAAAAGTAAAGAATCACCATTGTAACTTTAAGAGAAAATCAGAGACTCTGAAGTATGGCCATGCAGGACACAAGCATTTTCTCAGAGAATGAGAGATTGGCCCTTAGATGGCCCATTCTGAATTGACGATATGAGTCACATATGTCACTGGGTATGAGCAGTTGGTCCCTCCCTCCAATCTTGTACCAATATTTTCATCCCTCAAACAGGCAAAGTCAAAATTGCATGTAGTAAGGGAATTTCTGGTAATAGTAGCAGAGTAAATTTACCATGTGAAACCCACAGATAAGAATTATAAAATCTGTACAATAACAAAATCCTACTAAAAAGTACTAGAAAGCATCCCAAAAGCAGACAAAAGCCAGGAGAAAGTTTACTAAAAGGGGTAAGAGTCTCTGGTTTGTGACTTTCTTACCTGAGGACATGCCTCATCCTCCATGGGCATACTGGTGAGACGTGTCAATGGAAAGTCATAACCTTATTGGTTTGAGGATCCAGAGAACAGAGTTCAAGGATGGGAAAGCACCTGGAATTTTAGGATGAAGTGCTTAGAGCAAGACCACAGAAGGAGTGAGAATCTGAGTCTAAACATGGCCCAAATTCCCTGCTGCCTGCTAAACTACCCTTGTGAGATCCGAAAGATTTGGTGAAAACTCAGGTAGAGACCAGAGAGGAAACTACTCTTGAAAGATGGCACTACATGAGTGCTTTTTATAAGTTTGCTATTTGTTTGTTTATTTGATTGTTTTTAACTAAGTGCATTTCCCAAATTTGTGCAATTTGGGCAGCAGAAAGTTGAAGCCTTATTGACTGACGGTGTCAGAGGACAAAACCAAGGTTGCAGAGCTGCTAGATATTAGGAGGAAATGCCCAGAAGAAGGGAACCACAGAGAAGAAGAGCTGCAAAATCAGCATAATAGCTGCCCAAATCCTTGGATGGCTGCCAAATTATACAGGTGTAGGAAAGACACCCAGGTGACCAGGCTAACAAAATCATAAGAACTGAGAAGATTTTAACAGCTGCACACCACAAAGGAGATAACATTTGCGATTTGAGTCCAAGCAAGTTAATATCCAACAGAAGAACAACAAAAAGAACAACAAAATCTTCAGAAGAACATACCATAATCTAGGGTTGCTATGACATATTATCAATAACATTCCAGCTTTCAACACAAAATTACTAGACACTCAATAAACAGGAAAGTTTTATCCATACTCAGGCAGTCGATATAACCAGACCTGGGCCCACATGTTGGATTTAGAAAAGACTTCAAGGCATTATCTAATTTGAAAAACAGAGGAAAGCAAGAATGAATAAAACTGAACAGAGCCTCAGAGACCTAGAGGACTATATATGTAAAATTTGAATCTCAGAGGACAAGATACAGAAAAGGGGAAGAAAAAATAATGACTGAAAACATATTAATTCTGGTAGAAAACATTAACTTCAGATTTTAAAAAACCCTCAATAAACACTAAGTTCTACAAACACAAATAAAACCACTCTTAGGCATCAAAGTCAAACTACTAGATGTCAAAGATAAAAAGAACACCTTGAAAAAGCCAGAGAAAACCTACATATTACATACATGGGAATAATAATTCAAATGACCATGACTTCTCAATTTAGGGTGACGAATATCCCACTTTACCTAGGACTTTCCCAGTTTTTGCACAGATTCTGTGTCCCATTAAAATCCCCAGTCCTGGGAAAATCAGGAGAGTTGGTTTCCCTACTTCTCGTCAAAAACAAGGTAAGTCAGAAGATGCTATAAGAACATATGCAAAATGCTGTCAGGAAAAAGTGTCAACCAAGAAATCTATATATACCAGATGATAATTTGGGAGAAAAAAAAGTAAGGAATGAAGAACACTAAAAATAGTAAATAGGTATGAGAATAATCACATACACAGACACACACATTTTCTCTTAATTTCTTTAAAATAAATTTGAGTGTTAACAACATTTTTAAAATAAAAATTTAAAAAATAAATAAATAAATAAATTTGAGTGTTTAACAAAATTATAACACCAATATTAGGTTTATAACATTTATAGATATAACATACATGAAAACAGCACTAAGTAAGAGTAGTTGGTGGTTAGATAGAAATATACTGTTCCATGTTTTCTATATTTTACCTGTTGTAATTTAAGAAGACTTGGATAAATTGAAATATTTTATGTAGTTGGAGCAAGTTGAAGATGCATATTGTAATCCCTGAGACAACCACTAAAAAGAAGGGCAAAAGAGTTATAGCTTAAAAGCTAATAGAAGATACGAATATTCTTGTTGTCCTGATTTTGTGATAATCAGGGTAGGCTAAATATTCTCTATATTAGAAACCATGCATGTGTCCCCAGACCTAGTTTTTCTCCCTAGGTCTGGTTTTTAGAATGCTGGTGATAAACTAAGCCTGATTTATTATATGACCATCCTGTATGGGAAAAGACTGTAACTTTGGGTATCTTTGGTCAACCTTAAGAGATATAGCAGGGGGACAGATGTGGCTCGGGTGGTTGGGCATCTGTCTCCCATATGGAGGGACCTGGGTTCGACCCCCAGGACTTCCCGGTAAAAATTTTAAAAAGAAAAATATAGAAGGCGTGTGGGCTACCAGGACCTGTCTGCCGGTGAGCTGCCACACCCCATGTGCGGGTGAGCGACCAGGCCCCACGAGCCACACAGCAAGATGATGATGTAACAGGAGAGTGACACAAAGGAGAGCCAAGATGAGACGCACCGAAAAACCAGAAACTAAGGTGGCGAGACAGTAGGATGCCTCTCTACCACATTGGAGATTCCGAGGATTGAATCCCAGTGAAGACAGCAGGAGAAGGATGAGAAGAGAGGGCAGGAAATGGACACAGAGAGTTGCCCAGTGAATGGACACAGAAACATCAAAAATGGGGGGTAAAAGTGGATAAAAGTAAATAAATAAATAAATCCTTTAAAAAATGTATAGGGGAGGAAGATACAGACTATAGTTAGTAGTAATACTTTGACGATGCTCTTTCATGATTTGTTAAAAAATGTTTCGCAACAATGCAGGGTGTTTATGGGTGTGTGTGTGTGTGGGGGGAGTCCTGTATGATGTTATGCATGTTTGTTTTGTAAGATCACGATGTTTACTGAACACTTATAGTTTATGTATGTTCGTGTATGAATAATATACTTCAGTAAATTGTTTTTTTTAAAAAAAAGCTAATAGAAGAATTAAAATAGAATACTAAAAATATTTGAAAAACATAAAATACAACATGAAAGAAGGAACATAGGAACAAAATTAGTTGTGACAAATAAAAAGTAAATAGCAAAATAGAAGACCAAAATAAAACCATACTGTAATAATTACATTAAATATAAATGCACAATTATTCACAATTGCCAATAAAGTGGAAGCAACCCAAATGTCTATCAACAAATGAATGGATAAACAAATTGTGGTATATATACCTGCAGAATATTATTCAGCCATAAAAAGGAATGAAGTTCTGATACATGCAACAAGATGGATGAAATTTGAAGATATCATGCGGAGTGAAATAAGCCAGACACAAATGTATGATCTCACTGATATGAAATAATTAGAATCTACAAATTCATAGAGTCAGAAAACTCTAATACAGTTACCAGGGGCCAAGCAAGGGTGGGGACTGAGTAGTTAATGCTTATTTGGTAGAGTTTCTGTTTGGGGTGATGGAAAAGTTTTGGCAATGGATGGTAGTGATGGTAGCAGCACAACATTGTGAATGTAATTAACACCACTGAATTATAGATTTGAACATGGTTAAAAAGGGAGATTTTGGGTTGTCTATGTGTAACTAGAAGAAAAATTTAAATTAAAAAACCATAGATCTGTACATCACAGAGTGAACTCTAACTAAGCTATGGACTATAGTTAATAGTACATTTAAAATAATATTCTTTCATCAATTGTAACAAAGGTACCACACTAATGTAATGCGTTAGTAATAGGGAAAACTGTGGTATATGGGAACTATGTTTTCTGCATGATTTCTCTGTAAACCTACAACTTCTCTAATAAAAAACTTTTTTAAAAAACCACACGAATGCACTAAATACTCTGATCCAAAGGCAGAGATTGTCAGACTGTATTAAAAAGTAAGAACCAACTATATCGAGTCTATAAGATATGTTTTAAATTCAAAGGCACAAATAGGTTGAAAGTAAAAGGATTTTTAAAAATGTACCATGCAAAAAGTAAATATAAGAAAACTGAAATATCAGAAGACAAGTAGTATTACTAGAGAAAAAGAATGACATTTCAGAATGATAAAAGGATCAATAGCAAAATGTAAGACCGTATATACAGACAGATGTTACACTCATAAATGTATATATAGCTAATAAAAGAGTTTCAAAATATCTGAAGCAAAAACCGATAGAACTAAAGGAAAAAAATAAACAATTTCATAGTCACATTTGAGACTTTAATACATCTCTCTCAATAATTGATAGAGCTAAACAAAATAGTCAATCAGTAAAGATATAAAAGATCTGAACTTTAACCTAAGATCAGCAACTTTAACCTAACTGGTGTTCATAAAATACTATCCCAACCAACTTCAAAATATACATTATTCTCAAGTGCACATAGAGCCATTCACCAGGACAGACCATATGCTGGGCCATAAAACAAGTCTCAATATATTTTAAAAGATTGAAACCTTACAGAATATTTTCTTTGGCCACAATGGAACTAAAACTGGAAATTAACAACAACGATATTTGTAGACTATAGAAGCCCCAAATATCTGGCAATTAAACAAATCACTTTTAAACAATCCACAAATCAAAGAAGAAATCACAAGGGAAATTAGAAAGCGGCAAGTACCTATGTAGAGAATGGAGTGGAGAGGGGATGGACTTCTAGAGGTCAGATTGGAAAGGTGATTGTGTGGATGTGAACAAGTAAGGAGAAGAAGGAGTCAAGGATGACAGCCATGCTTCTGGAAAACAGAGTGCCATTGGCTGAGATAAGCATCCTAGCAAAAAGTTGTGGGAGGAAAATGGGTTTAGTTGGTAAAACTGGACATGTAGAATTGGGAGTAAGTAGGAGATCATCCTGGTGAGTATACAAAAGGGATTGTGGGGAAGGCAGGAAGCCCCAGAGGACCACAAGCCCAAGGCCTGAGGAATTATACAGAACTGTTTATGCTGTTTCCACAGGACCTTCTTTGGCCCAGCATGTGAGTGACATCCCTCGTGCAGGTGGCTTAAAAGGCTCTATGTGATTTCTTTCAAAAAATTACTTCTCCAAATGTTCATCACAGAGTTTTTAAGTTTTTAAAACATGTGAAATCAAATTATACTGTAGAATTACATTTTCAAAAAATAGACTAGATGTTTATCTTTTCAGACAAGAAAAAACTAGTGGAAAATAAATCAAAATTTTAGCAATAGTTATTTGTGGGTAGTGGAATTAGTATTTTCATTCTTTGTTTATTCTTTTGGTGTTTTACAAAGTTTCCACAAATGCATGTATTCTTTTAAAAATAATAATACTAGTTTGTTTCTTAAAGCGTATATGAACATTTTATACATAATTCCATGGGTTCTCAAATGCCATGAGACCTATTCATATACTCTAGGTAATGAATATCTGGTTTCAAAAAAAAAAATCTCTGAAATGAACAAAAGGTGCAACTAGGAGACACAGGAGTACTGGGGAGTGATCAGGTTCCTAATGGAATATTATGTTTTGGAGGATGGAGAATTTGAAAGCTGTATTTTGGGTTGGAGCTACCAATCTGATACTGAAGCAAAGTAAAGGAAATATATATAAAGTAAATCTATACCTATCAGTTTCCTATTGCTGGTAGAAGAAATTTAGTGGCTTAAAACAACTCAAATGTATTCTTTTAATGTTCTGAAGATCAGAAGTCCAAAATAGTTTCACTGGGCTAAAGGCAGGGTGTTGGCAGGGCCTGTTCACTCTGGGGTGAATCCATCTCCTTGCCTTTTTCAGCCTCTAGTGGCCTAGGCTTGCGACCTCTTGCATCATCTTCAGAGCACATTACTCTAATCTCTGCTTCCATTATCACATCTCCTTCTCTCCGTGACCAAATCACCCTCTTCCTCCCTCTAATAAGGTCACTTGTGATTATTCTGAGGGCCCATCCAGGTGATTCAAAGTCATCTATCTCCCTATCTCAAGATCCTTTACTTAATCACAACTGCACTCACTTTGCCATATAAAGTAACATTTACAGGTTCCAGGGATTAGGACCTGGATATCTTTGGTATCTTTGGAAGCTATTATTCTGCCTACCACAGTGTGTATATATGTAATACCTACTAATTCATGGAATAAACTATAAAGACATCACCACATCACATTACTTGATTGCTAATGCTTCAGTTACAGAGATGAATTTATTTCCATAATATAATTCAGAATGTAAATGGATGTATTCTTGGTAAGACAGTGCCCATGCAGGGAGATGGGATCCCCTTCCCACACTATAGACATAACCTAACTGTGGATTGTGAATAATCCCTGAAAACAAATGTTTATTTTTAGTAGACATATGTATACTCCTGTCCAAGTATCTACTCACCTAGAATCACATTATCAAGACCACACATTAGGGCCAACTGCTCCCGATCTTATGCTGGAGGTAAGAGAGGAATTGGGCTTCCTTGGTAGTTGTCTACCTGAGCTGGGCTACTGGTGTCCCACCCATTAAAGACTGAAAAACTCAAATTTTGAGAAATGTAAGTAAACTGTTACAAGTGGGCAAGAGATGAGGGAATTTTGCCAAAGGAAATGTCTGGCTGCTGTCCTTAGATGGTAGGAGGGAGGATTTTCCCGCTCTTCTATGTTGGGGGGCATAGGCAGAAGGTGACAAGCAGGGTGGCTGGGAACAAAGGAGAGAGCTGACTGGCAGGAGCCCCCTTGTAGGGTTACAGCCTATGGACTTGAGCAACAGTTGATGAAGCCTGCAGATATGGTAGGTGTAGTGATAGGCAAAAACAACAGATATTTTTAAAACAAAGACCTTCCTCAGAGAACCTCAGTTTTACTTGGAAGGGCGATCATCTGTGGGGACTTCTTGCTATCAACTGGACAGGTGGGGCTTAAGCAAATGTAATATCACTGCACTCTATTGGGAAGAGGGAAATGGACTTACTTGGTTTGGTGATGTGTTGCCATGGATACACTGAATTGCCTCCTGAAGACATTTTATCTCCCCCTAGTGGTCAAAATGTTTTATTAACTATCTGAAGGTATACCTGGAAGAAAGTTTATTTGGCAAAATGCCATTTTGAGAGCCTTTAGAGTTTTCCTTGGTGGATTCCAAAAATAATAACTCTAAAATTCAAATCCTTGTTCTAATTCAAGGATTCTCTAAGAGTGTTACATCCAGATGAAGATGACCCTCTTTGTCCCATATCTCATCAATACTGTTAAAAAAACAAAATGTACTCATTAGGTTATTTACTATTTACTAATGCTCAAACTGTTCTTCTTTAAAATTCAAGGAAGATGTTGATCAGCCCACTTCTAAATAAAAAGGTCAGAAAGCTGTCAGAATGCATTTATTGCCTCATACTGAGAACTGTTCTAACCCTCAATTTCTATAATCTACTCCCATCAATCCATCTATTAATTTTAGCTTTCTGATATAAACATCTCAGAGAGCCTAATGTATTTGAAATAGAGACTGGTGGCCACTTCTCTACAATCTCACAGCCTGAGAATTCCCATCCTCATGGCCAGTTTGAAGTATTTTCAAACTAACAGTATGTGCTAGTTTGCTTTATCTGATGCTTCTTAGCTTCAAGGACAAAGTCTTTCCTTTAGTCCCTCTATATCTGCTAATGTATAGAGGAGCGTTTGAGGGACAAGGCGAAGTTTAGGGGAGTAAGTTCCATACAATTTCCTCCTAGGTTTTACCGGCAAGTACTTGGTCACATGATCATCCTTAGACACAAGGGAGTCTGGAAAATATAATCTTTACTCTAGATGACAGTATACTGGTATAAAAATTGAGTTCTCTTACTAAAGAGAAAGGAAATTCTGGATATTGAAAGGAAGCTAACCTCAGCCACACTATATTCATTCTTCTTCTCTGAATATTCTCTCTTCCTCATTTCTCTTTCTGGTTCTGCTTTCAGCTTCTGTTTCCCAAATGGCTTTTCTGATTTTCACTATAAATTCTGTTCTTTCAATGAATCATCCACTCCAAAGACTTCAATAACTGAGTCTATGTTGAGGGAGGAAAGTGTTAAGGCAGCTTGCCTGTGGTGATTTCTCCTCCAATTACCAGGGTGTGCTCCTGAGGAAAGAAGGCAGTGGCCCATTCTAGTCTCCTTGTGATCCTGTGATAACTGGGTCTCCTGGAATAGACTAATTATAAGTGGTAGGAGAAGAGTCTTTATCTGTGGAACGCTGTTAGTAACACATCCCTAGTTCAGGGTTACTTATGGTAAATAAACACAGAAACTGGGGGTTTATGAGACATGATGCCTACAATGTCACAAAAGCTGTAAAGATCAGAGTAAAAATAATGGAGATATTTGAACAGGTAAGTGTTCCTCACTCTGTGAAGTGAGCTGCAACCCTCATTTAGACACATTATCTTTTCTATTGGGGCATAAACCATGCCTGATGTGGGAAGGAAGGACCATGGGAGCCCCTGTATTGTTTCAGACAATTCCTGCTCCACCTACACCTCTTGATTTCTTGAGTCTTGAAATTACTAGTAAAGCTTGATTCTGGGTAGTAACTCTGGTCTTCATGAGTCTTATTTAACAATCTGCTCATTTGCAATAGTTCAATAGTATCAATAGTAACCAAATCCCTTTAACTTCTAATTCTCTCCTAAATTGCCAATGGCATGCTGAATATATCTAAATATTTCATTAGCAACTCAAAATCAACTTTTCCAATAATAAAGTTATTATTGGTCCCCTAAATCATTTCCTGCTCCTGAATTTCCAGTCACCCAAGTTCAAAACATCAGCTTCTGTTTTGAGCTACTCCATCACAAAAGAATTCTCCCTTCTTCATCTCCCATAACACTCCATAACCTTCACTCCATCCATCCTTCCTTTATATTTTTACTCCCATCCCCTCCTAATTGGTCTGTCTAGTTCCAGTCCTTCTGGTCACCAATCCCTCCGACTCTACAGCACTCTTCTACACAATCACATCCAATGGACTTCTGAGGTAATACACTGAAGGAGACATAGGATCACAAAACCAAATGAAATAAGCTATTAGAAGCAATAAAATATATGTAAGCTGCTTTCAAACTAAGGAAACTTCAAACAATTATGAGAAAATAGCTCCTATTATACCCTTTAAAACAGTATCATGAAGAATAAGAGGATAAATTTCTGAAATATTGTATAAATATACCCTACTTTGAGGGAAGCACATACTGAGCATGGGAAGGTAGACATATTAGAGGAGCAAATTAAAAATCCCCCAATGGATTAAAAGCATCTTTCTATCACCATGGGTAATGATTTATCAGTAATGGGGGAAATTGCCAGGATTTGTCATTTTGATTTTCACTGACTGCAAAGAAGGCAAGAAAGAGTTTGAAGAAAGACCTCCCAGAGTTAATAACCTTCAATAACAAAAAGTGACTTAGCAAAATGAAAGGAGAAAACTAAACATAGGACAAGAACTTACTTTTGTTTTTTACGGGGTGTGTGCCTCATAAGACATAGGCATGGGGAGCCCAGATTTCCCTCTTCTAGAATTTACAGGACTGTGAGCAATACTGTACTAGCTAGCAAACTCTCAGGAAATGGGGGGTTGAGGAGAGTTTAAAAAAGAAGGGTTCACAATGGTATAGAAGGGTTAAGGGGAACCAACAAGGAATGGTGAAGCACCCTGTGTTAGGGTTCTCCAGAGAAAAGAACCAACAGGATATATATCATAAGAATTGGCTCATGATTGTGGGGATTGGAAAGTCTGAATTCTGTAGGACAAGCTGTAAGTTGGAAACTCCAATGAAAGTGTGATCAGATTCCCCAGAAGAAGCCGGAAGGTTGATGCAGCAGGAGGAATTCTTTATGATTTCTGAAATTCTCAGCTATGGCTTTAAGACTTCCAACTGATTGGATTAGGAGAGTCCCCTTGCTTGATCAAACAACTGGACACCATAAGCTAGTCACGTCAACACATGAAGGTAACTATCACACACCCAAAGGCTAGGAACTAAGGGAGACATAACTTCCCTAGGCCTGAAGGATAAAGGGGAGGAGCAGTTACAGGAATCCAGAGAGACCTGTAGCTATAGGAGATGGCTTTCCAACAGTAGTAGCTCCTATGATCTGGAAAGCTGGGAGTCAAGTGAATAAATCCCTAACCTCACTCTGCTTTTTCATTGACCTAACCCAACAAGACACTAGAGGGAAACTTTTTCCAATGATACAGTCCATAAAGGTCAGTCTCCAGGCTTACAGAGAGAGGATCTAGAGAGGCAAATGGAAAATAGCCTGCACAAAGTTTCCTCTATTTTCCCACTATGGACTGGGAGGGTAGGTAAAGAGGAATATAGGGGGGGAAATCAGATGATACTAGGAAATAACTATCTAGAACAGGTTATCAATGATGGAAGTGGAGGCTCAGATGCTCTCTCTGAATTGAAGGAACAATCCAAAACTCAAAGACAGGACATGCGTCTGTCTAGGAAGGGTGAATCCCAGGATAAGACTTTTTAAAATCAATTTTATTGAAATGTATTCATAAACCATACAATTTATCCAAAGTGTACAATCAATGGCATTTGGTATAATCACAGAATTGTGCATCCATCACTTCAATCAATACACGAGCATTTTCATTACTCCAATAATAATAATAATAAACAACAAAACTCTACCCCTTAGTAGTCACCTCTCATTTTCTATATCCTTCCCCTGCCATACATAACTGTTAATCTATTTCCATCTCTCTAATTTATTTGTATTTATATTTTGTATAGATGGAGTCAAACAATATGTAGAACCCTTTGTCTAGTTTCTTTCACTTAGCATATTTCCTTTTTTTTTTTTTTTTACCATTTATGGAAAATTATTAATATATTACTATATACTACTGTCCATAGTTTTCTTTGGTTGTATTTTTGCCCAAATATCACCATGGTATTAATATCTTGTAACATTAACATACATTTGCTCTGTTTCAGAGAAAAACATTCTTATATATGCATTATTAACCATCCTCATTTTTCACATGAGGGTTCACTATGCTATACAGTTCCATGTTTCAATTTTTAGCTTTCCTTCTGGTGATATATGGGACCTTAGACTTTCCCTTTCAGCCATTATTATAACCATATATTAGCACTGCTAAATACAAACACTATGATGTGCTTTCACCATTTCTATTCATTTCCAAAAATTTACAAAAAACCTTTGTACCAATTCTGCCCAGATTAAACCTCAGCTTTCCATTTATCTAAACTCATTCTATTTTCTGATGGCCTATATTCTAGTTATTAACTCCATGGGTTTACTCATTATATTTAGTTTGAAATAGCAAAACCATTTATTTATCCTTTTGTGTCTGGCTCACTTCACTCAACATAATGACCTCCAGGTTCATCCACGTTGTCATATGCTTCACGACTTCATGTCTTCTTCAGCTGAATAATATTCCATTGTTTATATATACCACAATTTGTTTATCCATTCATTACTGATGGACACCTGAGCTGTCCATCCTTTGGCAATTGTGAACCATGCTGCTATGAACATCGGTGTGCAGATGTCTGTTGGTGTCATTGCTCTCAGTTCTTCTGGGTATTTATACCTAGTAGTGGTATGGCTGGGTCACACAGCAGATCTGTACTCAACTTCCAGGACAGGACTTTTAATAACAGAAAAAGACTCAGGCCACCAATCATCCTCCAAACAATCCTCTCATCCATCTCCTCTGCAAAGAAGAACATGGAGCACAAACCATCTAGTCTGAAGCCCTATTCTCAGTTTTGCAGAAAATCTGGCTCTCATAGGAGATGATTTATTACTTAATGATTGCACTTACGGAAAGAGACATTTATTTGGGTTCCTAGAATGTCTAGAAAAATCATTTAAAGTCTGCAGCACAGACTGATCAAAAGCATGAGTTCTAGAGTCCAACTGCTTGGGTCTCGGAGACTCCATCTCCTCACCTGTAAATGAGAATGATGCTGACTAACTTGCAGGGCTGTTGGGAGGACTGAATGAGACACTTCCTGAAACCTGCTCAGCTCAGCACCCAACACATGACAGGCATTCCTAGCTGTTAGTATTATAGTCAGCTGAGCTTGTTTTCAATTTCTCTGCATCCTCTTCCTCTTATTTTTTTCTCCAAATGAGATACCCGCCTCACCACATCATTCAGACTTCCTTCATGAGGCCTGTTTCTCTCTCTCTTTTCCTCCCTTCCTCCCCTTCTATCAAAACCTGCTCTCAGATAAGGCTCTGATATCACTTACTTAGGACTGTTTTTCAGTCCTTCATTTACTTCTTCCAGAGAAAATTCCATCATTGTGTGAGAAGTCTTTGGCCCTAGTAAAATGGAATTTCAGTTTATAGGAGCAGATTAAAAAAAAAAAAGTTTTTCTTCCCAAGTGGAATGTTTGCCTTCTTCCAACATCCCACTTGTTCTTTGAGGCCCAGTTCCAGTCCCACCTCTGACTAAAAGCCTCCCTAACACTCTAGTTCTCTCTGGTAGGAGCAGGAAGTAACCCTCTGATACCACTGAACTCTGAACACAAAGCCCTGCTTACTAGACCAGCTTCTCTCTCTTCTGCTTTCCTGGGTCAAAGCAGATGTTCTCATGTCCCAGGGCCTGAGGTCTTTCCTTTTATATTCCCAAGGACCCATAACTAGGCAAGGAAAAGAACGAGCAACAGTACAACTTTTTAGCAGTTCTTCCCTAAAACCTCCTAGTCGCCATGTCTGTGCTGTGAGTTCCCAGGGGTAGAATGAGCTAAACTTGGCTTGCAAAACAACCAGGAATTTCTCTGCAAAACTCCTTAAGAGTATCCAGAGATGGCCAGACTGGAGCCACCTCAAGGATTCTTGGGAAGTATCTTCCCCTTTCCAAGAGTTTGATGCTCCTTGAACCCAGAAATGCTGAGTAGAAGAACCCTGAACTAAGCCTTGGGAACCCTGAGGTCTGACTCTGGCTCTCAGGGTGACCAACTTTGTGACCCGCTTCTGGGCTTCAGTTTCCTCAACTGTAAAATGAATGATTTGAATGTGATGTTGTCAGTCTAGGAAGGAGAATTGGATTCATTCTCTATGGATACATTCCAAATTTTACCTTTTTTCAAGAAATAGGACTCATATTTTTAATTTTCTGGTCTTCTCACAAGTACTTCAGCATTCTCTTCCACAATGAGCATGGAACTTGTTTCACACTTGAGGGCTTGCTGCTGTGACTGCCACATTGCCATGTTTTAGTGTCTTTAAGAAATTATTTTTAAATGTGCACACAGTAGGTAAAATCTCCAACAGCTTTACCATAAAGCTATTCTCTTTTACTTTAGTTGAAGATATGGTTGGATTTTACAAAAATCACATCTTTATCCTTTGATGTATAACAGTGTGCATATGTCTTCGCATATTGAAAGTATTTAGAAATCAGAAAATATACACATAAGCGCAACTGTTACCCTTTTGGGCTTGACCACCAGTTTTTGGAGAAGCTTTCAGTTCAACAAATCAGCCACTTATGTTAACATGGCATGCTTCATCTCCTGGTATACTTTGCATGTATCAACATTAAGCTTCCTCAAAAGTTTAGCCTTAGCTTATGTAATAGGCATAAATGGGTCCTCAGATTTCAAGTCTTGGCACCCAGATGCTCAAAAACATTAATGGTTTTGCCAGAGCAGACTTATAGGAAGAAAATATAAATCAGTTAGGTCTGTTTAGGATGGAGAAAGGAAATTTGCAGGCAGTAATGGCATGAGTTAGCACTGTTCTCCCAATCCATAAAATCATGGAATCAGCATCGACTCTGTGCTCACTCCAAGGATCATTATATTATAACCAGGAAAAGATGAGGGAGGGCAGAAATCACAGGAACACTATGGTCAATGACTAAATATACATACATATTTTTAAATTGCACACAACAGTTCCATTCACAGTAAAATCACAAGCAGACACCAACATCTAGAATTATTACAGACAGTTTAACAACTGAAAACTTGATATGTTTTATAAAAAGCAGAAAGGGGTTTGATTATCACATACAGAAAGCTATTTAATAATCAACTCATGTTTGGAAAAGGGGAACATAATGATGATAAATTGTATCATTTTATTACTTTTTAATCAAAATAATCCAAAAACTTTCCTAATTTTAGAATGCAATATATGATTTTATTTTACAAAATAAGAATTGCCTTCCAATTCTTAGGCTAATATTTTAATGAGTTTGTATTTTCCGAGGGCATTGTGATTAATCTGTCGGGTGAGTCTGTTGGATGATGAATGGGAAGAAATAAATAGGTTTATAAAATGTGTCTTTCAGGATAAAATAGTAATTTAAAAACTATGCTGCCAAAAATAGAGTTGACCATATTTAGAGGGGAAAACTCCACACAAGTGTCATTTGTACAGCAGCCTTATAAATGTGCTGCTCTAGAACTAAATAAGAAAAAGGCCAAGTCCGCTTTATAGCTGTGCACACTCGATAGTAACAGATTGAGAAATAACTATCATGTTGCCCCAGCTTCATGTTGGCTGGGAGAAGGCAGAGGAAGATGTTCAATGCACCGAGGATCATAGAGATGCTCTGATTCTGCAGGTTACAAAAAACCAAGCTCATCTTCTGACTGGAGACTAATCCACCATTTCCTTTTAAGCTTCTGCCACCAGATCTCACAGCCTTGTTTATACCCATGTGTTATTCGAAATGCAATGCACATCGCACTGCTAAAAGGGATCACTTGCACAAAGAATCATGAAAAGGGGAGGTGGTGAGGTTTCCAGATTCATAAGCCTAAGTGGCAGTTTTTTCCTTGTCCAGGCTACACACAGTTATTAGTCTATTCTTTTTATTACTTGTGTGGTTGAGAAAGTTTTCCCACATACTGTCTGTTTGGCCTTCACAACCAGCTCATTGGTAGGTTTCACAGGTACTATCTTGCTCCCATCAGAGAAGCTTTGCCCAGGACCACACAGGTGACAGGTTCAAAGCTGGACCTCACATCTTCTGGTTCCAAAATTCCAAATTCCCAAATTCCAAACATCATACAAAGGGGGGTGGGCTAGAAAGTGGGAAGAGCTTTTAATAAGCTTTTGGGGTCACTGAAGTTCACTGTGACCACCACCCTTCTTTCCTGGGTGCTTATGGCTCTACCACTCCCCTGTGTCTCCTGCCATTGGATCAGTTGACTTTGTTCACACCGAGGAGTAGAAACGTCATGGGTTAACCCGCCCAAGAGAACCTCCATTTTAAAATAGAAGCAAGTCTTATTCCAAAGGAAATACTGACTCAGATGGGATTCAGACAATAGTGACAGAGAGACAACTTGCCTTCAAATCAGGTTACCTGATTATGTGGGCAGGTTAGGAAAGAGCTCTTACTGGCTCATATTTGAGAACTGGTGGAAGTGGAACAATGGTTGATGGGCACAGCCATGAAGGGCTGTGTCTACCTTCAAAGATTCCACACTTTGTGTGCATTGGAGGCAGGAAAAGGAAGGGGAGGATTTGAGGGGAAGTCTAATTGGTCCAAGCCAGAATAACTGAGAAGTGGAAGTGGCATAACTTTTAGACCCAGGTAGCCTGAGCCCCTTCCCTCAGCCCCATATGCTCTTGAACCTCTGTGGTGGTTTGGAATAGCACTACCCCAGAAAAACATGATTTTAAACTTAATTCATTCCTGTGAGTGGGAACCTATGGTCAATAGGACCTTTTTGACGAGGTTCCTTAAGTTAAGATGAGGTTCCCAATCAGGATTGATCTAAATCCTACTACTGGAGTATTTTATAAGCAGAATGAAATTCATACAGATAGAAAGTCACAGGAAGCAAGAAGCTGAAAGTCAGTGGAACCCTGAAGAGAAGGGAGAGGCCAGGAAAGACCACCATGTGCATTGCCATGTGACAGAGGAGTCCAGAAGCAATGATCACCAACAGCCAGCCCTAGAACGCCAGTCTTCAGGAAGATAACACCTCCTTGATGAGGCCTTGATTTGGACTTTCTCCTGCTCTCAAAACTGTGAGCAAATAAATTTCCATTGTTTAAGCCAACCCATTGCATGGCATTTGCTTGAACAGCCAAGGAAACTAAAACACTCTCCTTCATCTACACCCCTCCCTATGGCACAGGGAGTCCATGGAGCCAAGAGGTCATGCCCACCCTGGGTCCAGGCCTCCCCCTCTGGACTTGCTCATAGTACCCAGAACTCCATATTTTCTCATCCAAATAGCTTCCAGGGTCTGCATGGCTTCTTCCTGACGGTGAACCTCACCACTGATATACATAGCCCTAGACCTGAGGGGGGGCCATGGGGTAGTCCTGGGAGAAGGACCTTTGGACAGAACTTGGTCATGTGTCCTGGGGTGTCCATGTGCATGCCCCTCACATTAAGGGTCAAAACTAGGGATGGGAAGAGAAGGTTTGCAGGAAGAGCTGGTAGCCTCTTTAGCATTTACCCTAGTCCTTCAAATGTTAGGAATTAGTTCAAGCATAAGAACAATCCCAGAGATGGGCTACATCAGTGTCTGATATGGTCCAGGGAGACCCCTGCACTATGGGCATACATACTGTAGTCTTCAACTCTCATTCAAATTCTCTTCTGGCAACTCCCTTATTCCTGACTGTTTACACCCCATTTTCCTTGGTTTAATTCCTACATATATGTCAACATGTATAGGTTTCACCAGTGCCTACTCGTTGCATAAATTAGATGTTCGATAAATGCTGGTCACTGGTGATGATGTCTAGTCACACCGATTTAGAAATTCCAAGCTCCTTGGGCAGAGTTATGATGTCCACATAGTTGTCGGTTTTACTCTGCCCTCTGCAGCAAACCAAGAGCGCTGTTGGGTGTGCACCCAAAGATGCTGTTTTGCATTTAAACTTTGAAAGGCCCATCAGGTTATTTTAGCCTGATGCAGTCCACCTCTTCTGTGGCCGGCACGCCAGTGGTTTTGAGATCAAGGTCTCCGCTTGACTTACTCCCATTGTAAGAAGACTTCCAGTGGAACGATATGATCTTTTTGAAGTACTTGATGGTGTTGTTCTTGACGGTCACGAAGCACAACGTGTTGATCATGCTGTTGCTCATGGCGATGCACTCCACGATGTAGAAGGCCGTTAGGTAGTGCTTCTCCTTCACGAACACGGTGGGAAAGAAGTCGCGCACGATGGTGAAGCCGTAGAACGGCGCCCAGCACAGGACGTAGGCCGTGAGGATGCATATGAGCACGAGGACCGTCTTCCGGCGGCAGCGCAGTCGCTTCCGGATCTGTTCCGTCTGGAAACCAGGGACGGCCTTGAACCAGAGTTCCCGGGAGATCCGGGCGTAGCACAGGGTCATGGTGACCACGGGACCCACAAACTCGATGCCGAAGATGAAGAGGAAGTAGGACTTGTAGTAGATCTGCTGGTCCACGGGCCAGATCTGGCCGCAGAAGATCTTCTCCTGGCTCTTGACAATGACGAGAACGGTTTCGGTTGTGAAGTAGGCTGAAGGGATGGCGACGAGGATGGACACCATCCAGACCAAGACAATCAGGCCAGTGGCTGTTTGATACTTCATCCGCGGCCTCAGCGGGTGGACAATGGCCAGATATCTGGGGTAAAGGCGAGATTCAAGTAAGATCAAATACTGTGAGGAGGAAGTGCTGGATAATAATATTATTTATACAACATTAGGAGGAGCAACTAAATGACATGTGTGAAGGAAAAGCCCAATGTTATGCAGGCGACAGAGGAAGGCACATGTGAATGCAAACCATTCCAGCTCCATCTTACTACCTGTGCGACTTCAGGCAACGGTTGTTTAACCTTCCTGAACTTCAGTTTCCTTATCCACAAATGTTTTTTATTGTTGTAGTAGTTTATTCGTTTTCTAAGGGTTAAATGTGAGAATGTATGCAGCATTTCTGGCACAGTCTGAAACATGGTACATACTCAATAAATGATAAATATTATTAAAAGTAGCAATAGAGCCCCTTTGGTTTCTAGCCTGGCACCCTTTCCATGTCTTTCTGTTCTCAGGACCATTCATCCTAATTACCCCACAGCTTAGAGCAAAAAGAAGTTGATCATTTCAAAGAGATGGGAGAGTTTGCCCTTTCTGATGGAAGCAGTGGGCAATGTTTAGTTTTCATTCCACAGTTATGAAAATATTGCTCTGCATGCAAAGTTGGAAGATAAGCATGTGACCATCTATCTCATTTTCCAGGTGGAGAAATAGAGGCCAGTGAGAGATTAGGGACTTTCTCAAGGTCATACACAGCAAGACCTTGATAACATTTAACCCTGCCTCACAGAGTTGATGTGACAATCAATTGAGAATACATGTGGACATATTTTTTTGTAAACCACAAAGCTCCAGATAGTAGAAGATATTGCTCTTGTTCTTTTCAAAGAACTGCACGGCTCTTACCACAGTGGTCCACAAATGACAACAGAGTACCTTATGGGGGATGTGAGTCATTTATTTGTGCAGTATAAAAACTCCTTCATAGAGAGACTACCCAGACTTATGCAGAGAGTTCTGGTTTCCTGGAAGACTTTCTGTGTCTGGCAGGGGGTAGAAGTAGGAAAAAGAGAAAGATGGAAGTGAAGTAGGAGGGAATGACTAATCAACACAGGAAAGAAATGCATTTTCACGTGCTGGAGCTTATCGCAGATAAAACCAAGAGCAAATGTGACAGGGAAGGAAAGCCAAACCAATTCTCTTTCCGTGGAAAACAGTCCCTTTGCATCATCTTTCTTGGGATTATAATTTGAAGAGGAGGTTCAATATTTTTTTCCCCTATTCACATTTCTGCTACTCTTGCCCCTTCTCCCAACACAGGAAGCCAAACCCATTGAGTGTCATTTGCAGAGGTCATGGGAGTGAGACTTGAGATGTTAGGTGAAGCCAGATGGGTTGAGTCCACCTCTCGACACTGAGTCCACAGCTGGCTGCCTTATTAGGCTTGGCCACTGACTACCATTCTTGGTACTCATTCCAATGCCCCTGAGGGCTGAGGAATGGAATGGGTGGTGACAACACTTTTGTAAATCCAGGTGTATGGGGCTCTTGTCTTGGTAAAGATCTGTGCTCCTGCTGAAACTCAACAAAAACTAAGAGGTTTAGAGCTTTTGCTCCCTCGCTGGCTCCCTTGCTTTCTGTCTACCTCACCATGTTCCACCGATTACTCCATCAAAGAAAACTTCTATATTCATCCTCGTTCACTCTATGAATTTTCAGTTATATAATCCTGTTCTTCCTTTTCCCGATAGTAACTTCCTAAGTCTCTTTGATGTTTCCAACTGAATTGTTTTTCAGTGAAAAAGTAGAAGAGAGAACACCAATCTAGGAATCAGAAGATTAAGAATCTAATCCCAGCTTTACCACAAACTTGCTACATGAATTGGAATCATTTTCCTTAGCCCTGTGGGCTCAATTTCCTTATCGGTAAGTGGGAATATCACTCTTCTTGTCCTCCTCACAGAGATACTGTGCAACTCAAATGAGACACTGCACATAAACAGTAAGCTATTAGTACACAGGAAACTATTAGTATCCTAAAAATGTATCTTGCAGAACTGTTCTATATTCATAGGCATTCTCTTTTACCTGTTATTGGTAAATACTATACTTACAAACTCTCTATTATGTTCTATTTTATTGGACCAACTCTTCATATCAAAAGTAGTCTTCATGTCCCCTCTCAATTAGAGGTGGAGTAGGCATCACCATCCCAGAATCCTCAGGATTGGTGAATAAAATATAGACTAGAGTAGACTTGTATTCTACTACAGACTTATTGTGATTCTAGCAATGGAAGAAATTATATCATTGATTTGGAGACAGCGACCACTGGAGGTGATGAAGTCAGGGAGAGGGAAAAAGAGGTATAATATGGGGACATTTTCAGGACTTAGAATTGACCTGGAGGACACTGCAGTGACAGATACAGGCCATTATATATCCTGCCATACCCTACAGAATTGAGTGGGAGAGAGTGTAAACTACAATGTAAACTATAGTCCACTCTTTGTCACAATGCTTCAAAATGTGTTCATCAATTGCAATGAATGTACCACACTAATGAAAGAAGTTGTTAATGTGGGGAAAAGTGGGAGGTCTGGGGAGTGGGGCATACGGGAATCCCTTATATATATATATTTTTTATGTAACAATTTATGTAATCTAAGTATCTTTTAAAAATAAGTTAAAAATATATTTTAAAAAACCCAAAAACTAATATTCATGGTAATCTGTGATTACCCATCACATAGTTATTTCATTCTGGCTCTCTCTGTCACTTCCCCCCTTGCCCCACAACAAACTCCCACCCTAGAGTTAAAATTCAGGATCTGTGCAAGGGACCTTCCTGATACATAAATCAACAGGCAAAGTGCAGAACTAGAACTCTAGTGTTAGTATTAATTGCGTTTGTTTGTATAGAAATTTACAATTTACAAAGCATTTTCAAAATCATTTTTTTCCCATTTGATCACCCCAACCCTACTGAATAAGTAAGAGAGCAAAGATGCCCATTTTACAGATGAGCATACTGAGGCTTGGAGAGGCTAAATAACATGCCAAAAGTCACACAGCTGGAAATTGACACAACCATGGCTGAGACCCATATCTTAGCCTCTCCAATATGACATGTTCTACCTCCCCTTTCAACCAGAGCATGCAATTCCCCTTCTTCCTGCTCTCATAGTATTCTAGCAGCTTCTCTCCTGTTTTCTCCCCATCAAAGTTGCTTTCTCCCTATTGACAGTCTAAGGAGTCAAGCAATTGCAGCTTCTTTTCTCCAGTTGTGAGTACACCTCAGGCTACAGGGGCAGGCTCTCTGTTCCCATCAGGCTAGTTCCTGCCTCAGGACCCTTGCACTTACAGCTCCCTTTGTCTGGAATGCTTTTTGCCAATC
Organism: Tolypeutes matacus; assembly: GCA_026826555.1. Classification (NCBI taxonomy): domain Eukaryota; kingdom Metazoa; phylum Chordata; class Mammalia; order Cingulata; family Chlamyphoridae; genus Tolypeutes; species Tolypeutes matacus. The sequence continues at coordinate 19,072,365 of JAKSZT010054030.1, forward strand.
TTCATTTGGCCAGCCTTTGTTTTCATAATTCAGAGGTTTCTTCAAATAACACTTTTCCTGACTACTCAGCTACAGTAGTTCCCACCCTCAGTCTCTCTCAATATTTTTGTGGGTTTTTTGTCCCCTAGAGCATTTCTCTGAAATTATCTTCCTTATTAGTGTGTTTACCTGACTGTTATCTGTCTCCATCCACCAGGTTGAGGGTCCATGAAGACAAAGAGCTTTTTACCTTAGTATCCCTTGTGCTTGGACTAGATCTGTCATATAGCAATCACTTTATAAAAATGCCTTCTTTGAATGAATTAATAAATGAATGAATGTTTCGGATGAATTGTGAGGGGAGGAGGGTTTGCAGAGGGACAGAGCCAAGAGACACTGGAGACAGGAAGACCAAAAAAAGAGTCTATGACAGTACAGCTGGAGTGAATAAGGAGGGAGGCTGGAATAAGTATAGGACATGGAAATTGGGAGAATGCTGGAGAAATAGAGTGTGTGGCCCGGACAAAGGAGGGTTTCCAGTTTAGGTGTCTGCGGGAACAATGGGACCAATGATAGAAAGAGAGAAATCAAGGAAGGTAGAGGATAAATAGATCTGTCCTGCTATATCTTGATAGCTGTGTTTCTTAGAAACCAGATAATATAAAAACATCATAAAATCGTTTCAATAAAATCAAAGAGATTAGCTGATCTGAAACATTCATTAGTTCATTTTCATTATCTGTTTCTCTGTTCCTCTAAGGATTAACTTAAGAATTATAATATCTACTGTTTATTGAGTAGTTACTCAGCTTCAAGAATTATTTGAAGCCATTACATATATTATTTCATTTAACCCTCAAAGCAATCCAATAAATTAGGGTCTCTTGTTATCCCCTTTCTACAGATGAGAAAACCAAGGCAGAGAAAGCTTGAATAACTTACATAGGGCCAGATAGTTCGTAGGTGGTGCAGCAGGAGTTTAAAACCAGGCAGATTAAGTGCTAACACTATGCCTACAGAAATTTCATTAAACAAAAATAAATGTGTTTTTGTGACTGTAAGCATATTTGTTATTTCAATATAAAAATAGTTGCCCAAAACTAACCAAATCAAACCTGAAGAACTCGGATCAAATCCTGAGCAACATATAAGACCAGACAAAAATCAATGAATGTCTACACCACAGAATTGAAATTAGATGGTAAAAATACCTAAAAATTAAAATAAATCGAAGGGGGAGCAGATGTAGCTCAGTGGTTGAGTGCCTGCTTCCCATGTATGAGGTCCTGGGTTCAATCCCTGGTACCTCCTAAAAAAAGAAAAAATTGAAGCAAAAATCACAGACATCATTAAAAGAACACATTGGAAGAGCCAATGAGCCAGTCAAGGCCACTGGACACACAGCGCTTTCTTCCGTTGTTTGTGTGCAAGTTTCCAGTCACAACCACATTCTAAGCAATACCCTCCCCATGATGCATAGCATGTTCTCTAATTAGTCCTTTTTATTGTATCTAATTTCTGTTATACAAACTCATGCTGCAAGAGAAATGCCTACAGTATTTCAGACAAGCTGAGTTTGATGTTAAAGTAGGACATGAGCTTGAAGAAGTCCTGTAGATCAAGGCTGATTGATTGACATAGATATTACCTCTTACATGTTAAAAAAATAATCCAAAGTCCCTTAGTTTAGCCTGGTTTCCATCATCCTTTGAAGCCACTCCCTCCTGCATTTGTATCTCCTTTGGACAAATGGTCTCCTACATGATAAAATGGATCTCACCCAGGGAGCAGGGTCCCACTCCACAGCAGGCATCTGGCTTTCCCCACCTTTAGTACCTGAAAGAACTCCCTGGAAAAAGATGACTTGGTAGCATGAAACTTCGGGAAACAATCTCATATGTTGAGAGATGATGGCAACTTCCACTTTCGGAAAGGTCAAAGACAAGGTCCCTGGAGCTCACCCTTGGCATCTCTGAAGGGGAACTAGAGGGCAAATACTCTACTTGATTATTCGCCTTCTTGCTCCTTCTGTAAGTTCATGCAGGGGCTGAACAGAACCCTGCGGAGCTCCATGACTCGTGGAAGACCTTGGCCATGGAGAAGCAGCCTTCTGCAGGATGGCACCTCTAAGCCCCTTCCAGGTTAGCTCAAGCTGTTAATTCCCTGACATCCTCGCCTGGAGAAAGAAGGCAGAGACTGCACTCCTCGGTAGGTAAAGGCAGGCTCCTTACTAACCCCCTCTCCTCAGGAGTGTCCTTTCCCAGGTCACCCTATCTTTTTGCCCTGTCGGAGGCTTCAGATAATGCACTCTATTAGCTGGGGCCTTTCCTGGAAGACTGTTCTTGAATAGCCTGACTGTGAGCAGCAGGTTGAAACCCACCAGAGCCCTGGGGCTGAGGAACAGGAAGTTCATCTGTGCTTCGAGCTCTCCAGGTTAAGAGAGGGCAACGGGCTGTTCAGATCCAAGTACAGCCAGGCCCGATTTGACCCTCAGGGTTCTGTCTCTAAACTATAACAAGGTGCTTTGTTACAAGAGTCCAGCTTTAGACACAGGAGCTTACAAAGATTGTCCCCCAGAAAACAAAGATCACCCTGGCACACTAGCCGAGGGGGTTAAACTAATGAAATGAATAAATATTTGCCATAAGGCTACTCTTTCTGATTTTATTTAACATCACTAGAACCAGGACTTGTATACCGTTGCATGCAAACTGTTGATTAATGAAAAAAAATTGTAAGAAAGTGTATGTTTCCTTTAAAAACTAAAAACAAGTCCCTTATTTTAAAACCAACTGGCACTAGGGAGGCCATGTCTTAATAAAGGAAGCCTTGATGAGCTGGAAACGTCTCTCAAGATTTCCACGGTGATTCAAGAGGGAACTTCCTGGAATTTAAACTTGTCCCTCAATGCCTCCTCTTACCTGCCCACCTCTGGACCTGGAACAGGTACAACATCTAAGAACATGTCCATAGCTGGGGTATCAAAAACCTTCCCAACTCTCATGGGCTCTGCTACCTCCTGCTTGACCAAAGCTGGAAAACAAAAACTCTTCTCACTATCCAATCAATGGGGAAAGTTTTGAGGTCCCCAAATATCCACATCTGTGGGGGAAAACAGATACTTCCCATCAACTCACAGCTGCGGGGAAGGAAGGGGTAATTCCAATGTCTCTTCCTCCCTGCCCACCTCTGTCGGCCTCACTGCCCCCCACTCACCTGTCGAGGGCGATGGCCAGCAGGGCATTGGTGGAGACATAGAGCGAGACAGTGCGCAGGTAGTTGATGGCGGCACACAGCACGTGGCCGTGCTCCCAGGAGAGCTGGCGCACCACGTAGTAGTCCATCTCGAACGGGCAGCAGACAATGGCCACCAGGAAGTCAGAGATGGCCAGGTTGGCGATAAGCAGGTTGGTGAGGTTGCGCAGCTTCTTGTAGCGGGCCAGGGCGGCGATGAAGATGAAGTTGCCAATGCCACAGACCAACATTATGCCCACCAGAGCCATGCCAATGATGATCTTGGTAGCAAAGAAAGTCCGGGAATTGGTCACATCCTCATCTTCATCCGAGGGCATATCGTAGTCGCCATAGCTGAAGTTGAATGGGAAGGAAGCCGCTGGGAATCCGTGGGGGTCAAGCAGAGAAAGGAAGTTGGTGGAGGTGTTGGTGACATTCTCATCCTTGGTCTCCATGGTGATCTCCCCGGGCAAGGTACTGCTGGGAATTGTCCTGGGGCAATGACTGTGAGCCTGAATGTCTCCCCACTCGGCTGATACTCAGCTCTCCCTTAGTGAGTCAGGCACTCTCCACCAGCATCCTTAGAGTACAGCATCTGGGCTCCATCCTATGCCTTTGAGAGACACGCAAACAGTCGGCTACATGTGTGAGTGAATCTGGCAGCATTCTGAGGCATCCTGAAACCTAAGTAGACCCATTAGCCACCTGCTCAGAGTGAATATAGGGTGATGGAGTGGAAACAAAGAAATCGATGACAGAAAACAAATGAACAAAAACCGCATACCCACTCATTCAGGGAAGGTTAGATTGCTATAGATAACCAGGCACCAACTCAGTTTATTTCAGTTTCACTGAAGACATAGAAATTCAAGGACCACATTTGGGAGGGTGGGGTCACTACAGAGAAGAGAAGCGACCTGCTTCCAGCTGGTTTTCCAAACTCTACTCACTGTCCTGACAGCCTGAACTTTGTCCTTTGTAGAATTGTCCCATTCCCAGGGAGTTAAAAAAATACCTTCCAGATTCCACTGAAGAGGGGGAACCTCCATACACCCCAGTTTGCTTTCCATGAGCTGGTCTTCCTTCTGGCAAAACACAGCTCTAAAAATCACCAAGCCTATCTAGCAGTCTCCTTCCCCTCTTCTCTCACATCAAAGTCGGCTATGATCCCGGAAGCTTGTCACAGCATTTACCGAGTCTCTCCTCCAGAATTCACAGCCTAATGGCTAGCTGAGTGGGTTAGAAAGGGACCCTAGAGCAAAATCCTTCCTTGGCTGGTTGTGTGCCCTGAGGTAAATAGCTTAAACACTCAGGATTTCAACCTCCTCCAGGCAGGAGAAGATCAGTAATTCCTGTAGTGTGCAGAGCTCCCTGGAGACGGAGGGTCTTACACCCCAGTACTATAAGGAATTACTATGGAGTACACCATCCTCCCCAGGCAGCTGCAAGGCAGAGGAGGGATATCCTGGCACAGATGACTCCAACACACCACACAGCCGGGTGTGGCGGGGGGCTGTTAGCAGTACTGCTGGGCACAGAGAGGAAGCCAGTGTCCCCTATCCCCTGCTCTCTCCCCGCAGTCCCTCCCAGAGCCTGAAATCCTCAGGCCAGAGCTGGGATGTAAGAGGAGGGCTGGGGTCAGCAGATCACTCCAAACTTCAGGAAAGAGCAGAGGGGAGGGCAAGGTGGCAAACCTCAGGTTCCTGGGAAAGGGAGTCCCAAGGAAGAGGCCCAGGATCACAGGAAAGCCTGCTGTCTACACTCCTCAAGGCAAGACACCTGAAGCCTGTCTTTGGGGGATCGAGATTAAAGTTCCCAGGCACCCCTAGTAAGGCCCATTCCTGCGTCTCTCTCGATTCTTCATCCCAGTTCTTCTCAGACTGTGTGCCCTTCCCCTGAGCTATGAGTCCTGCCTGCTGGGTCCCTAACCTCTGCCCCTGTCAGGCCTGAGAAGCAGGACCTCCAGCCGACCGGTGAGAGGGAGCCAGGCTTGGAGCCCTGACAGGAACAGCTGCAATCCCAGTGGGAGAGTCCTCCTTCCTCCCACAAGCATTTTGACTGCGAGCTTTCTGTTTACTCCTAAAGCTCGGAGGCGCGCCCCCTCTGGAGGGGTACATGCTACTCCAAAGACTGAGCAATAAGATCTTTAGGACAGGAGGTGTTAGGAGATTTAGGATCTGGGGAGAAATTGTCCTGAGACCTTTTTTCTATTCTCATCCTTCAGGGGTGGGAGCCACCACCCTCGCCCATACCCTCTGGGGCGTCTGCCAGCTACCACTTCCCCCAGGCCAGACCCTTCCCATAGCTGGAAGCTTCTCTTTGAAACCCCTGCTGAAAAGCCCGCCCCAGCTCCCAACTTTCTCCTCCGCCTGGGAGACTATGCCTAAGGTCAGAGAAGAGGTGCAGCCCGGCGCCCCTGAAGAAATGAACAGTAGTGAGGGTCTCCTGAAAAGCCCCGCCACACTCAAAAGCCCCCGCACCCCTTCGCAGCCCGCGCCGCGGGGGTCCACCCGGCGTGTGCCCTCCCCCGGAGAGCGCTCGGTACCTGCGAGCTATTCCGGCACCCAGAGGGTGAGGTCGGGCTTCTTTATTCCGGGACCGGGGGCAAGAGACGCTTCTCCCAGAGGCCCGCAGGAAGAGGCCAGGCCCCCTCTTTCTTCCTCCTCCTCGCGGGTCTCTTTCTCGGCTCGGGCGGGCTTTACTGCTGCGGCTGGAGTTGCGCCCGCGCTGCCGCTGCAGATCCCGGGAGCTGCGGCTCGGCGGCGTGGCCACCCCCCACCCCGGACCGCCCCGCACGCGCTGTCCCCGCCCCCGGTGGCCTCTGCCGGGCGCCCCGGGCTCGCGCGGGTGGCTCGGGGAAAGGTGCTCTGGCGCCGTCCGCGACGCTCACGGGAGGGCGGGGGTCGGGGCTCCAAGTGGGGGCACGTCGGGGGCCTCCCGGGCACGCGCGCGGCTGGGGACCCCGGAGTCGCCCCCGGACAGGATGTCGGGGAGCGCCGAGGCGGCAGCTGGCGGCGAGGACACCCCTGAGAAAGCCGGGCGGCGCGCGTTCCCCGGGCTCAAGCTCCAGAACGGTCGCCTCGGGCGGGAACAAGGGCGCTCGCGCTCTGAGGAGGGCTCTCCGCGGTCCTCGCGCTGGCGGTCCCCTTCGGGCACGACTGTGCCCGCGCAGAGGCACGGGACGTGTCGGCCGGTTCACCTTGTCAGCCCCAGGGCCGCTGCCAGAGTGGGCGGATATGGCCTGGCTTAGGTGGTGAGATTTCAAAGAACCTGGAGGAGCGCCCCCACCCCGCGCCCACAATGCCGCCTTCACTGTGCACGTTGGGTCCGACCCAGGCCTCCCTCCCCAGGGCGAGCCTAGACACCACGTTAAGCCTCGTGGTCAGCCCCTTGTACCTCTGTATAAATGAGGGTTAGAGAACTGCTTTCCCAAAAGCTGTGACAGGGGTCGGGGAGAAGGGGGAGAGGAGGGGTCAGCATGGATGCTGGGGAGTGGGAGGAGTACCCCGAGGAGGGATATCTGTTCAGAAGGATAAGGCTGAGACGATCAGAGCTAACTTGTGGAGCAAGCCTATAAAATAGCTCTTGAACTCCTTGGCAAAGCATCCAAGACCAATCTCAATTTGGCCTCCACTTGTCCATAATCTAAAGAGGACTGCGGGGCAACCCAACCTTTAGTCTACTTTCTAAAGAGGACTGCAGGGCAACACAACCTTTAGTCTGCTTTGCCACTACCAAGCTGTGTGACTTTGGGGAAGTCGCATACCCTCTCTGGGGCTCTGTTTCCTCATTTACAAAATGAATGAGTTGAATTTGCACTAGGAAGTTACTGCCAGGACCTAACACTTCATGCAGTATCCACCCCTGGACACCTTCAGGTGCAAAACACATGTCATTTGCAAAGATGTCACAGCATCTTCACATCTAGTCTCCTGTCCCCTGGGAGCTGGAACAGGATAGTGGTTTCCAGCATGGGATGTGGAGTCAACTGCCACCTTCCTACCTAGTTCTGTGCTCCTTGTTGGAGCCTGGTAATCAAAGCCTACCTTAACCCATTTGGAAATCACTGTTAAAAAAAAAAAAATAGCTCCTGCTTCACAGGGCTGTCTTGAGGATCAAATAAGCTAAGGTAAAGGGCTTAGCACAATGCCTGGCACTTAGCAAGTACCTGAAAAATGCCAGCTATTTCTGTCATGCCAGTATTACTGTCATGTTATTAATTGTGTCCCTCAGAGTCTAACCAAACTTTGCGTCCTCCTTCAAATGTTTTCTCATGCAGGAAGCATTCTTTGATACCCCCAAAGATTTTCATGGCTTCTTGGCAAATTGGTGTCGCTATTTAAATGCTCCTTTGTGTAGCAATTTGCTTTCTATCTTGACTGTTCCCTGAGGGAAGGGCTATGTATCATTCATTTTTGTATCCTATTCTTCAGTGTGTCCCAAATTTGCCTAACAAAAATATTTAAAGTGCTAGTTAAATATACTGATTTCTGGACCCTAACCCAGGGAAGCGACCAAGAAGTCTGTATGTTCAACCAGCATTCCAGGTGATCTTATTATTAAGTGAGTTTGGGAATCTAGGGGCCTAGAATAGAGACTGGCACAAGGTAGACAAATGTTGATGGACTCAACCTTGGTCATTCCATCTAGCATGTCTTCCTGACTCTATTTAGCTCTACCCAAAAAAAAAACCAAAGACAGAGTGTGTTAGCTATCTCTTGCTGCATAACAAATTACCCCAAAATTTAGCATCTTAAAACAAACTTTTATTATCTCACAGAATTTCTGAGGGTCAGGAATTTGGAAGGGACTTCGGCTGGGTGGTTCCAGCTCAAGTTTTGTCATGAGGTTGGAGTCAAGCTGTCAGCCAGGCCTGCAGCCTCACCTCAAGATTCAACTAGGGGAGGATTCACTTCCAAGCTCACTCACGCAGTTGTTGTTAGGCCATATGAGGAGACTTCAGTTCCTCATCATGTGGGTCTATCTGTAACCTGCCTGAGTGACTTTACTATATGGCAGCTGACTTCCTCCAGAGCAAATAATAAGAAAGAGAGAAAACAAGAAAGCACCAAGACAGAAGCCTCAGTCTTGCATAGCATATCTCTGCAATGGCATACCATCACTTCTGCTCTATGTTCTTGGTCACATAGATAAACCTTGGTACAAGGTGAGAGGGGCCACACAAGTGTGTGAACACCAAGAAGTGGGACCATCCTGGAGGCAATCTTGAGAGCTTGTTTGGAGGTTCTAGCAGGGGAGCGCAGCTACCTGTGTATCCTTGACCAAAGACCGGTCCTCCTGCAGTGGGGAAAGTCATCCTCTATGACCGAGCATGCAGTTTTGGGAGGGGCGCACATGGAGCGGTGAGGGAGGAAGGGGACACCTGCCTAGCCAGCCAGATCAGCCGAATCAACCTTGGCGATCAATGAGGTGACAGATGTTGCAGCCAGATCACCCTCACATCCCTGGAGACCATCTCGGAGGGTAGCCTCCATGCAGAACTTAGAATTTTTCCTTTTCTCCTTCAAAGAACTGGCAATAAATGCCAGTGGAGGCTACCAATGAGGGTTGGCCATAGTCAAGAACTTCTTGACCTTTTGAATAGAGAGGTGGTGGATAACTTCTGGAGATGGATTTAGCAGGGCATAATTGGGGTTGTTTGTTGGCCAAGGACACTCTTTGAAGAAATGGAATAATGGGAAGAGACAAAGTCTGGCATTCTCTATGCACTGTAGGTACTGTTAGGGGCTCCTTTGAAGGGCTTGGGTGTCTGCATGTCAGTTTCCAGACAAAGATCTCCCTCACACCACATCTGAGAAGCAGGAATTTATATGGAACTATACAAGGAACCCATCCAATTAGAATTTTAATAACCAGCCCCTTTGAAAGTTAAAGTAGGTTTGCCTTGGCTTAGATCAAACTCTGGAACTCATAAAGTTCAACAACGACAAAAAAAAAAAAAAAAAAAAAAAAAAAGGACAGGATTTAGAAACAAAATCTGGAACTCCATTGACATACTTTTTTTTGAAACTTGTAGCCAGGAGGATGCCAATAGCTCGGAAATTTTGCCTGTGATTAGAGGCTTCTGCCACCAGGGGGCAGAGGTACCTTGCCTCATCCTGCCTACAAAGAGCATCCGGCTTACAAAGAGAATCACAATATCTGAGGGTATTTGCCATCCCAGGAATCCTCAGCAAAGAAGATCTAATGAACCTGTTTGGGAAGTACTTTCTTTGGAGAGTCCCACTACCCCTAAATAATTCCCATGGGCTACTTTGGATTTTTTTTTTTTTCTTTCCTATTCCACTGGCAGGAATAATACATAAGGCCTTTTGAATTCTTACTTCTTCATCATTTTATCCTATAATTATGTCCCTTTGGTTTAGAAAAGGAAGTTTTTAATATCATGTAACTCTTGTCATATTCCAGTAAATACTACTTAGAAATCTAGCTCAAGGAGGGCCACCAAAGTCATTTAGAGAGCACTTGTATTTTGAGAAAGGAGCAGGCAGATGCCCAAGAGGGAAAGCTACTCGTGCCCAAGGACACAAAGTAGGCTGATTTCAGAGCCCAGCTTTGAATCCAAGTTTCCTGCATTTTAGCCCAGACCTCCTGTCCACTTCTCTGGCCTGTCACCCACACAACATGTATCTATCTGTTCTGAACTTGCCCCTCTCCCCAAGATCGTTGGCTCTGGGACCCAGCCACAATTTCTTCTGTCTGGCAAATTTACTGAATCAGCTTATTTTCTGCTTTCATCAGATTTGTTCTCTCGGCACATACGCTCATCTAGTACCATGAAAAAAACCAAGGATTCCTGGAAGAGGCCCAGAGCTGGCTCAGAATTCATCCTGCCTCCTTTTCCAATTATGTCTCTGGCGTGCAAGCCAGTGATGCTTAAGCGGCTTCCCAAAGCCCACTCAGCAGCAACTGGACTGCTCTCTGCCATTCCTCTCCACCTCGCCAAATCCCAGCAGTGGAGATGTGAAGGAAGATTCAGATAGTACAGAGACATGCCCTCCCTCCTGATGGAAACTCAAAGACTTCAGAAAGGTTCATTCTTTCATTCATTTCATTGGTTTAATGCCATCCCATTCTTAATGGGATTGTTTTGGAAGCTGACAAAACTATTCTTATGCTTATCCTGAAGAATAAACAGGCAATAGCATACAAAACATTTTTGATAAAACTTTTTTGAAAATTTGCCCTATTAATATCAAAATATTATAAAGTTTTAAAAGAGTAGATAGTGAGTTTGAGCAAAGTGTGTGCCAACTGTTGAGATCTGGATATACCTGGGTATGAAGCCTAACTCAGTAGAATCACCAATCTGGAATATTCTTCATAGGGGGATGGGGAGCTGAAGGGCAGGGATGGGGTGGAAGCATCTTTCTGACTAAGCCCCAGGGTAACCGGGACCATGAGAGAAAGTAGAACACAGGTAACTCTGCTTTGGGGCTCTTGATACAGAGTGGAGAGGAAAGACCTTCTCTCCCTGTTTGAGAAACATGTCATGATGTTAATGCAGTGAGGGTCATAAAATGCCGGCAGTGCCTTGGCAGCTTGCAGACATAGCTTCTGAAACACTGAGATGGATCCCTTCCACTGACATAAGGTAAGTAGTGCAGCAAGCCCTCAAAAGTCTTTATGTGAGGATGTGCTGAGGCATTGGGCAGGAGGAGAATGCTGGGAGAAGATTAATCAAGAATCTTGATTATCTGAATGATAACCCCCCCAGGAACTGCCAGAGATCTGACTCCAGCTGATAGGGGACAGGAGTCAGTAAAATGTGAGTTAGAGCTTTAGGTGGGTCCATTGAAGCCACAGGCTAATGAATCCTGGTGAAACTGGAGTACATGAGAATACAACACAAAGAAAGTAGCTTATATTGAGGACAACACTTAAAGATAGCAATTCAGTGATTTCTATCCATTGTCTTACTAATATTCTTTGATCCAGATAATCTACTTTTATACTTTCATCTAAGGAAAAATTAAATAAATATTCATAACACTTTAGAGAATAAAGTTAGAAGCAATCCCCAAATCCATCAAGCTTGGGTGAAGTATATTATAATATATATATATATATATATTTATGGTGGAATATTAGGCAACCATCAAAAATGAAGTTGGTAAATGAATCTGTGTTGTTAGAAGTCAGGGGAAGGGGTGATTGAAAAGAGCCAGGAGGAGCCTTCTAAGGTGTTGGTAATATTCTGTTTCTTAATCTGGGAGCTGGTTACATGGGTGTGTTAAGTTGGTAAGAATTCATCTACCTGTGCAGTTATGAAATGTCCATTTTTCTGCATGTATGGTATATTTCAATAAAAAGTAAATTAGGACATAGTGCTGTAAAAGTATATTGATTGACATGGAAAGATAGTCATGATATATTACAAAATGGAAAAACATCAGATTACAAAATGATATTGCAATATGATTCATTTGGAAGGGAAATATATGCATGTCTACATCCATAGAAGAGAATGTCTAGAAGGACAAAGCAAAATGTTAACACTTACTAACACAGAGTGGAAGGAAAATATAAGTAGTTTTCCCTTTATTTCAATTATCTGTATTTTTGGATTTTTAAAATGAACCTGCATTACTTTTAATCTTTTAAATTTCATAAATGAGAAAAGAGTGAATTAATCGGTAACAATAAATAGGAAAATCAACTATTGGGGAAAACCATTAATTTAGATCTTTATCTCACACTATATTTCAGAGTATAACTGGAAGGGATTAAATACACTTTAAAAGTTAAAAAGTGAAAGAAAACATCAATAAAAATTTATCTGATTTCAAAATGGTGAAGCCTTTACTAAGCAAAAATACAAGCAATAGACAATATCCCAAAGGAAAAGGTTGATAGATTTTTCTACATTAAAATTTAAAACATTTGAAAGTCCAAAACATCGTAAAACTAAAAGATAAATGTCAAACCAGGAAATTATTTATGACAAATACAACAAACAAGAAATTAAGATCCTTAATGCATGAAGTACTGCTACATTTTAACAAAGAAATTAATGGTACCTCAAGAGAATAATGGGCAAAATATATAACTAGGCAATTCACAAAAGAAAGAAATAAAAATCACAGTAAAAATATATTACATAGTGTTTATCCTCAACTGTGGTCAAAGAAGTGTCATCTAAAAACGATGAGACTATTTTGCCTATAGAAATTGCCAAGATCATGAACTGTAAAACTTGAAATATGACTAGTAGCTTAATTTAAGAATTCAGATTGACGCTCTTACTTTGGAAGTACCTGGAAATTTCTCAGCTTCTTTAGCCTGTATTGCCCGGAGTTGTTTTGCAATAAATACAGGTTGATTCAGTTGACTCCACACAACCATTTCCCCCTTTTCTGATTTTAGGTCTGCCTGACATTTGCTTGAGCTACAGCTCCCAGAACAGCCAAGGGCCCAGCGCCAAGAAGATGACGTCATTCCAAGTGATGCCAAGTGTTAGAGCTCTGTGCTGACCCTCTGCTCCCTGCACTTGCAAAGACGTGCACCGGAGAAGGTTGCATTCTTATTATCCCCAGGGAGATTTTAGTTAAAAATGTATAATTAATCTTATGTAGGGTCTACTGAATAAGTTACAAAATTGTCTCATATTCAGACCCTTTTCAAGTTGGGGACTGGGGGACGTTGCAAACTGACACGGCCAAGCCCCAGGAGAAGCACTTTTATCACTGGCCAAAGGCCAGAGTGTAAGTGTGCAAGTTGACCTATGAGACCCCCTTTTCAATGCTAATTAGCCAGTAATTGAAGAGCACAGGGGAAATGAGAGGAGTGGGAATACTAAGGCAAAAGAACTAAGACTGTCTTTCAAGTCGGTGAAGTAGAAATGGAAGCCACTGCTTAGTAAGAAGGCTGTGAGAAGTTCCGAAGCCAGGAGTGCCCTCTGTCTAGGAACACCTTCCCTCTGGCTCCTTGGCCGTCACACCAGCCCTCTCCCTGTCCATGTTGTCGCCGCACCCACGCGCAGGTGGATCCAGCACTCAGGCTCGCTTGCACCTGCTCCCTCTCATGCGCTTTCATTAAATAATGTTTCATAAATCAAAGACATGAAGTATATTTTCCGTGTCTTTAAGTTTTGACTATGATCACAAAAGTAATATGTGTTGCTGTGGGAAAAAAAAAAAAAAAAAAAAATCAAGCCATATAAATTACAGAAAACAAAAGTCCTCACATTTACCTTTATCCCTAAGCCCACTATTACCTGCTTGGTATATATGCTTCCAGACATTCTTCTAAATACAAGTGTCTTAAAAATAACCTTATACAGAATTCATTAATGTGATGTTAGCATAGGTTAATGTACATTTTAACAAATAAAGAGGATAGACTGTTAAAGTCACAAATGTTCAAAATACCCACATCCCTGCTAGTGCATTGGCTTACCCTTTGAATGGTGCACATAGTTTATTAGAATACTCTCTATGTACGTGTAACAAAAGGCCAGGCTGAAGGATGAACAGTCCTCACCTTGGGAGGAGTCCAAGCTCAGACTGTTTTCTCCAGAGAGGTTGCTGAAACCCACTTGGACCAGACGCTGGCTATTCTGAGTCATCGCAGGCGGTGGGTGGGCCTTGGGCCTGCAAGAGGAAGGCATTTCTTGCACTGCCTAGCAGGAAGGCATGGGGAGGCTGTATGGAAATTCCAGTGGTTGAAGTGAACTACCCTGGCCATAGAGAAGCAAGAATACCTGGACATTTCTCTGCCTTCCTGACTGGAGGTGTTGGCAGCAGTGAGTTGGAGTACCACATTTCACAGAGCAGGCCTCAGTTCCAGCTCAAGCCAGGGAAGCAGAGTTGGACCGTTTGCACTAAATTCAGGGGAGCAATGCATGGTGGTATTGGAGGCAGCGGTGGGTTTCATGGGTTTAGCAGTGAAAGCCACAGGGTGCAGCCACACATTCTGGAAGAACCAGGTCAGGTAGCAGCTGTGGAGTCCGGCAGCCTTGGGGCTTGGGGGCATCTGAGTTATGACTCCATTAGCAAGGCAAGAGCAAAGAGAACTGGACTTTGGAAACAAATTTCTTGAGGATTCCTGGATTAATTCCTGGGCGGCATTGTCATGACGAGAAGAAAGTTTTCATAAAGGACTGACACGTAGGCTTTGTAGCATTTGCTATGAATAGTAAAAGCAGTGTGGCCACATTTGGCACTCCAGTCTGATGAAGTGGACAGATTTGAGAGATACTAAGCAAAAATATATATTATGGTCTGCTCTATAGTTGCTTTATTGACTTGTCAAGGTGCATCATTCCATGCCAGTACATAACACTCAGAATACATTGCCTTAGGGGGACGGATGTGGCTCAGATGGTTGGGCATCCGTCTCCCATATGGAAGGACCCGGGTTCGATACCCGGGACCTCCCGGTAAATAAAATAAAATAAAATAAAATAAATAAATAAATAAAAGAATACATTGCCTTAGACTTCCTCCTAGCCTAACAAGGAGACACCTGTGCTTTTGCTAATGGCTCCTGCTATACCCGGAGAGGTGGAACAGGAGGTAACTAAAATCCAAGAGCAAGCCCGCTGGCTGAAAAGTGTGCTCTGTGGGACCTCTTCAGCCGTCTCCCGGCAGGCCAGGGAGTACGGATGCAACCAATGCTTCAGACAGGCCTGCTCCCCCTGCGTGGAGTGACGACGCGCCCAGGAGAGGCCTCCTAATGTGCCGCAGCTGCTGGCGTTCCCAAACCTTTACTGCCGGCTTTGTTGACAGGCCTGACCTGTCTCCACCCCTGTTCAAGGTGGGAGGTGGGCTTATGTTGTGGGTGCTAATGCACAGGAGGCCGAGGGGTGGGCTGCTGGGAAGTCACGGACACACGCTCAGTGGCTATCGCCTACCCCCTGCCCCCTCCTCTATTGCGCAACCGTGTTTCAGTCTGCTTCTGATCCACAGCCTGGGGGAGATGTGAAGTCTAATGAAAATGCCTGTATAGATCTTAATCCTGTAAACTGGGAGCAAGCAGCCACGGTGCTCAATAAGGCAGGAACTCTCAGAGGTGGATAAATACCACACTCAGACAGGATAGATTTGGCTCTCTTCCCTGACACATGGTGGGGCATGCAGAGCTGCCATCTACTGACCCCTACCTGAGCATCCTGGGGCCACCCCAGGAGTCTGGCCACAAAGGTATCTCTTCCCCTGCTCTTTTGGACACTTTGTGCTGTGTAAATAATAAGGCGGTCATTTGCGGAACGTTTCTGTTGTGCCCTGAGCTTGTGTTCTCATGACACAACTCACTCCACAAAGGCATTCCCAGGAAACAAAGACTGAGAGCGTTCATTGCTAATGGCCCTATAAGAAATACTAAAGAGAGTCCTTCAGGCTGAAATGAAAGGACACGAGCCAGTGACTCCAATGGACAGCGCCAGTAAAGGTACTGAAGCAGGCGAATTAGGGAATCAATAGACGGATCTGGAACCTGGGTGAAAAACTGCTGCCATTAGCACATGACCTCTGGTACCCCCAAGATGGTTGCTGGAAGAGCCTCATGAGATTCTCCCATTTGGGATGAGATTTCCTCTGGAAGCCAGGAGAAGCCCTGCTCCTGTCCCTGTTCCTACCTTCTGCCCCCCTGCTCTTGCCGTTCCCCCATCCCCCCTGCACCATGATGGCTACGCAGGTAAAATCTGGGCATTTACAACCTATGATGGAGAATTGTAGTCTGTAAACCGGTCCTTTTTATCACTCTACAGCCCCTTCCTCTCTACCTGGGACCCATTTCTTTTCTTTCCTTACCTTAATAAATTACTGGCCTGATTAACCCGACTTGCTCTCAAAATTCATTTCTTGTAGCTTAGCCAAGAACCTAGAAAAAATCCGGCTACAACACTACAGAGGTCAATGTGAAAAATGGCAAAAATGTATTTTTTGTTTGTTACTCTTTTTCCCCCTCTGGGATTTAAAAGACAACTGCATTTGGCAATGAATATAAATCTATGTTGATGGGTATTATTAGGGACTGAATCACGTCCCCCACAAAAGACCTGTCCCAGTTCCTGCAGGCGTGACCCCATTTGTAAATGGGACCTTGAAGATGTTGTTATTAGTTTAAGGTGTGGGCCCATTTGTGAAAAGGATCTTTGAAGATCCTATTTAGATGAGACCAAATGGAACCGGGGAGGGCCTTAATCCATATGGCTGAAGTCCTTATAAGGCAAGGAAATCTAGACAGAGACACCCAAGACTGAGCAGAAGAAGGAGCCAGCAGAGAAGCTTGTGACGGAGGCAGAGATGCAAGCCAAGGAGCCCCGAAGACGGCGGGGGCCGGCACCAGAGGGCTGCAGACTCAGGAGAAAGCACAGCCTGCCGAGACCTTGCTTTTGGCCTTCCAGCCTCCCAAACAGTGAGAAAATAAATTCCTGCTGAAGCCAATGCATTGTGTGGGATTTGTCATAGCAGCCCTGGCAAGCTAAGATAGGCACACAATATCTAAAGGTGTAATCTGTGACAATGGCATAAAGTGGTGGGGGAAATCGATATATGTGAAGTTTTGTATACTATTGAAAGTAAGTTAGTATTTTTCTTAAACAGATCATTATAAATTAAGATGTTAGTTGTAATCTGTCCATAGAGACAGAAAGTGGATTAGTGTGTTCAGGGGAGAGGGACAGGGGATTTGGGAATGATTGCTAATA
The DNA here is from genome assembly GCA_026826555.1 of Tolypeutes matacus. Classification (NCBI taxonomy): domain Eukaryota; kingdom Metazoa; phylum Chordata; class Mammalia; order Cingulata; family Chlamyphoridae; genus Tolypeutes; species Tolypeutes matacus. Next base: position 19,089,250 of record JAKSZT010054030.1, read on the forward strand.
GGTAAGAAGTTTCTTTTTGTTGTTGTTGTTGTGCCTTTATTTTTTTAAATATATTTTTTTACTTTAAAAAAATATACATGGATTATGTAAATGTTACACAAAAAAATATAGGGATTCCCATATGCCACACTTCCCACACCTCCCACATAAACATCCTTCATTAGTGTGGCACATTCATTGCAATTGATAAACACATCCTGGGGCTTTGCCAATAAGCATGGACCATAGTTCACATTGTGGTCTACACTCTTTCCCACAGAGTTCTACATGTTATGGGATGATATAAAATGGCCTATACCTGTCATTGCAATGTCATTCAGGACGATTCCCAAGTCCCGAAACAGCCCCTGTATTACAACTATTTATCCCTGTCCCTGCCCTCAGAGCATCCAGTGGCCAGTGGCTCCTTCCATTGCTAGAATCACAATATGTCTATAGTAGAATACCAGTAAGTCCACTCTAGTCCATAGTTCCTTCCCCAATCCTGAGGATTCTGGGATGGTGATGTCCACTCCACCTCTAATTGATATGGGGCTTATATCCCAAGGGGAAGATGGATGGGACTATCTTTCTTGCAGTTGCAGACTCTCTCTGTTCCTTGGGATGGTTGTTGTCCATCATCATCTTCTTGTTGTCCTGGGTGAGTCCAGTGAGTTGTAGAGTAGGTGTTGCAACTCTGCTGATATTCCGGGACCAGTTGGCACATGGAGAGCCCAAAGACTTGAGTATCTAGATGTACACCTACAAACTCCAGCACCAAGTATAGGTTTAAATAGAAGGGACAGATGAGCCATGTGCAGGGAAGACATAATTGAGTCCAACTCTGTCACTCTCAGGAGCACAAACTCCAAAGTAGGGCCCACTGGCACGGCACCAAACTCCAGAGCTATCTGCCCTGACCATAGGACCTGGGTGTCTCCAGAGCTCTCAGGAGCCCCACTGTTTGGGGTAGTATCCTCTTTGGCAGTGGTAAGGGGTTTCTTTTCGGGGTTGATGGAAATGTTCTGGGATTAGATAGTGGTGATGGTTGCACAGCACTGTGAATATACTAAAAACCACTACACTGCACACTTTAAACTGGTGCATCTTATGTGAATTATGTCTCAATAAAACAGTTTCAAAAAATGAGTGACTAGAAGGCATAGTAGCTTCACAGACTCTCACATAATTTGAAAAATTAGGTTGTTGAACATTAACACTAAGCTTACAAATGAGGAGCCTGGGGTCTGGGGATATCTTCTAATGTACTCAGGCCTAGACTGCTGATTATGCTGTTGCTGCTGTGTTTAGAAACTAAACATCCCCCAACACTATCGTAGCCAGATTTTGTCTAGGCTCTTGACTGAGCTGCAAGAAATGAATTTCAAGAGCACACCATGTGGATTAGGCCAGTAATTTATTAAGGTAGGGTGGGAAGAGAAATGGGAGAAAATAACAGATCATGAGTCCCAGGTAGAGAGGAAGGGACTGAAAAGTGATAAAGAGAGCTGATTTACAGACTAAAATTCCCCATTATAGATTATAAATCCCCAGGATTACTTGTGTGTTGATCCATGCAGGGGGCACACGGTGAGAGCAGGGGGCAGAAGGCAAGAACACGGGTCCAAAGACAAGAGAGAGAACCAAAGACCTTTCCACTTGCTTTTTAAACCATTAATTATTCCACCCCTTTGCTAATGGCATGGGAGGAGTCCCAGATGTTTGCTGTTTTGATTGATTACCCCATCTATCAATCCCTTGGGAGGGCCCAATGATAAGGCCCCTGGAGAATATCCCGGGTTTCTCCTGGCTTTCCAGAGGAAATCTCATTCCAAATGGGAGAATCTCATGAGGGTCTTCCAGCAGCCATCTTGGGGGTATTGATGTCCACGTGGACTTTTTGCCAGGTTCCAGATCCTTCTATTGATTCCCTATCTAGCCTGCTTCACTATACCCACCGTCTTCCTGAGTCTTCATATCCCTGCTCATAAAAAAAAAAAACAGTTTCCATCTTTAGCTATATTGGAATCTCTGTTAACTAATTACTGCCTCCGAAGAGACAGAAAATGGTTGTACCAAATTCCATTCAATTCAGTTCAAGTGTCTGAAGCACCTCTTTTTCCAGGTAAGGAAGGAACTAACCCTGTTCAACCATTTGTTATTCCCTTTGTTGTAGCCTTACTTATAGGAAAATAAATTAGCGTGTTGGGTTCTCTCATACATGTCATGTCCTCTCCAGAGGATGGGAGGGGGGCGGTTGGCTCCTGGAAACAGGGCATCACCACACTGAGGAGCATTTTCATGGGACATGGAGGCCTGCTCAGTGCAAACTTTGTTACCCTTAGACATAGGGTTTGCCTGGGGAGTACAAGTTATTTCTGGGCAGGAAGGGGGCTGCGTACCAAGAGGGAGAATCTAGATTCATCTTCATTGTGCAATTCCTCCAAACCCAGTCACTCTCTGGGTCCAGATGCCATGCCCTGCCACAGGAGGTTGCAAATATTCATTAAGCAAGGACTATGAGCCAACACTTACATACATAATTCATTTAATCTTCACAACCATCTTATGAGGTAGTTGGTATCATTAGCTCCATTTTGCGTAGAGGAAAAGAGTAACTTCCCACAGCCACACAGCTAGAAAAAGGCAGAGCCAGAATTCAAATTTCTGTTTCCAGGACTCAAAGCCTCTGTTCCTTCCATTCTGGTGTGACAAAGGAAGTGCTGATTTGGAGAAGTTGATCTGAAAGAATGCAGCCTCCCAACTCAGGTTTGGTTAGTGGTATCAAGAGCCTTTCTGAGGTTTATTTTCTTACCTCCATTAACACGGTTTATATAAAGGCCTTTCATCAGAATCACTCGAGAAACGTTGGTCAATCTCTACATGCCTGGGATCCCCACACCCCCCCATACCGGAAGTTCTGCTCAGATTTCTTCTTCCTCAAAAAGAGAGAAAATGAGTTAAGCTCAAAGGAAATGTATTGAATAAAAAAGATAGGCCTTAATTAATTGATGGCCAAGTTACTGGTTCTTAAAGATACTAAACATCTCAGTGGGAGGACATTTTGTTCTCCTTGTAATCCCATAAATCAGACAAGATTATCTGGGCTCCATCCAGGGCTTTATTCAAGGAGCTGCCCTTTTTCCTGTCCTCAATTCAATTTAGTCATTCTTTGAATGCCCGCTATTTGAAAGGCTGCATTTTTAAGAAGCCACACCAAGAAGAAAAGGTTAAATTCAACAATAAACTTAGCAACCCTTTATTGACTGCTTGATTTATGCAAAGCCCCCCGGCTAGGCCATGCAAGTCTTAAAAGGAGGAGGGGGAGGGAGAGAAGGAGAAGGGCTTTCCAGGCAAAGGGAGTAGTTTATCCAACAGTACCTGAAAGCAAAGTGATTTCACAGAAAAGCTCTGCTAGAGTTTGATGAGTGCAAACACGATCAATTATTTATTCAGTGCATATTCATATCTTTCAAAACATAAGCTTGTTTTTATACTTTAGGGCCTGCGCAGTGGGTTGTTATTTGTTCACAATTATTTGCTCATTCTTGTCTACAGGTAAAAGAGTAAATTTTCCTAACTCTGCCACACACACACACACACACACACTCATATGACTTGCTTTGGCTAATGGAATGTGAGTGAATATTATCTATGTGGCCACTTGCATGGTTTGGTGTGGCCTTTTGAGCTCCTGTCTTTCATCTGAGAACAACATGCTTCAGAAAGGATTGTTCCTTCAATCTTGGTCCCAAAATGAGAAGACACAGGGAGCAGACCTGGATCTTTCCCGCACTTTGGCACCAAATCTTGCATAGCCCAGCAGAGACCCGAAGAGTGAAAATGTTTATTGTTTTAAGCTACTGAATTTGGGGGTTGTTAGTAACACACCATTATTGGAGCAGAAGCTGGCTAATACAGCCTGGGGTTACAAACTCGAATGTTTCCCTGGAAGGCAATGTAAGTAAGTGCAGTTGTAAGAGGCAGATAAAACTGGACTTGAGGGTCATCTAACTCCTTCAGGTTTACCAGTGGGGTTGGCAGAAGTCTTCAGTGCTGCTCTTTAGCCTGCCTCCTTGGTTAACCAGCTAGTTGTGCCATGAGCCATACTGTGGCCTGCAAGATGCTCCAACCTTCCCCGCCATCTGCTGAAAGGATCCCTGAAGAACAAGGGAAATTGCAGGAAAGCACTGTGGGAAACAGAGGCTAAGCTGTCCTGCCACAGAGTGAATAGAATAGTCTGAACACTCATACCACATGGTTTCTTCATTTTTTGCTATAGAATAAATCTAGATCGATATATTTATTTTAATGTTTGATAATGCTTTTGTATCTTACAATAAAACCTATTGGTAGCAATGAGCTTCTAGACAGGAAAGGAAAGTACTAATTTTCATTTTCAGGGAAATTCATAATAAATGCCCAGTACAGGAGTCTTAGTGACATCACCGACAACATGAAATCAAGATGCAAATCTGCTGGAAAAGCATCAGCATCTCTTACAGAAGATAGGGGCTACTTTAAGAATACAGTGCCCAATTCCCCATGTCCAGCTGAAGCAGGCTAGTAAGAAAGGGAATCAATAGATGGATCTGGAACCTGGCAAGAAGTCTACATGGACACCGATACCCCCCAAGATGGCTGCTGGAAGTTTCTCACAGCTTCTCCCATTCAGAATAAGATTTCCTCTGGAAACCAGGACAAGCTCCAGATATTCTCCAGGGGCCTTATCATTGGGCCCTCCTGGGGGATTGATGGTGGGGTAATCAATCAAAACAGCAAACATCTGGGACTCCTCCCGTGCTATTAGCAAAGGTGCAGAATAATTAATGGTTTAAAAAGCAAGAACAAAGGCCTTTTGCTCTCTCTCTCTCTCTTGCCTTCTCCCGGTGCCTGTTTGTGCCCTATCCTGGCCTTCATCGCCCCCACATATATCACTACGCAAGTAAAACCTCGACATTTATAATCTATAATGGGATATTGCAGTCTGTAAATCAGCCCTCTTTATCACTTTTCAGCCCCTTCCTCTCTACCTGGGACCCATGATTTGTTATTTCCTCCCATTTCTCTTCCCTCCCTACCTTAATAAAGTACTGGCCTAATCAACATGGCATGCTCTTCAAATTCATTTCCTGCAGTTTAGCCAAGGATCTAAACAAAATCCAGTTACACAACTGCAGACAACTCTGTGAAGCATGATTTTTCATGTAGAATAAATGACATCCTTCTAAAGTAATTTAACTCCGATTTAATTCAAAGATTTGGGGGTGTATAGAAACAAATGAACAATCGCTGTTAATCTGTTGGCTCCATGTTTTAAATTGTAGTAACATATATATAACATAAATTTTTTTTTTTTTTTTTTTTACCATTTTAGCCATTTTAAGTATACAATTCAGTGGCATTAATTACGTTTACAATGCTGCAATACCATTACAACCATCCATTACTAAATGATTTTTATGAACAAAAGTTGAAACTTGGTACCCATTTTAATAACTCCTCCTTCCCTCTTTCCCCAAAATTTGTTAAACGAAAGTCTGAATAGAGGTAAAGACAGTACATCTGAAATCATTTGGCTGAACTATATTGTTTCTATATTATATTGTTCTGTTTCAATACAAAAGAAAATAGATTTGGGAATATCCTACATTTAGCAGATTTGCTCTAAGTTTAACAGGCACCTCAGAATCTACAGAGAGATGATTTTCTCCATTAAAAATATTATGTTTTACAGAGAAGAGTCAAATGAAGGTCTATACAATTTCAATTTAACGGTAAATGACAAATTTGAAGAAGACTGCAGGCAAATTTATATTTTGAAAAAATAAGACAATTTTGAAATGTCACAGAATGAGAGAGAGAGATAACTAAGAAATTTAAAGTACAAGAATACATGTCAAGAATAAATATCCTGCTTATGTTATTTTTTAATATTAAAAAAATTAAAATGAAACTTTAGGTTTTGATTTATGTACACACATTTTTTAAGCTTTTAGAAATATTTTTATTTTTAAAAATAATTGTGAATAAAGCTATTGTACAGATCTGCCAATACAATAAAACAAAAGTGTTGGTTAACAAATAGATATTTTTCAAAACCATATAATTCTTTTTAAAAAAGTTAACGTCCACTTTTACTTTCAAAAGTGTCCCAGTGTAGCCATAAATTATACGGTCACCCTGACTATACATAGTGTGTCTGAACTCCTTGAACCCCTGTACACAGGCCACTGAGGCTTCTGGGCTTTTCCTTTTACCTTAGACTCTTTGAGTGTGAGGTGTGGAAGAGCTTTGGAGATGAAGCCCTACCCTTCACTTACAGAGGAGGCTGCCTCCTTCAAACCAGCTGAGTTCTTGGAGATGGCATTATCCACTGACACTCGAGGCCTGGGGAAATCCCAAGACAGGTAACAAGCAGAGAAGAAAGAACTCGAGGATTCAGGGGAATAGCCAAACAGATCCTGGTGAGGAGGGGAAATTTTCTCTCAAGAAACGGGCTTTCTTTTGGGGACTTGAGAACAGTATTCTGGGATTTTAAAGAAGAGGACAATCTGCAGCTCACAAAGCTGGGGGACAAAAGATCATAGAGACAGACTTTGGGTATAAATAACAAAACCACAGTAGCAGTTACATGTATCCAACGCGGGGATTGTTATCCCCATTTTACAGATGAAATTCTGAGGCTTACTCAGATGTCGGGGCTCTTTGCTGCTGAATTACACTGTCTCCCCGCTAGAAGGCGGTAGAGAGTATATAAGGAAACAAGGAAAGAACAGAAGATGAAGAAAGGCCAGAAAATAAAGGCCACAACTCGAGAAAACTGTTCTTATGAGTCAACAAAGACCTTAACCGAATATGAAAAATGTCGAGTTTCAAAATAAATAGATTTTAGACACACTTGAGAACAGTGGTCTGCTAGAGCCCTCATTAATTCAAGCAGAAACAAACATGCCCTCTTTTAGGTAATGACTGCAGAGAACCAAGGCTGGGGATTAATTGCGGAGTGGCTCCAACCACCAACTGTCCTCTAGAAGTCTGCTTTGAAGTGGAATATAGAAACAACACAGGTAATCAGATCCACGGGCAGCTGGGGATGATGCATACACCCCAAATTAAAACACTCTATTTATGCCCAGAGCTCAAAAATTCATTTCTCAGTAAAGGTCAAAAAAAGCAAACATGCCTTGAATTTAATTATTTAGCCAGCTGTCAGTCACTAGCAGTGACAGAGACAGGAAGAAATTTCAAGGCAGGAAATCAGTTGAAATGAGCATGACAGAGTTCTTGCATCTTTAATCAAGAACTCCTTTTTCAGAAATACTTTGCTTATCACTGAAAGGATGATGCCAAGTTGACATATTTATTTTATTTCCTTACTGATTTATCTCATTTTTTAAAATGGCAACTCTGCCAAATAAGACCTCAGTTCACTCAAATTGATGGATTTTGGTAAGGCTGATGATCGTATTGATTTGCCATGAATTGTCCACATTCTTAAGTAGATCCCTGAAGCAAAATCAAAGCTGGGGATAAAAATCTGACCTCATAATATTTCATTTACAAGTTTCAGTGTGAGGGAGGGTAGTCCAGGTGTTAGGAGAACCAGTTCTATTCTTGACCCACCACTAACTAGGGGCAACTTCAGACCACAAGATGGGGCTGCGGTGTGTGTGAATTAATCAAGGCTGGAAGAGAGTACTCACAACTGCTGAGAGAGAGGAAAGAGGAAAAGCCCTAAATCACCTGCCAGCCCCTCTTTGGGCCACCACCACTACTAATTTTTTCCCTTTCACTTGGAAGAATTCACTTCATCTCTCTAATGTTTAATTTACCAGTGGCAAAATGGGAATAGGATACTCAGAGAGGGAGTTACTGGTGACCTATCGAAGATGGTGGTAGTTACCGGTGATTTTTATGTTGTTCTTTCTGCTGGCCTCTTTCTCTGATTTTCCGGAAATGAAATTTTAAGCATATTATAAACTTTAAAAATTCTCTAACTTGAAATATCAAAATGCTCCTTGAGCCTGAGTTATATAGCTTACCTGCTATTGAATGCTCTTCTGTGTTTTTGATAGTGCTTTACACATAATCTCGTAACAGGGGTAGTAGTCCATCATTGACCCAAATTATAGTCAGCGTTCTCCTACAGGTCACATGGCTTCCATTCCAGCCATTCCTGGCTGGAATGGAAGCTCTAAGCTCAGTGCAGAAACAGCAGCTTAACGTCCAAGGGTTTGGGTTCCTGACTCAGCTTCTTGTTCAAAAGTCCCTCTTCTGTTTCTACAGGGAAGAGCAGTTTCTCCAATAAATGGTGCCTTTGGGGTAGCAGCAGGCTCAGATTTTCAGCCCTTCCTCCTTTCCTTTCCCTCCCTCCCTCCCTCTCTCTCTTTCCCTCCTTCCCTTCTTTCCATCTCTTCACCACCAAAGCTTCAAGGGAAATGGCTCCCTTGCAAGGTACTTCCCTGTCCCCAAATCTGCCTTCCCAGCATTTCCACCTCTGACCCCACAGCCTCTCCAAGCTGCTAGTGCTCTGATCCAACAGGTCTCAGACATGTTCTCCAATACCCCCTCCACGTGTGTATTAGTTACCTAATGCTGCTGTAACAAATCACCACCAACTCGGTACCCCAAAACCACACAAATTTATTATCTTACAGTTCTGGAGGTCAGAAGTCTGAAATGGGTCTCGATGGGCTAAAATCAAGATGCCAGCAGGTTCCTTGTGGAGGCTCCAGGGGAGAATCTGTGTTATTACCTCTTCTGGCTCTTAGAGGCTTCTGCATCCTTAGCTCATGGCCCCTTCCTCCATCTTCAAAGCTGGCAATGGCCAGTGGAGTCTTCTCATCACATCACTCTGACACTCACTCTCCCTCCCTCTTTCATGAATAAGGACGCCTGTGGTTATGCAGGATAATCTCACCATCTCAAACTAGTTAATTTAATCACATCCGTCAAATTCCTTTTGCCATGGAAGGTAACATGGGATTAGGGCATGGACATCTTGGGGGGGGGGGCATTTTCCTACCTCCCACAGGGTGGAACCCACCCCTTCTGTGGCTGAGCTCTGGTTGAGGTTATCTGTGATCTACCCTCCCTGGGACCCAGCTGCTCTCCTCCACGTTACCCACCTGATGTGGCTCAGAAGCTCAGCCTGTTGGTCTCATATTTTCACTTTGTCTCCTACATGAAAATTGAAGTTCAGGGCATTCTCTGTCTCCCTGTTATGTTGTAGACATGGGTTATGGGTAATTTTATTTTCTCTGTGCCAAGTAAAACTATGCTTATCCTGAGTAAGCTATGTTGTTGTTTTAAGACTTATGCACCCTGTGAGTTTTGCAACTGATTTTGTTTCCCTCTTGTTTGGGAAGACTTAGAGATGAACTGGTGAGGTGCCTGCAGAGAACTGTGAAGTACCTTAGTTTGTACATTTTGGGGGGATTAACTTCATCCTTGGCTTCGGATTTCTATCCTGTTTTTATGTTCCACTTTTCACCTGTTTATTTTTTAATCTTATGTATTTCTCTAAGCTACATCAGGTCCTTCTTAGAACAAGGAAGACTGTAAATCCAAAGAAGTCATGTGAAGAATGAGTTTGTGCACAGGCAAAGAAAGAAGCCTTGCACATATTTACATATTTGCATATTTTGCAAAGTTTCGCACCACCGTTGAAGGTCATGAAGCAGGGCATCACAGCAGGTGATGGAATGCTACTTTCATTGGCATTTAATGGTAAAGTGCATTGCATCTTACTGTAGCCATTGTCATACAGAATAGAAATGCTTTGGAATTTTGAAATTAAAGAGGATGAAAGAAATTACATAAACCATATTTTCTAACAGAGGGTGAGGTTTTGAGCTTGCTGTGTCTAGCCAGAGTTCCAGGCACTAGCTCGGCACCAACTGAATCCATCTGATTTCCAGTCCTCTATTTGCCCTTCCTGAGAGGGTGGGTAGAGTTGCACAGGAATCCAGATCTTACCCTGAAGTTGTTTAAAGCTGGGGACAGAGGAAAAGAAGAGACAGAAAATGAGTGTTAGCCACTTACAACTCGCTATTTAAAAGAAATACATTTCAAGCAAGGAGGATCGAATGGTGTCTTTTCCACAGCTGACACTCAGGTTCAACTCCAGGTATCATCAGGCGGTGGCAGATGAAGTAAGATGGGGATGATTGGAGTGGGCACCTGCTCACAGAGGACATGGACCTTGTTTTCTCTGGTCTTCCTTTTCCACTGCTTGGGAACTTCATTTCTGCCTTCCCTTTGAGCTGCTTGCTCCAAGAATCCAGCTGTGGATTCATTAACATAATTAGGGCATGTAAGCCCTGGAGTAAGGGGGTTGTGTGGAGTCATATTAGCCTGAATTCTTAAATCTGCATTCCCTTATCCAGTGATCAGTACCATAAGGTGAAAACCTCCTGGCTTTTTATCTTTCCCTGCTTTAATATATAGGACACAAACAATCCTAGTCTTCACCTGCTGGCAGAATGATGCTTAAAGCACTAAGACATCTAGGAGAACTGGGTCTTTCAGTTTAAGATGTATGCTGAATATCAAACAATTGCCAAGAGCTCCCTAGGAGAAGGCAAGAAAATCTATTTGGGGATAAAGGGTGAAGATATTGCGCTGGTTCACCTGCCTTATCATGTCACGTGCCTCCATGGCCAGCTTCCTCAACCAATATTGCCTTACAGAGATGTATTAATAAGTGCCTGGGATTTGGAGGGTGCTAGGGAAGTTCAGCTTCAAGATTTTTTGGTAAGACCTTTCTCTACATCAGATTTGGTCCAGGGCCTACATTGCTTAATATCCACAGGATGGGGTATGACTTGAATCCATAAAATCTCCTAGGAGTCTGCCAGTTAGATGGTATAGCTGTTTGGGAATTTGATGTAATTATGAATTCCAAAAATATAATTGGATCATGCTTGTAAACTGATCTGTTAATCTGGGCATGATTAAGTTATGATTAGGGCGTTGACTGGGCCACGGCAGTAGGCTTTGAGTCCCACCCCTTGGTGGGTGGGGAATTAAATATAAAAGGCACGGCAAGAACATAGTTGAAGCAGTTTTTTAGAAGCAGTTTTGATGTTGGAGAAAAGGCCCCAGAAGAAGAGAGGTGAGCCGTTCGCCTGATAGTCTACAGCTGACTTTGTGGAAGAACCAGAAGCGCTAAGCCCAGAGAGAAACACAGCCCTGGGAAGAGAGGAACACAAGAAGCCTGAACCCTGGCAAACGTCAGCAGCTATCTTGCTCCAACATGTGGCAATGAACTTTGGTGAGAAGAAACTTACACTTTATGGCCTGGAACCTGTGGACTTCTACCCCAAATAAATACCCTTTATAAAGACAACCCATTTTTGGTATTTCACATTAGCACCCTTTTGGCTGACTAATACAGATGGGTTTTATCTTAATTTATGTTTTCGCAAAAACCCAGGGACCATGGGTATAGTGGGTTAGTTCTGATCACCCAAATAATTTTCATTGACATAAATGTTATTGATAACATCGGAAGTAATGTAAGGATTGCTTATCAGGAGCCTGAGAGCTTTGTCCTTGAGATTGCAGGGCTGTCTCTTTCACTGCCCTTCTCAATTGGTATCCCCAGCAATAATTTCTCTTTGACACAATTGATCCTTGAATACATTCTTGTTATAAGATTCAAGCAACAATATTATTAGTATGTGAATTTAATTTGACAGTCCACTCTTACTCCCTTTATTCCCCCCACATTCATTCATATTCCCACAAGTATGGTCATATTTCTATCCATATGTAAGTACATAAATGCAGATACTTATTTTTTCATAAATGGAATCATACTGGACTCATTATTCCATTATTTCCATTTTTTAAAACAGCATTTCTTAGAAATCTTTCCATAGCAGTACATAAGTCAATCCCATTCTTAATGACTGCATAATATTCTGTAGCATGTGCCCCATGATGTACTTAACCACTTCTCTGTTGATGATAATTTAGGTTGTTTCCTTTTGTTTTGCTTTTCTTTCTGAAATCAACTTTCTGGTATATTCATTTTTCTACTTGGACACAAATATTTCTGTAAAGCAGGTTCCTAAAATAGGAACAGCTGAATCAAAGGACATGCACATTAAATTTTTATTGCTATTGCTAAAATGCCTTCCAAAAAGGGTTGGCCAATTAAACATTTCCACTCTCCATGTATGAGTGCACCGCTTTGTCCACATCCTTGCTTATGCTGAAAAATACTATTTTAAATTTGGAAACCTGATGGTCAAAAACTCTTTCATTGTTTTAATTTGTACCTATGATTACTAGTGATGCTGAACACGTTCTCCTGTAAACACTGGCAAACAGTCTTCTATGAACTGTCCAGGTTTCTTGTCTAATTTTCTTTTGTGTTGTTTGTAGGAACTTTTATACATATACATTACACATGCTACAAATATTTTCTACCAGTTTGTTGGTTCATTAAGTTTCTTAATTTTTGCAAGTGAAATGATCCGTTTTCCTCTTCACAAACACTGGGGTGTGGGTTTTGCTTAGAAGGACTTTCCCCAACCTTAGGTTAGGGAAATATCCTTTTTCATTTCCTTCCAATATTTTAATCCTCCCCCCCCCCATATTTGTTCTTTATTCCATCTGAATTTTAATTCTAAGAATATGAGTTGGAAGTATAATTTCATCATTTTCAAATTTTACCAATTGATTTAAAATTGCACTTTAATCAAATATTAAATTCATCTATATACCTGTTTCTGGAGTCTTTATTCTGATCTAGTCATCTATTTGTCTTTCCTGTACCAAGAACACTTTTCTTTTCTTTTTTTAATTGTTTGATATAGGCATTTTGACAAGGTAGGTAAGTCTCCCCATTGGTCTTGTTCAAAAATTATTTTTTCAGTGAGTGCATTTTTCTTCAAAATGACCTTTAGGATCAGCTTGTAAAACTCTATAAAGAGTCCATTTGATATTTTGACTGGGATTCATAGATTAATTTAGGGAGAATTTATATCTTTCTGTGTTGCAGCCCTTCCATCCTTTAAGTTTGAAAGTTTTAGTCATGAAGGTTTTGCACAATTGTGTTAGGTTTATTACTAGGCACTTTGGGTTTGTTCTTTTCTAAATAAGTTGTTTGTTCATTACATTTTCTAGCTGTTTTCTGCTGATATATAGGAAAGCTGTTAATTTTTGGTAATCTTGTATCCAGTCAATTTAATAAACCCTTGTTAGTTTTAATATTTTTAGTACATATTCCTGGGTTTCCTCGGTAGTCAAACATATCACATATAGTAATTTTCTTCTTATCCAATGCAGACAACTATTATTTCTTTTTCTTTCTTATTACCCTGGGAAGGAGACCCAGCAGACTAATAGTCAAGGTGATAGTTGAGGCACTGGTGGGCATTATCTTCTTTCAGACCTCAATGGAAACGATTCCAGGGTTTCCCCCACGTACTTGGATGTTGGCTAAGGTTTCTTATAAATACTTTCATCAAGTTAAAGAAATTTCACTCTACTCACGGTTACTCAAAGTTTTCTGTTAGTTTGTTTTTAAGGGGAAAAACGTTGACTTATTAAGTACCTTTTTTTGGCTTCTCCTGAGATCACTAGTTCCTCTGTTTCCCTGCTCATATGGTGAATTATATTAATAGATTTACTGATTTTGGTTCTTCTATGAACTAGAACAAACGTTATGTCACTATTACAAGGTGGTAGGAATATGGAAAATACAATAAATGTAACTTATGGACTATAGTTAACAGCAATAGTGTTGTATTCTTGCAACAATGTTAAAGAAGGTACTATATCAACACTACGGGTCAATAATAGGGGGATATGGGATTTTTTCTCTTGGACTAAGGAAAACATTAAAAAATTTACTAAGGCCATAAATGCATAACTCTGTGATGAAAGTGAGTCACCGAGAGTATGCTTTGGATAGAATGTGCAAGGCATGGGACTGTATAACACAGTGAACCAAGTGGTGGAAGATGGACTGTGGTTAACAGTACAAATATGAAAGTGTTCTCTCATGAATTTTAAGAAATGTACAATACTAATACATGGTCTTAATAATAGGGGATGTATGGAAAAATATACCAAATGTATGCCTATGGACCATAGGTAGCGGTAATAGTATGATCATGTTCTTTCATAATCTGTAACAATGTTCCACAGCAACGCAAGGTGTTGGTAGAGGGGTGTTGTATGGGAACTCTGCACATTATATGTGAAATTTGGAAAGTAATTTTAATTCCATTCTATTTAAATTTTATTCAGGACTTTTCATATAAATGAGTTCTTTTAATATGTGGTCTTTTGTGTCTGGCTTCCTTCCCTTAGCACAGGGATTCTTAATCTTAATCTTTTTTGTTCCACAGACCCCTTTGCCCATCAGGTGAAAACCACAGATTCCTTACTAAGTCCACACTACATGTGTATTGTTTAATAAATATATCACACCTGCACCAACACGTCCCCACAAGAATGTTTTTTTTTTTTTTTTTTTTATTTAAATTGAAGCTCATGGACCCCTTGTTAAGAACCCCTGCCTTAGCATAATATTTTCAACATTCATTCATGTTGTAGCATGTATCAGTACTTCATTCTTTCTTATGGCTGAGTAATATTCCACAGTAAGTAAGCATATACCACATGTTTATCCATTCATTAAACTGATGGACATGGACATTTGGGTTGCTTCCACTAGTGGGCTATTGTGAATAAAAATTCTATGGACATTTGTGTACAAGTTTTTGCATGTACGTATGTTTTCAATTCTCTTGGATATATACCTGGAGTAGATTAAAGAATACTTTAAGGACTGAGTCAGTGCAGGAAAGAGAATAAACTAGAAGATTTTATTCATGGTTTTGTCATGCCTCCAAGTTTAAAGGCTCATCAGAAAGGGAAAATGAATCCTCATATGAGGACAAAGCCAGGATAACAGATAAAGATAGTCTAGAGAAATGTTTTTCTTGTCTGTACCTCAGTTTAAGTAAATTTTAATATGCAATTACTTGAAAAGACATTTAATAACACTAAGTAACAACACTGTAAATATGTCTTGCTCTTTTAATATATAAATTTTTAGGTTTCCTTAGAAGATAAAATATTAGTGTTTAACAAGGATGCTTTTGCTTTGGTGATTTATGATTTCAGTTATATACTTCCTGCTCTGTGTATACATATCCAATTGTTATTAATGATTCTAAACTATATTTCAGAGTCTAAGCCATCTAAAATGAAGAGTATTGCACAGCCTAAAGTAGTTTATGTACAAACATACAGAGGAGTAATCACTTCATAAAAATTGGACACTGGGAAGACAACTTGGTGCTTTCATCTGAGGACAAAAGAACTAATGCCTATTCAGAAAACTGTGCTCAGAAATCATTTCTATATTCTTAATATAAATACAGCACACTGAGAGTTAAAATAATCAGGTGAGACTTTAGTGTGAAAAATAAATGTCAAATTCCTTGAGTCTTTCTACTTTTTTTTTTTTTTTTTTTTTTACTGGGAGGTCCCGGGGATCAAACCCAGTCCCTCCATATGGGAGATGGACGCCCAACCATTTGAGCCACATCCGTCCCCCTCTTTCTACTTTTAAACTCTAACACACAGTAAATTACAGTAGATGTGGAAAACAAATAACATTCCCTGCACTGTGAACATTTTTCTTCTATAGCCTAGTTGAATCTATGTTTAGTACCCATTTGGTATTAATTGAACCAAGTTCCAAAGAATAATAGTAAATGAAACCATTAAGCCCAAATCTAGGAAACTAAAAAAATTATAGCCATTATATTATGGCTGTCATTTTTAAAAAATTGGTTCTGCTTGAAGAATTATTTCAATACCATTGAAAGAGGCAAGCTTTCCCACCCATAATGCAATTTACCTGGTCATACATGGTGTTCTTTAAAGACAGAGGCTTTGGAAAAAAGACAAACGTTTGTGCAAATCTATGGCTTTTACTTTTTATTACCAACACACAAAGTACATGAAAAATATCAATTATCATTCTTTAACTTCTCTATTTTCTATTTCCAGATGCTTTAAGTAGGATAAAAAAAGCAAGACAACAAAATAAATTCCATCCACTACATTGAAAGTTGACATTTCAATATCTCATTTGCAATGAGTCAATAGTAAAAGTCATAACTATCAAAAGAAGGAAAACCATTATGGTTTAAGTGCCTCTTTAGTTCCTGGATATATTTTTTTCCCCCCAAAATAAAGGTAAATGTGAGCCATATAATGTTGCAGAAAAAGAGTTACTTTTTTCTTTTCATAAATTTTTTTGCTTCTTTCAAAAGCTCTTCAACATCTTCCTTCTCTTGGTCTTCCTTTTCTGGCTCCCAGTCAGAGTCTTCATCTGTTGGCTCATACTCTTCTTCCTCATCATCTTGAAAGCTGTCATCCAGGTCGTGCTCATTGGGCTGCCCAAAATTATCATTGTCATCTAAAATGCTTCTCACTGAAAAACAGAAGATTGGTGCACAACATGTCATTCACCACTCAGACTGGAATTAGAGACATCTAACTGTGAGCTTTCTGCATCAAGAGGAATCAGTTTAACTTTACTACACAACTGACTACTAGGAATTTCTTTAGAAAGAGCACTAAAATGATCATTTTAAAATTTATTTTTCTAACCTTTTCGACCATGATGTTCCTGAGACTAAAATGGCCCATGAGATGCATAATAATGGTTCCTCTGACTGACAAAATTGATCCACATATCAAATAAGATATGAGTTTATATATCTAAGATATTCTTACAGTTCATGTTTCAACAAAATTAGGATTCCTGTGGTAAGAGCCATTAGAATTTATAGACTTCTAAATAATATTATAACACTAGAATTTTTGTCTTCAAATTCATTCTTTCCTTATCCCACTCTTTCCACAGTAAGCAACAGAGTTCATTTAAAACAAGGCAGTGAAAGACTCTAGGAAGATGTAGAACATTTAAGAAACAGAAAGATTCTATCTGGAAATCTTCTGAATGGCAGAGGACAATTCCTTTGATGAACAGTAAATACACAAGTTAAAAATATCAAAAGCATGCACTTTTATATATGCTTTGAATAACTTCTTCCTAAGATTTTCACATGCAATATATATAGTTACAACTTAATGAAAGTCAAGGAATTTGATGGAAACAATGAGAATGATGTCAAAGAAAGAAAATAATTCTCTGAACTCTTCTAGTCCAATACATTTATATTTTTCTTAATATCATTATTAAATCAACAGGGGATTTGAGACATATAATAATTATAATGTAATAATAAGATGAAAAAGTAGAATATAAATGTCAATATCAATTTTTAATATCCTTATTATAAATTGAGCATCAAATTTCTCTCTGGGTTTTTTAATAGCTGAGGCTAACAAGGGAGATATAAAAACGTGCACAATTTAACATAAAGTAGGAAGCACACAAATTCTTTAGGTGAAATCTTGTATTATATTTTCTTATATACATATCTTATCTTCTGAAAGCATCCTGAGGGCACTTTTTATGTCTAACTAATCTTAATTCCCCATAGTACTTTTATGAAAGAATGCATTTAAAAACACTTAGAGGGGAAAAAAAAACACTTAGAGGATAATTTGTAGTTGGGAAGGGGGTGAGGAAGAAAGAACATCAATATCTCTATTCTTTTCTATTTTCCTCTTGGATGTATCCCATACACAGAACTATTTAATGATATCTTGATAAACATTTTCTCTTCAGGCTGAAAAATATCGTAGCATATTTACAAGAAAAATAGACATAAAACTTAAGCAAAACTTTTGCTTCTCATCCTAATTGTTGGTTATTCCTTTTCTGTCTCCTTTGTCGCATTTTTTTCATCTTCCCAACCTCTAAATTTTGGAGGGCCCCAAGTTTCAGGTTGGAAATTCTTCTCTAACTCACTCCTTAGGTGATTCCATCCAGTCTTATATCCTAGATTCCCAAATGTATACCTTAAGCCTTGACTTCTTGCCCTGAATTCCAACTCATTAATCTGTCTATGCATTATCTCCACTTGAACAACAGGCATCTGAAACTTAACATTTTCAGAACCAACCTCTCGAGGCTCCTCACCCAAATCTGGTTACCCTTTAATTAGTTATAAGTATGTGACTTCTCCAACTTTCCAACCTTCCAGTTGTTTTGCAAGAAATCTTGCCTTGAATCCCCTATACTCACCACTGCAAACCCAATATTCAATATGACAACAAATTCTACTGGTTCTATCTTCAAAATATATCTACCACATCCACTCTAATACCCTGGTCAAAGTACTATCATCCTTACTTGCAAGTCTTGGCATATAAGACCTTACACAACTGACCCACTGCTAGCTTTTCTAATCTCATCTCCTACCACTCTCTCCTTCATCTCTTTGTTCCAATTCTACCCTCCCTTTGCAACTCCTTGAATAGTCCATGCATGATCTTCCCCAGGGCCTCTGAACTCATTATTCCCATTGCCTAGCATACTCTTCCCCCAGATGACCATCTGACTTGCTCCCCTCTTTAGACCTCAGCTCTAATGGCATACTATCAGACAGTCCTTCTTTTTAAATTTGACCTAAAATGGCACCCCTTCACACTCACCCACCCACACACACACCTTTGCCACTCTATCTCCTTACACAGCTTTATTTTTCTTCTTAGCAGTTATCACCACCTGACATCATAAAACTGTTGACATGTGTACAACTTTTTAAAGTTCCACAAGAGCAAGGCTTTGTCTCTACTATATCCTCAGCTCCTACAACAGTGCCTAACACATAGAAGCCACTCAATACATATTTGTTAATATATGAATGAATGAACAAATGAACTATTTCAAATCAACTGCCATACAGCTCTAGTTTTACATAAATCCTTACAACCTATGCTATTGATCACTAGCCTGCCTATCTGTCAATATAATGAATTACATAGAAGACTTTTATTTAAATCCTGCTAATTAAAGGGACTGTAAGTCTCACCGAACCCTGGAAATTGCTAGCAACTTACTGAAGAGGATCATTTGCTGAGGCCGTAAGACCATATTTATCAGAAGAATTCCATCTGTTTCCTCAAAAAATTGTTCAGATCTACAAAACTGTTGTTCACATTTCAGTATATTTCTTTTAATAGGAAGTCTGGAATCTAACAAAACCATCTGTAACAAAACTTGATATAGCTGGTGGCCAAATTAAACAGGTACTTTGTGCTTTAAATGAAAGTACATGAAGAGCCAAAGTCTTGGCACAAGGGTAGATCCAGGTCTAGAATTTAGCTCTATGTCCTTTGTTAGTGGTCCAATAGACACACTTCTTAACAGGGTTTGAAATGCTGACATGTGATTATCTCTGTGAAACCAATCAATTAATGGCTCCCTTGCAGAAAATTCAGTTAATGACTTTAAATATTACATAAGGCAAATGCCATTGAGATGGGAGTTTACTTTCTTTTCCATTGATAGCAGAGTCTGAAGGCATTTTTAGAGAAGCATTAGTTTCCGCCTCTGAGTATAACTGGGCCATGGAGATAATGAAAATTTATTTACTTGGAAAATGCTCTGTACCAGTGAGCCTATTGATTTCAATTACTCAGTGATTTCCTGAATTGTGTGAATAATCTCAGGAGAAGCAGAGCACTTAACCTCTAATATAGATATGGCTAGCACCTAGCTTAGTAATGAAATGCCTGTCTTTATCATAAAACTATTAAGTTTTTGTGCAAAAAAGATATGGTAAACACTGAAAGCAGAAAAACAAAACCTTTGCATGTATTCTCTAACTGGCAAGAACATGTTCTACAGTTATCTGGATATCTAAATTTAAAGTGATGAAACTAGTAAAGTTCAGTTAAATCTTGGTATAGCACTGTTTGCTCTATAAAAACTTCAAAGAAGCATCTCAGAAAACTTGGCAACTCAGTCATGAGGAGGATCACATCATAGAAGATCCCAAGACATGATCCCCATGTTGTACAGAGAATGCCATGGTTAGTGAAAAACTCACGGAGGCAAATAATAATAATAATAATAATAATAATAATAATAATAATAATAATAATAACAATCACATATATGTAGCAGTAGCTGCTTAATTCTTTTAAAATCAGTAACAAAAATCATTTTTGTAGTTTTATTTTTTTATAGTTTTAAAATCCAACAGGTGTCCAAATAATAAAACAGTATGACACTTAAAAATATTAAGAGCCTACAGAATTTTCCTGTAGTATGATTAGTTTATTTGAAATAAAATTGTTGAATGTATCTGAAAATGAAGAAGCAAGGTGAGCTTGGAAGAAATAAGTCTTTAATTGATCATTCTCTGAATGCTAGTTATTGCCACTCTTATTGGTTGTCTATCTCCCTCACCCAGAAAAAAATTCTCTTTAAAAAATAGCCTGGTTTAAGAGAAAAAGGATTAGACTAATGGGGGAGAAGTCCAAAAATCTGCATCATAAGAGGCCCCATGACAATGAACAGGTCATTAAACTAATGGAATTTATTTTTTTAATCTATGAATCAAAGGATGTTGATTAAATGATCTCAAAGATCCTTCCTAACTCCAAAATTCTAATTTTAAACTCAAGTGGGACTATTAATTTTGTGTATAAATCAGTGAAATAATATGAAATGTGGAGATGGTTGACAGATTGAGTACTTGAAGGCAACACAAGAGAAATCAGCTGTCAGTTTTATTTTAAAATTGATGACTTACACTGAACAACCATGATGAAAAATAACTTTTGGGAAAAGTAATAAACTCTTCAACATGTTTAAAACATGTTAAAGATTTGGCATTAGGATGTGGTAATTTTTGACTTCTTATGCTGAGGAATTCATAATATCAGAGTGACTATTCTGAAATTGGTACCTGTATTAGTCAGCCAAAGGGGTGCTAATGTGAAATACCAAAAATGGGTTGGTCTTTATAAAGGGTATTTATTTGGGGTAGAAGTCCACAGATACCAGGCCATAAAGCGTTAAGTTTCTTCTCTCACCACAGTCCATTGCCACGTGTTAGAGCAAGACAGCTGCCAGCGTTTGCCATGGTTCAGGCTTCTGGGGTTCCTCTCTTCCCGGGGCTGCATTCCTCTCCGGGCTTAGCTCCTGTTTCCTCCACAAGGTCAGCTGCAGACGATCAGGCGAACAGCTTGCTTCTCTTCTTCTGGGGCCTTCTTTCCAACATCAAAACTGCTTCTCAAAAAACTGCTTCAACTGTCCTTGGCCTTGCCTTTTATATTCAATTCCCCACCCACCAAGGGGTGGGGCTCAATGCCCTAATCCTAACCTAATCATGCCCAGATTAACAGATCAGTTTACAAGCATGATTCAATTATATTTTTGGAATTCATAATTACATCAAACTGCCACAGTACCTAACAATTCCTCCATGATGTTTAAAATTTCACCGTCATTTCTTATCCTAAGAACTAAATCTGCAGAGCTGATGAAGAGTACTTTGTGTCAGATGCATTTTAGAAGAAACTGATGATTGTGCACAGAGAAAAGATCTTTGCAAATGGCTTTTATGTACTGGGATATAAGACAACAGATGTCTCATAGCATTTTAATAGTTTAACACTGACAATTGTTCAGGTTTTCCTTTCTTTTTCAGTAGATGTTAGGAATAACTGGGATATTAATTTTCATTAATTGGTTCAATATCTCTAAAGATGAAGTTTATTAAATACATGCAAGAATGAGTATTTTTTAATAATACCTAGTTTTACTATTAAAGATTCATCTTCTTTTATGTATGAAGTTCCTAGTTGGATATTCATGAGAAGAACAAGTTGCGTACTTCTGACCTATTTAATTACACATGAAGTCTATTTCTTTGATAAATACCATTGAGCCAGTCTTTCTCATATTTCATATTCTCTTATTTCCCCACATTAAGCAGCAGCTTTTAGAAACTCATGTAAGTCCCACTAACCTTCCTTAATAGCTTTTTTCCTAGATTTTTTGGTTTCTACAGACATACCATAGAGATAATGCAGGTTTGGTTCTAGGCCACCACAATAAAGTAGACATCACGATAAAGCAAGTCACATGAATTTTTTGATTTCCCAGTGCACATAAAAGTTATGTTTACACTATACTGTAGCCAACTGAGTGTGTATTACGGATTATGTCTAAAAAAAAAACCAATGTATATACCTTACTGAAAAAACACTTTATTGGTAAAAAATGTTAATCATCATCTGAGCCTTCTGTGAGTTGTAATCTTTTTGCTGGTGAAGGGTCTTGCCTTGATGTTGATGGCTGCTGACTGATCAAGGGTGTGGTTGCTGAAGGCTGGAGTGGCGGTGGCAATTTCTTAAAACAAGACAACAATGAAATTTGCCACAACTGATTCTTCCATTCACAAAAGATTTCTTCTGTAGTATGAGATGCTGTTTGATAGCATTTTACCCATGGTGGAACTTCTTCCAAAATTGAAGTCAATCCTCTCAGATCTTGCTGCTGCTTTATCGACTATTGTTAATGCAATATTCTAAATCCTTCGTTGTCATTTCAATGATGTTCATGGCGTCTTCACCAGGAAGAGATTCCATTTAAAAAAAAAAAAAACTTTCTTTGCTCATCCATAAGAAGCAACTCCTCATTTGTTCCTATTTTATCATGAGATTGCAACAATTCGGTCACCTCTTCAGGCTCCACTTCTAATTCTAGTTCTCTTGCTATTTCTACCACCTTTGCAGTTACTTCCTCCACTAAAGTCTTGAACCCCTCAAAGTTATCCATGAGGGTTGGAATCAACTTCTTCCAAAGTCCTGTTAATGTTGATATTTGAACCATCTCCCATGGTTCACGAATGTTATTAATGGAATCTTTAATCTTTTACAGAAGGTTTTCAATTTACTTTGCCCAGATTCATCAGAGGAATAACTATCTATTATGGCTATAGCCTTACAAAATGTATTTCTTAAATAATAAGACCTGAAAGTTGAAATTTCCCTTGATCTATGGGCTGCAGAATGGATGTTGTGCTAGTAGGCATGAAGACAACATTCGTTTCATTGTAACATCCCCATCAGAGCTCTTGGGGGACCAGATGCATTGTCAATAAGCAGTAATATTTTGAAAGGAATCATTTTTTCTGACCAGTAGGTCTCAACAGTGGGCCTAAAATATTGAGTAAACCATGTTACAAACAGATGTGTTGTCATCCAGGCATTGTTCCATTTATAGAGCACAGGCAGGGCAGATTTAGCATAATTCTTGAGGGCCTTAGGATTTGAGGAATGGTAAATAAACACTAGATTTAACTTAAAGGCACCAGCTGCATTAGCCCCTAACAAGAGAGCAGTCTGCCTTTTGAAGCTTTGAAGCCAGGCATTGACTTCTCTGCTCTAGCTATGAAAGTCCTAGATGGCATCTTTTCCTAATAAAAGGCTGTTTCAGCTACATTGAAAATCTGTTGATTGGTGTAGCCACCTTCATCAATTATCTTAGCTAGATCTTCTGGATAACTTGCTGCTTCACTTTGCACTTTTATGTTATCGAAACAGCTTCTTTTTCTTAAACCTCATAAACAAACCTCTGCTAGCTTCAAACTTTTCGTCTATAGCTCCCTTCATAGAACTGAAGAGAGTTAGGGCCTTGCTCTGGATTAGGCTTTGGCCTAATTTAGGGAATGTTGTGGCTAGTTTGATCTTCTATCCAGACCACTAAAACTTTCTCCATAACCAGCAATAAGGCTGTTTCACTTTATTATCATTCATGTGTTCACTGGAGTAGCACTTTTAATTTACTTCAAGAACTTATCCTTTGAATTCACAACTTGGCTAACTGGCACAAGAGGCCTAGCTTTCAGCCTAGCTAAGCTTTCGACATGCCTTCCTCACTAAGTTTAACCATTTCTAGCTTTTGATTTAAAGTGAGAGATGTATGACTCTTTCTTTCAATTGAATACTTCAAGGCCATTGTAGGATTATTAATTGGCCTAATTTCAATATTGTTGAATCTGTTCAACAACATTGTCTCAGAGAATAGGGAGGTCCAAAGAGAGGGAGAGAGATGGGGGAAATGGCTGGTTAGTGGAGCCATTTATTGATTGAGTTTACCATCTTATATGGGCTTGGTTTGTGGTGCCCCAAAACAATTAACAATAGTAACATCAAAGATCACAGACTTTAGATCATCATAACAGATATAATAATAATGGAAAAGCTTGACATTGTGAGAATTTTATAATAATGTGACACAGAGACACAAAGTGTCTGTTGGAAAAATAGTGCTGATAGACTTGCTTGACACAGGGTTGCCACAAACCTTCAAATTGTAAAAAAAAATAAATAAATAAACACAATAAAACAACACAGTATCTGTGAAGTACAATAAAGCAAAGTGCATAAAATGAGGTATGCCTCTACTTCTGAAAAAAGTACATATAAGCACATGTATGCATACAATTGCAGAACCAGAGAAATATTAAAGTAGATACCAGCAAAATTAAAGCACACGAAAATATGCTCAACTTCATTAGCCATTAGGGAAATACAAATCAAAACCATAGTGAGATAACACTTCAAATCTACTAGGATGACTATAATCAAAATAGTGGAAAATAACAAGTGTTGGTGAAAGTATGGAGAGATTGGAACTGTCTTAATTGTTGGTCATAATGTAGGATGGTGCAGCCACTGTGGAAAATAGATTGGTGGTTCCTCAAGAAGTTAAACATAGAGTTACCACATGACGTGGCAAATCTACTTCTAGATTTATACCCAAAGAATTTAAACAAGGACTCAAACTGATACTTGTATGTCAATGTTCATAGCAGCATTAGTCACAATAGCCAAAAAGTGGAAAAAACACAAGTATCCATCAGCAGATGAATGGACAATCAAAATGTCATATACAGAGACAATGGAACTTTACTCAGTTGTAAAAAAAAAAGGAATGAAGTGCTGATACATGCTACAACATGAATGAACCTTAAAACACTATGCTAAGTGAAGTTATCCAGACACAAACGGACAAAGATTGTATGATTCCACTTATATAAAATATCTAGAATAGGCAAATTCATGGAGACAAAGTAAATTAAAGGTTATCAAGGGTTGGGTGGAAGAGGGGGAAATGGGCAGCTATTGCTTAATGGGTACAAAGTTTCTATTTGGAGTGATAAAAGTTTTTGGAAATAGACAATTTTTGGTGATGTTTGCACAACATTGTGAATATAATGAACACCACTGAATTGTACACTTAAAAGTGTTTAAAACGCCAAAGTTTATGTTATATATTTTACCACAATAAAAAAGAAAAATGCTAATTGCTCTAAAATGTCCTTCACTCAAAAAATACTTTGATGATAATTCAAAGAAAATCTTTATTGACAGTTTTTAGATGAATGGTTAGCATTCATCTAAAATACACAAATGTGTCAAATGCCCTTTCATGGGACCATGCTATAATTTTTCAATAAAAATGGAAATAAAATAATATTACATTATGGCTGGAAAGGAAGCTTCTTTAACAACAATAAAGGCTTCATCATTAGATACAGTCCCAGTAGAGAAAGTAAAACATAACATTTGAGCTCCATACTGAATGAGCTCAGGTAAAGGGAATATATTTGTGTCTGGAGTACCAAAGCACTAAAGTGTGTTTTAATATGAAATATGTAATCAAATTTCCTTATTGTGAAATTAATCATTTTTACCACTTGATTACAAGTTGGTTGTATGTATGCATATACAAATGCATGTGAGCAAAGCCTCAAGAGTATACATTTTATTCCATCATTGTGTCAGCAGCAATATTGTGAGTTGAATTGGTCTCTGAGTTATACAAATGATATAAAGAAGCCAAACTCTGTTAAAGGGAAAATATTAGAGTTCTGAAGCAGGGGAAACAGACGGTAAACAGAGTGATATAAATAGGACTGATGGCATTTGATAGTTATTTCTCTGGTGTCTATCCCTCCCTTCTTCCTCCTCCAGAGCTTTAGTTATCATTAGGGATCCCTGTGGTTCTGAAGAAGGTGACACCAACTCTGGTTCTGGGGGTGGCATAAACTAAACAGTGGTCATTGTGATTGGTGAATTTCATGTCTTTTCCTGGGAATACTGAGAGTCAAAGTTGTTTGTTCCCACCCTTTATTAGATGTAAACAATGATGCTTATAGCCCCAAGTGAACAAGGATGCATCATATAGTTCCTCAGTTGGGGGGGGAGCCAGTTTTACATTGATAATGATTCATGTAAAGCCATAAGATGGAAGGAAACTGGGCCCTTACAAAGATGATTGAACCAAACCAGTAAATCGTATCGTATCTATATCCAGTCCTACCTCTTGACCACATGAGTCAATGAGTTCTCATCATTGGGCCAGTTTGAGGTTTTGTTTTACACACAAAAGAATCCTAATAAATACAAGGACAAATCTATATTGTTGGGCAATACTTATGGAAAATGTTTGCTATATAAAAGGTTCACAGTATTTTATATTATTTTTAATCTAGGAAACTTATTGGAATCAGCAATTCAACAAATTCACAGCAGAGATTCTTTAAAAATTCACAATAACCGTAAACTATCTCTAGGTTGAACAGAAGAATCATTGAAAGGCTTAATTTTGAGTTTCCTGAAGTAAGATCACTTACCTGGAAGTGTACTATGTCGGTATTCTATCTTGTGTTGTGGATTTTTTCTAAAAAAAAGACGGCAAAAATGAGATCTCATTTTCCAATCACTGAAAATTAATAAGACTATTTCAACTAAACTAGAATACTATCATACAAATAAAATTGGGTCTCAACAGGCCTCTTATTGAAAAGAATTTTCTTTTATAATGACAATATTTACTGAGTGCCTATACTATGTCAGGCACATTTCTAAAGGCAAAGATATAGTGATGACCAAGGCAAAGTTCTTCCTTTGTGAATTTATACTCTAGAGAAAGATGGGATAAAAATGAATAAATGTATAATTTCCTAAAATATGATTGTATTAGATTCTCCAGAGAAACAGAACCAACAGGATATGAAGATACACACACACACACACACATATGTAAAAGTCATGAAGTTTATTACAGGAATTGGCTCAAACAGCCGTGGGGATTGGCATGTTTGAATTCCACAAGTTGGGAACTCTGATGAAGATTTTGATGGAATCCCCAGGAGAAGCTGGCTGGCTGAAGTAAATACAGAAATTCTTCTTTCTGATTGCTAAAACCATCTATTCTCCCATTAAGGCCTTAAACTTATTGGATGATGCCTCTCTCATTGTTGAAGTTAATCTTCTTTGTTGTTTGGAGATATAATCAGCCATAAATTTAGTCAACAGACTAATGATTTAAATCTACAAAATACCCTCACAGTAACAATCAGGTCAATGCTTGCTTGACCAAATAGCTAGACACCATAACCTGGCCAAGTTGACATGAAATTAACCATCACAATAAATTATATTTCTAAAATTTTATATATCACATGAAAAATATAAAATAGTACATGAAACATGACACAAAATAGCAAATATATATGTATATATATATATATGCATATATATATATACATATACATATATATACATAGTCTAGAAGTGATATTTTGAAGACTCTTCATGAAGCCAAAGAAAAAACAATTTAAGTCAGATCTGTCCAAAAAAATATCCATTACTTGTTATTAGAAAAATATAAACAGAGAAGTCAATTTTCTGTTGAGAAGTTCATATAATGCATTTCAAATTCAAACAAAAACTGTTTAAAAATCTACTTTTAGTTATGTGTATTTATATTCCCGTCTAATATTTCACTAGTTCAACAAATGTATGGCTATTATATATATATATATATATACACACACAAGACACTCTCCAGATAATGCAAAACTGTCTAGGCAGGAAAAATTCAAAGCAAGTGGTTACTCATGATCTATTTGATGGGTATTCCTGTCTTAGGGGACTGGCAAAGAGGCCTAGAATACATTGTGGTAGAATGAATTATGTACCCCAATTAGACATGTTCTTGATCTTGCTCTGCATTCATGTGGGTTAAACCCATTGTAAATAGGATCTATTGAAGATGTTTATTTTCGTTAAGGTATAGCCCTACTGAATGAGGTTGGGCCTTAATTCAAATTACTGGAGTCCTGTATAAGCAGGAGACACTTAGATATAGTCAGAGAAAGCCATGGGGAAGAACTGGAAACCGAAAGTCAAAGGAAACCAGAAGAGAAAGGAAAAGACATTGCCATGTGATGAGAAAGTCAAGGAACCCAAGGATTGATGGCCAGCCAAAATGCTACCAACACCAAGAGGAAGCAAGCCTTCTAGCCAATGCTTTGATTTGGACTTCTGGCCTCTCTAACTGTAAGCCTATAAATTCCCATTCTGCAGTATTTATCATAGTCAACCCATTCTGCAGTATTTGTCATAGCAGCTCAGGAAAACTAAAACATACAATGACAATAGATATGTGCTGAGGTGTACAACCAAGTTCATCACTTTCAAGTTCTGCCTTCAATCTGACATCAGAACACAATTTTGCCAAGTTCTTTGCCATGTTATAACAAGACTTGCCTTTATGCCAATTTCCAATGACATTTACCATTTCCTTCTAAGGACTCATTGAAGGTACCTCTCATATTCATATTTCTAGCAACAGTCTCTTCAAAACAATCTAGGCCTTTTCTATTAAGCACCTCACAATTCTTCCAGCCTCTACCCATTATCCCATTCCAAAGCTGTTTACACTTTTTTAGGTATTTGTGATAGTAGCACCCAACTTTCTGTTACCAAAAACTGTTTTAGTTTCCAAGCTGCTAAAACAAATACCATCAATGGGTTGGTCTAAAAAATGGGAATCTACTGGCTCGTATATTTTTTTAAGTAAAGTTTTAATTTTTAGATAATTTTAGATTTGCTGAAAAGTTGCAAAGCACAAACAGTTCCCAAAAAACTTTCATCCAGTTTCCCCTAATGTTAACTAATATCTTATACAATCATGGTATATTTGTCAAAATGAAGAAATTAAAATTTGTATATACCTATGAACTGAACTACAGAATTTTTCAACTTTCACCAATTTTCCACTAATGTCTTTTACTACTCCAGGATCTAATCCAAGATACCACATTTAATTTAATGGGGCCTTTAAAAAAAACTTTTTATTTTGAAGTATATTCACTTACAGGAGAATTCCAACAACCGCCCCCCCATACTAGATCTATCAATTTTAACATTTTGCCACATTTGCTGGAATGATCTCTCATTTTCCCTCTCTCTTCCCCCCAACCCTCCCTCTCTCCTTCTATCTACCTCTCTATCTCCCTTCTGTATATCTATTTATCAATTCATTTCTGAACACTTGAGTGTAGGTTCTATATATCATGCTCCTTGAACACTTAATACTGCCATGTACATTTCCTAAGACAAGCGTATTACTTATGTAACCACCTTAAGTGCAGTTATCCAGTCCAAGCAATTTAATGTGGATATAAATCTTACAGTTTACATTCGAATTTTTTCACATGTCCCAATAATGTTCCTTTCAGCCTTTTCTCCTCCTTTGTTTGATCCAATTCAGAATCATTATTGCATTTGATTGCCATTGTTTCTTTACTTCCTCTTTTTTTCAAATTGTGGGAATATATATACAACATAAACTATCCCATCTCAACCACTCCCGAGCATACCATTCAATGGGATTAATCACATCCACAATGTAGCAGTACGCTCACCACCTCCCAGTACTAAAACTTTCCCATCACCCCAAAAAGAAATCCTGCCCATTAATTCCCCATTCCCCCTACTCCTGGCAACCTGTAATCTAATTTCTGTCTCTATGAGCTTACATATTCTCTGATATTTTCTTTGTAGTTATCATAGAGCTTAAAATTAACAACCTAAATGAATAACTATCTCGTATACCTTGATACTAACTTAACATCAATAGTAAACACAAATTAAGTTCCTATATCCCTCCATCCCCCATCTTTCTTGTAGTTCTTGTCAAAAATTACGTGCTTATACATTATGAGTCCAAAACCAGTATTATCATTACATTTTATGCATTTGCTTTTGAGATCTGGTAGGGAGTAAAAAGTGGAATTACAAACCAAAATTACAATAGTCCAGGCATTCATAATTACCCATGTCTTTTCCCTACCCAGAGTTCTTTATTTTTTCCTGTGACTTCAATCTATGGTCTACTGTCCTTTCATTTCAATGTGCATCTCTCTTTAGCATTGTAGCAGTTTGATATTATTTATGAATTCCAAAAAAGATATTTGATTATGTTTATAAACTGGTCTGTTCCTTTAGGTGTGATGCCCTTTGACTATTAGATTCAGCGGAGATATCTTTGATTAAATTACTTTAAGATTAGTTCTTTGATTCGACCATATCATTAGGGCAACTCAGTTTGACTCCCTGCCCCCTTTGTGGACTATATAAACAGACACTCAAACAAGGAGACACATAGAAGCAGATACATGAGAAAAGAGGAAGGGAGCTCCATAGACACAGAAGAGGATCCTGCAGCCCTGGAGAGAGAGATGAGCCATTCACCTTATAGTTTGCAGCTGAAGAGACCAGAGCCCCGAGCAACTAAGAAGGCCCAGAAAGAAATGAGCCCTCCAGCCTACAGCTGAGATCAGAAGAAGCTGGGCCCACGGAGCCTGAAGAGGAAAGAGGAAGGCTGAACCCTCGCAGATGTCGCTCACCATCTTGTTTCAACACGTGGCAACAGAGTTTGATGAGGAAGTAACCTTGAGTTGGACTCTTTAGGGCCTTGTAACTATAAGCTTTCATTCCAAATAAATAACCTTTATGAAAGCCAACAGATTTCTGGTACTTTGCATCAGCACCTCTTTGGCTGACTAATACAAATATCTCTTATAAGGCTGGTCTAGTGGTGACAAACTCACCTTTTGTCTTAATCTTTCTGTCATTTTTGAAAGACAGTTTTGCTGGATATAGAATTCTTGGTCAGCAAATTTTTGCTTTCAGCACTTTAAATATGTCATCCCATTGCCTTCTTACCTTCATGATTACCAATGAGAAATTGGCACTTAATCTTATTAAGGCTCCCTTGTAAAATGACACATTGCTTCTCTCTTATGGTTTTCAGAATTTTATTTTTATCTTTGGAATTCAACAGTTTGATTATGTCATGTTGTGGATCTATTTAGGTTTATCCTGCTTGGAATTCACTGAGCATCTTGGATGTGTATATTCACGTCTTTCATTAAATTTGGGAAGTTCTCAGTATTCTTTTCTTGATTGTTCTCTTTGCCCTTTTCTCTCTTTCTACCCCTTCTGGGATCCCCACAATGTGTATATTGGTATATTTAATGATGTCCCACAGGTTCTTCAGACTCTCTTCACTTTTCTTCATTCTTCTTTCTGCTCCCCAGACTGATTTGTGATCTTATCTTCCAGTTCTCGGAATCTTTCTTTTGCCAGCCAAAATCTGCTGTTGAACCCTTTTATGGAATTGTAAATTTCTATTACTATGGTATTCAGCTCTGTCTCCTTTTCATAATTTCCATCTCTCCATTGTTATTATCTGTGTGCTCATCTATCATGTTCCTGGTTTCCTTTAGTTCTTTGTTCATGTTTTCCTTTGGCTCTTTGAGCATATTTAGGACAATTTATAAAAGTTATTGTCTGGGGGAAGCGGCTGTGGCTCAATCAGTAGGGCTCCCGTTTACCATATGGGAGGCCCCGGGTTCGGTTCCCAGGCCCTCCTGGTGAAGGCAAGCCCGCCTGCATGGCGTGGTTAGCTGACCCAGCGAGCACAAGCAGCAAGGGGAGGATAAATGAATAAATAAATAAAATCTTTAAAAAAAAAAAAAAAAAAAGTTATTGTCTGGTATGTCCCATGTCTGTTTTTCCTCATTGATGGTTTCTAATACTTTAATTTTCTTCTTGCCTGGGCCATCACTTCCTGTTTCTCTGTATGTTTTGTAATCTTTTGTTGAAACCTGAACATTCTGATATATTAATGTGTTATCACTGGAACTTAAGCTCTGAGGCATCTGTTCCTTAAGCTTGTATCTAGCTAGTGTTAACAGAAACAAAAATAAAAAAGGAAACACCTTTCCCAGTCTTTGCAGACTGACTTGTGAGAGTGTTCTCCTTCAAGGCTTATCTGTATGATAGGTTGTATAAGAACAACTCCAGATCAAAGCATAGGGGCCTCCCTGATCTTTTCTGCATAGGCATCTTGTCTGGGTCATGTGGGGGGGGCAAAGAATTCTCCCATTTACAGTTATAAATGTCCTCTCTTTCCTGAAACAGAGTTCCCACACAGCCCCAGGCACAGTTAGGAACCTCTTGCCCCAGGCAGCATGACTTGACTGCTCTATCACAGCACTCTATAGAGCTCTCTGAACTGCCTTCTACATGCCTTCTACATGCAGAGCAAGTTCTGGGATGGAGAGTCCCTCAGGCCACAACCAAACAGAATGGGCCAGACATACATGCTCCCAGCTTGTGCACAAGGTAGACTCTGCTCCCTCTGGAATTAGGGACCAGGGATTCACACTGGGAATGTGTGCTGGCTCTGTGCTGAGCTGGTAAGGGATGGTGGAGGGGTCATCCAGGGCACCACAAGATTGTACTGATTTTCAGAACCTTTTTTTTTTTTTTTTTTTTTTTGAGGTACCAGAGCTGGGGACTGAACCTGAGAAGGGAAGCCAGTGCCACATTGGCTTCCTTGAATTGGTTTTTTCCTTTGTTTTGCTTGTTGTTTTTGTTTTTTTAGGAGGCACCAGGAACCAAATCCAGGAACTCCCATGTGGGAGGCAGGCACTCAACCACTTAGGCCACATGTGCTCCCAGAATCCTTTATCTTGATTCAGTGCTCACCCTGTTAATGCAGTTGTTTAACTGTTTTCTGGAACCCTGAAAAAGATGTTTCTCTCAATTCTTGATGGTTTTTCATAGATTTTGTATGGAGGCAGAGCCCTGAAGAATCTCACTCTATCTTGATCCTGGTTTGCAGTTTGGAGGCTAGAAGAACTCCAAAATAAAGGCATTTGCAAGGCAATGCTTTCTCCTAGGTGACTGTAGCATTCCAGGATTGGCTGCCAGCAATACTTGATATCTGGCTTTTCTGTCACATGGCAATGTACATGGTGATGTCTTCTCCTAGATGTGTACGGGTGCTAAGTTGACAAGGGGTGGACTGTGATGGTTAAATTCCTGTGTCAACTTGGCTTGATTGTGGTGTCCAGTTGTTTGGTCAAGGAAGCACTGTCTTGATTGCTACTGTGAAGGTATTTCTTGGATTTAAATCATTAGTCAGCTGATTGCATCTATGGCCAATCACGTATACAATCAACAAAGGAGATTGCCTTCAGCAATGAGAGACATGTCATATGATTAGTTGAAGGCCTTAAAGGGAGAACTGATGATTTCAGCAGTCAGAAAGAAGAATTTCTCTCTACTTCAGCCAACCAGCTTTCCCTGGGGAAATCATCCAAATCTTCATCAGAGTTCCTGATTTGCGGCCTGCCCTGTGGAATTCAGACTTGTCAACCCCATGATCAAGTGAGTCATTAACTATAATAAATCTCATAATATTTACATATATATCTCCTGTTGGTTCTGTTTCCCTGGAGACTCCTGGTGAATAACCAAAGAGCTCAATGAATCTTTTTACACAAACCTAAGATTAATATATGTTAGAATTTCCTGCCATTAACAATTTATATTACTTCCCCAGGACATAATGCAAATCTGACAATCATATTAATCAGACTTAACTGCAATCAGGTTCCTGAGATATAGATTGCTCAGCATCATAAGATACTTATCTCTATTCAATCAATCACTTAGGTCAACAAGGAACACTTAAATGGTTTCACAAATGCTTAAGAAATAGTGCCACTGTGTCTTGGGCCCATTCTCATCTGACTTTTTAAATTTCAGATCACTAGCATTATGTAATGGAGGGGCTACAGGTTTGGGATCAGAACCTGAACTGATTGTGTGATTCAGGGCAAGTACTATGAACCAAGCCCCCATTTTCCCATCTGTAAAGCCAGGATAATACTGCCTACCTCATACAGGGTTTGTTCCAATCAAGGATTAGATGAAGTAATGTATTTAAACATTTCTAAGTTATTAAGCATTTCACAAATGTCAGCTATTAATCTCCTTTTTAAACAGAAATATCATTCAATTTTAGTTTATGATATACAACCACGGCTGTAACAAAAATAATTCATTCTCAGAAATTCTTCGTGCCAGTAAAAGTAATTGCTGATTAACACTGAATGGCTGAATGTTTCCTTCAATAATACATACAATTCTGGTTGAATGTTCCCCAGTCAAACTTCATACACTTAGAGAATATTTTCTAACATTTGCCTATGCATATTCCATATTCAAAAATCAGTTATTTCACAACAAGATAAAATGTCTTTCCATAAAACCCTGGGTCGAGGTTAAGTGGCAACTCTGTATAGCTTTTTGTTGGCATTGGAGCATCTGAAATAACTTTTAAGGTTATTCCCAAATTCTATCTAGGTGTTTTTCCTAACAATGAATAGAACTGTTTACTCAGAGTTCATTCATAAAAATTTACAACAAACTTTCTCACAAATGATATTTTCTGTATATCAGGAGATCTAAAAATCAAAACCAACCTCCCTCCCTCTCTCCCTCCCTCCCTCCCTCCTTTCCTTTTTCCCTCCTTCACTCCTTTTTTTTTGTATTGTTGTTATTAATGGTGATTTTTGGACTCTAACCACATACTCATAAACATAACCTGATCACACCAGTTTTATGTGGGCTGTTATAGTTTATATTTTAAAACATACATCTTTAATTTTATATAGGATTAATAGTAACAAAAAGTCTAGGTAATAGTATATTTATAGACTATAATATACTTCGTATTTTACAACTCTTTCTATTATGACAAATATTTACAAATCTTTGTAATTATGGTGGACCAATGAAAAATTTTACCCTAATATTTCCTGAAGATTATCCTATGAATAATATTTGAATATAAATGTGTAAAACAAGTCCCATTTCTACCTATTTAATTCACATTGTCAATCAACAAAAATTCACTGAATACTTACTATGTCCCAACACTGTTCTAGGTTCTAGAGTCATAGTAGTGAACAAGCAGTCTATGCTTTCATGGGATATGTTGGTGAATAATACAGACAAACAAATACATATATAATATAATTTCAAGTAAAAACATATAGCAACATAGAGAGTGACTGAGCATGGGGCAGGTATTTAGGTAGAATGTCAGAGAAGGAATATTGCCTACATATCTGAAGGAAGAACACTCCAGGAAGAAGAAATAGCAAATATCTTTCCATTTCCTAAGGACCTGGGCTGAAAACAAGCTAGGATATTTGGAAAAACAAAGAAGACTGATAATGCTTATGGGGTATGAGTAAAAAGAAATATTGTAGAAAACGAAGTCAGAGGAGAACTTGTAAGTCATGGTAAAGAGTTTGTTATGGGAAGTCATTAAGAGGGTTTTGAGTAAGGAGACAACATGATATGACCTATTTTTTATAGAAATACACTGGTTGCTGTATGGAGAAGGAACTATAGGAGGGCAAGAAAAGAAACAGAGTTATCAGTTAGGAAGCTCTTGGAGCACTCCAGGCAAGAGATGACGTTGGTTATGACTAAGGTGGTAGAGGTAGAGGAAGTAAGAAATGGTCAGGTTCCTGATATGTTTTTTGTTTACGTTTGTTTGTGTGTGTGTGTGTGTGTATGTGTGTTTGCTTTTTTGAGGTACTGGGGCCAGGGATTGAACCCAGGACCTTGTATGTAGGAAGCCGGCACTCAACGTTGGCTCCCCTGAGTTGGCTTTTTTGTTTGTTGTTTGTTTTTGTTTTAGAAGGCACTGGGAATGGAGGCCAGGACCTCCCATGTGGGAAGCAGGCACTCAACTGCTTGAGCCACATCCACTACCCCCCGATATGTTTCAGGGGTCTGTGAGCGTGAATTGAAAAAAAAAATCAACTTATTGTCTTTATTTTCTCTGATCTCTAACTGAAATCTAGCATTTCATTAACTTATGAATGTATACAATAAATTACAGTAGTTTTCATTTCATATGACATTACTGTTGTTGCACATCTGGAAAAATCACTTACGCTCATCCATACTTTGAAATTGCGGTAGTTGTTAGACCCAACACTAGTTAATTGTCATAAACTATCTGCCGCTACTTTCTGAGAAGTGGTCTGTGGTTTTCACCTGACTGGCAAAGGGGTCCATGGAACAAAAAAGGTTAAGAACCTGTTTTAAAGGTTGAAATGAAAGTAACTGCTGATCGATTGAATGAGGGATGCAAAGGAAAGAGAATAAATCAAGGGTCACTTGTGATTTTGGGTTTGAACACTATGTGAACGGTGAAGTCATTTACTGAGG
Organism: Tolypeutes matacus; assembly: GCA_026826555.1. Classification (NCBI taxonomy): domain Eukaryota; kingdom Metazoa; phylum Chordata; class Mammalia; order Cingulata; family Chlamyphoridae; genus Tolypeutes; species Tolypeutes matacus. Next base: position 19,125,604 of record JAKSZT010054030.1, read on the forward strand.
TGGAGGGCCCTTGGGAAAGAGTTGTTTTCATGATAAAAATCAAGAGTTCTGTTTCAGATATGATAAATTTGAAATATCTACTAGACAAACTACTGGAGGCATTTAACTATATGAATCTGGAGTCATTCATTGAATGAGCTCTCCTAGGGAGAAAGAATAGAATAGAGAGAGGAAAACATCCAAAGTAGAGGCCCTGTGGCTCTGCAATATTTTGAGACAGGGAAGAAGAAGAGTAGATAGCAAAGGGAGTAAGGAAGAATAGCCAGGAATATCACTGAGCTGACTTTATGAATATATTGTTCTCTGCTCTGGATGACTCCACCATTGAGTAGAGGTCCCCAGGGCAAAAGTGATCTGACCTCTCTGTTTTCCATATGAGGAAATGAAGCCCAGGAAAATAAAATGATTTAGGCAAAGTTATGCTACAGAATTGGCATAACTATAACTAGAACCTAAGCTTACTAACTAAAATACCCAGTAATCTCTGCATCATAAAAGCTACCTAAAGATTTATTATAAGGCAATGATAGCAAAAATGGAGTAATATTTATTGTTTACTTCCAAAGATACAGTAATTTAACACCATGATTTTAAATGAACTAAAGGTATGTTCTACCTTAGCTTCCAGGACAGTGACTAGTATGCATTAGGTGCTCAAAATTTATTGGATGAAAAAATAATCATACCATATTTTTTGTTTTTATCCCAAAATAATTTATTCTGCATTTTTAAAATTCAGCACTTATTTTAAAACCTGAGACAAAAACATGAATTCCATGTTATGAAACATCTAAGTCTCGAAATTTAGGAAAAAGGGCAGAATAAACAAATATAGTCTTTTTTATATAATGAAAGAGTAACCCTGTACAAAATAATAGAAAGTTGTCAATTTGTTATTAAAAATCACTACAATTTACCATTTCTTTCAAATGAACTCTAAAAATTCTTATATATGTATAATTAACATGAAATGTAACAAGGAAAAACAAATTTATTTTTATATAAATGATGTATATTTAAATAAAGGAAAAAGAAAACAAAACCAAGAAGACATTCCAGTATATTTTGTCAAGAGTACCAGAATAAAATTGATGTTCTTACTGCTATATTTCTAAATTAAATTTTAAAAAGTTATATCCAAGTGTTATGAAAAACTATGTAGTAGTAAATTATTACCATGCAGTCTAAGATACCTTCTTCCAAGACCATATTCTTATACATGATTAAAGAAGTATAAGCATTGCAAATGATGATAGGTTACTTCCACTATATGCAGATCCTATAAAAATGGGCTAAAGTGCTATCAACTTTGATTTTAACTATAAATAATAAATGAAATGTTAGCCTTATCTGACTGATTCTGAGAGACTCAACTACCTGATTACAAGAGTTTCCTTCTAAAACCTACTTATTTTGCCTCTAATAATATAACTTCAAACATAAATGTTATTAAGTAACTTCCTTTTTTAAAAAAGATTTATTTTTACTTTTATTCATTTTTAACCCCCCCCCCCATTTTTGCTGGTTTTCTGCCCATTCGCTGGGCAATTCTCTGTGTCTGTTTCCTGCCCTCTCTTCTCATCCTTTTCCTCCTCTTTTCACCGGGATTCGATGCTGGGAACCTCGGATGTGGGAGAGGCATTCTGCCACCTGCGCCACCTTAGTTCCTGTTTTTTTGGTGCATCTCATCTTGGCTCTCCCTTGTGTCACTCTCCTGTTACGTCATCATCTTGCTGTGTGGCTCACGGGGCCTGGCATGCCTGCACATGGGGCCTGGCAGTGCACCTGTGCGTGGGGCCTGGGGGCTTGCCCGCTCGCGGGGCTTGGCGGCATGCCCACCCCCCATGCTTTCTATATTTTTCTTTATTTTAGTGGGAGGTCCTGGGGATCAAATCCAGGTACCTCCATTTGGGAGACAGACACCCAACTATTTGAGCCACATCCGCCCCACTAAGTAACTTCTAAAAATCATTATTTTCTAGTTCAAATTATATATCTGCATATATGATGAACTAAGAGAATACTGCAATAAGGTGCATTTTTCAAAATTAAAAGAGTAAATAGAAAAAATTTTTAGATCATATCTATAAAACTGGATCAGCAAATAGTATATCAAATTTACTTACTATAAAATCTATGCTTGGAAAAATGAATTATGTATGTGGCAAAGCATTGTGCTATTTCATACCATATGGGCCACGTTAGAGTCAAAATTACATTGAGAGCACTTAGAGTTGATAACTGATGCACCTCCTTACATCACCCCTCTAAGACAACATTATAATTAGAAGCAAAAAAAAAAAAAAAAGTAGGGCACTGGCCTTTGAAAAAGGTTAAGGTACCAATATCTTCATTTACATGACTGTCTATGGTTTTGTAAATCTGAGGCAAGGTACATGAGTTTGACTTTACATTAGTATACAATGCTGGCTGAAAATGGATTTATTCATTTTAGTTAATATGTATTCTAAGTTTAGTGCTCAGTTTAACAAGTAATGACAGGAGTAATACACTGTGTAAAATCATACTGCAAACCAGAGAAAGTGGATGAGTCAGAGGCAGGGACAGCAATTACTGGGCTATGCTGTATATTAAATATCTAATGTTCTAATTTGGACAAGTACTCTAAACTAATCAAATGTATTAAACTGAGTGAGTCTTCTCACATCCTGTAATGTACAGTGCAAAAGGAATAAATTAGTTAAATGAACAAGATATTTAAAATAATGGTACCAATCAGTTCTTTCAAATTATCATTTTTTCAAGTAGAACTTAATTTTGTTAGATTTAAAAAAGTATAACAAGTCAGAGAAAATGTTAATAATGCCTGTAGTCTAGAAAAAAGTAAAATAATTATATATGCTTTTCTAAACACCAACTTCTTATATTTGATGGGCTGTGGAAATCTTTATTTTTACTCAAGTAGGCATTTACATATATGATAAATATCTGTGTTTCCTTATTTTACTTATGTGATAGAGTGGCTAGAAATGAAATATGTCCATATATGTACAGTTCTCTCTCTTTCTCTTTCACTATATATATATATATTTGCTCTACAGTGATTAAAAACATTGACCCTTGCTGACAATACATCCTTGGAAATATAATACTATATAAATTTAGACAGCTGACAGGTAGTATGACTGAGTCTATTTAATGTTTTCATATTATGGTCACTTAGATATATCAGAAAAAAGAAACTGAATTTCAAACATTTAAGGGACTAACAAGTAAGATTAGGAATAAAAAAATATCAAAAACCAACCTAGCATTTCACTTGAGAGAGTAATTGTTTTTACTTGAGAATAATCTTGTCCTGTTTTGTGAAGCAAATTTTTAAAGGTAAAAAGCAAACAAACATGTTTTAGTATATCTCTGTTCCAAATGATTCATTCATCTTGTAAAATTGGCTTATCACAACTCTACACTTGGAATATTTTTTTCACTCTTCTAAATATAATACTCTGTTGCTGATTTTCATGGCTTATTTTATGGTCAGTGAGACTTAAATGTTTTTTTTCCACCCCCTGTGGCCATAGGAAAAATCTGGCATGCATTTACATGAAAAATTCCATTTATGCAAACTAAATTAGGATACTATATCATTCATACCCTTGGTTTACATTCTGGCACTTAACAGTATATGGTTAATAAAAATAATACACTCTCATAAATCAAGTCTGTTAAAAGAGTAAATGTATTATAATATCAGTTTAGTTTTAGCAATGATACAAAATAGATCTATGAGATCATGTTTTTTGTCTAACTAATAATGATAATGTGAGAAGAAGAGAGGGTATGTGAATATATATCATGCTTCTACAACTAGGGTTTCTATATCTTCTTGACCTGGAAAATGCATACTTTCTTCAGTCAAAAATCTTACCTGGAATTTTTGAACCCCAAAATATTATTTTGCCATTGCCTAAAAAGACAACCACTATTAATACTTTAGAAAGTCATGAGGATAAATGCTGGACTTGAGGAAGGCGGTAGGAACTTGATTTCCAGACTAAATTTTGATCTGACTAGCTTTGGAGTTATAGGCAACTCACTTAACCTTTCTTAGTTTTGATTCCCTTATTTATAAATTAGTAGTTAAACAATAATATCTACCACTCTCCAAGGGTCTTTCGTGAACTGTAATTAAAAATTAACAGAGTAAAAAATTCTTAAGGTCTAGAACCAAGATGCTAAAAGTTCAACAGATGAAAAGCAAATAATATACCAAATCTACATAAAGACATAGATAGATATAGATATAGATATATAGATATGACATTTTTGTTAGCATATATGGGTTACTGGCCTTGAGTAATTTTACTTGACTATGCCCTGCTTTGACCTCTTAAAGATATATATGACATAGAAGCAGCAATTTGTGTGACATTATTATTCTTAGCAAGGCTTTTTATTCTACTCAAGAAAAATCTTATTTGAATGTAAGGATCAAGAGGATGGTGTAAGACACTCCAGAGTACCATTCTACCACAGAATGCCAAGGACAAAGAGAGAGTTCTAAAAACTGCAAGAGAAAAGTAAATGTTCTGTACAAGAGTCCTAATAAGATTAAACATCAATTTCTCATCAGAAACCATGGAGAAAAGAAGAAAGCAGACAAAAATTGGTAGCCAAGAATTTTGTATCCAGTGGGACTCTTTTCCAATAATGAAGGGGAAGGGGTCGGATGTGGCTCAACTGGTTGGGCGTCCGTCTCCCATATGGAGGGACCTGGGTTCGTTCCCCAGGACCTCCCGGTAAAAAAAAAAAAAAAAAAAGCAAATAATGAAGGGGAAGATTAAGGCATTCTCAGACAAAAACTAAGGGAGTTTGCCACCACTAGAGCTGCCCTACAAGCAATGCTAAAGGGAGTTCTTCAGATTTAAAGGAAAGGACATCAGACAGTGAATTTAGGTGGTATAAAGAAATAAAGACCTTCCGTACAGGTAATCATATGACAGTACCACTATAATGTATTTTTAGGGATGTAACATCACTTTTTACTTCTTATAAATGCATAAAAAGTAATGATAAATCTATGGTTTGGGACACATAAATTTTGTATAAAGATATAATTTATAACAAGTATAACAAAAAGGTAGGGGGACGGAGAGGCATAGGAACAATCTATGTGTGTGCTATTGAATTAACTTTATACCAACTTAACGTTGGTATAAAGTTAAACATGATTGTTACAGATTTGGGATATTAAATTTAAGCCCCATGGTAACCACAAAGGAAATTGTGAAAAATATATACAGAAATAATGAGAAAGGACTCAAAATGGTATAATACAAAAAAATTAAATAAATATGAAAGTAGGCATTAAAGGAAGAATTAAGGGACAAGAAAGGTATAAATCTCTCAAAGAACAAACAGCAAAATGGCAGAAGAAAGTTCTGCGTTATCAGTAGTTTTTTTAAAATGTAAATGGATTAATATCTCAAATTAAAAGGCAGAGATGGGCAGAATGAATAAAAAAGCATGACCCAAATATATGATGTTTCAAAGAGACTCACCTTATTCAAAGACATAAGTAGGTGGATACTGAAAGTATGGAAGAAATAAACCATGCAAATAGAAGCCAAAAGAAGGCTGGGGTATAACTACTAATATCAGATGAAATAGGCTTTATGTCAAAAACTGTTACAAGGGACTAAGAAGGTCATTATATAATGATAAAGGAGTCAATTCAACAATAAGCCACAACAATTAAAAATATATATGTGCACCTAAAGGCAGAGCTTCAAAATATATGAAGAAAATATTGACAGATTTGAAGATTATTACAAATCTACATTAATAGTAGAAGATTTCAATAAACCATTTTCAACAATGGGTCAAATATCTAGAGAAAAGATCAATAAGGAAATAGACAGGCTTGAATGATACTATAAACCAACTAGACCTAGCAGACATATACTTTAAACAAATTGAGCAGAATACACATTCTTCTCTAATGCACATGGGTCATTCTCAAGAATGGACCATATCTTACGTCACAAAATAGGGTTAATAAATTTAAAAATATTGAAATTATATAATGTATATTCTTATGACCACAATGGAATGAAGCTAGAAATCAATAACAGAAGGAGAACTGGAAAATTAATTTAAATATGTGTAAATTAATACTCTTAATCAATGGTTCAAAGAAGAAATCACAAGTGAAATTGGGAAATATCTTGAGGTGAGTGAAAACAAAAATACAACACACCAAAACTTATGGGATATAGCAAAAGCAGTGCTGAGAGGGAAATTTATATCTCTAAATGTGGTACATTAAAATACAGAAAAAGCTTAAGTAGGAGACCTAACCTCACAACAGAGGTATGCAGAAAAATAAGAGCAAATTATACCCAATGAGAGCATAAGGAAGGAAATAACAAAGAAGAAACTGGTGATAAGTGAAAGAGAAAAAGATACAATAGAGAGAATCAACTAAATCAAAAGTTGGTTCTTTGAAAAGATCAATAAAATCAACAAACCTTTAGCTAAACTGACTAAGGAAAAAGGAGAGAGGACACAAATAATTAAAATCAGAAATGAAAGAGGGGGACATTAGTACCGACCCTACAGAAATAAAAGGATTATAAGGGGATACTATGAACAACTGTATGCCAACAAATTAGATAACCTAGATGAAATGGACAAATTCCTCAAAACATACAAGATCTCTACACTGACTCAAGAAGAAATAGAAGATCTCAATAAACCAATAACTATACAGAGATTGAATCAGTAATAAAAAACCTAATAAAAATAAAAAAACCAATAACAAGAATTGGAGAGGATGTGGAGAAAATGGAACACTAAATAGATCATTGTTGGGGGGAATGTGAAATGGTGCATTTGCTGTGAAAAACAGTTTGGCAGTTCCTCATAAAGTTGTAAATACAGAATTACCATATGATCCAGCGATACCAATTTTAGGTATACACCCAAAAGAATTGAAACTGGGGACTCAAACACATACTTGCACACTGATGTTCATAGCAGCATTATTCACAATTGGCAAAAGATGGAAGCAACCCAAGTGTCCATCAAGAGATAAATCAATAAACAAAATGTGGTATATACACACATACAATGAAATAGTACTCAGCTGCAAAAAGGAACGAAATTTTGATACATGTGACAACATATATGAACCTTGAAGACATCATGTTGATTGAAATAAACCAGACACTAAATTACAAATATTGGGGAGTTCATGTTTAATTAGTACAGAGTTTCTGTTTGGGGTGATAGAAAAGTTTTGGATGTGGTGATAGTAGCACAATGTTGCAAATGTAATTAACACCACTGAATTAGAGATTAGAAAGTGGGTATGGGGGGTGGGGAATTAGGTTGTATATATGTTACTAGAATAAAAATTTAAAAATCATAGGACTGTACAACACAAAAAGTGAACACTAGTGTAAACTTTGGACTAATTAACAGTATAATAATAACATTATTGTAACAAAGGTACCACACTAAAGCAAAGTGCTAATAATAGAGAAACCTGTGTGTGTATGTGGGTGGGATTATGGCAGTACAACCAAACACCTCAAGTTTACAGACCTATAGCAAGATGCTCCATAGGGACATTCAGGCTTGTCATTAGCCTCATCTTGATTCATGCCTTGCACACTTCCATAATCACTATCACCTGGGTGGCTGAAGTGTTGGAAATGGACAGGATTCTTCCTATGGGGATAACAAATGAACTGTCAGAAAAAATCATCAATAGGATATACTAAATTTTTAGTGGTGATAGCAAGAAACCAATCAATACACATTTTATTACTCCAGAATGTGAACCAACATGCTACCTTGTTAAAAACAATTTTCATGACACTAGTTGGTATAGAACTTCCATGGTAATGTAATGAATTTATGGTGACATGTGGTAGTCATGATTATCAATGGACACAGTGTAAAGAGACCTTTATATAAGGTATATGTGTATATAACAAGTATATGCTATAAATGTCATAAGTATAAACAGCTTTTAAATACTTAGCAAAGTGAACATACCCATGTGCCATCTAATGAGACAAAAAACATACAGAACATTACCAGCCTTCTAAAAATCCCCATGTGCCCCCTTCCAATCATTAAATCCATTTTACTACCCAAAGGTAACCACTATCATGTTTTCTAAAACAGTGGTTCACAAACTTTTGGTCTCAGTATTCTTTTACACTCTTAAAAATTATTGAAATCTCAGAGCGCTTTTGTCTATATGTATTATTAACCCTGCTACAAATTAAAAATGAGAAAATTTAAATCTATCCATTTATAAAAATAACAATAAACCCATTGCATATTAACATAAAACATATTAACATAACTAACCCTATCTTCCAAACAAAATATGTAGTGAAAAGAGACACTGTTTTATGTTTTTGTAAATTTCTTTAATGTCTGGCTTAATAGAAGGCAAACAGATTTAATCAGTAACAATAACACATGTCATATAACCTCTGGGAAACTCTACTTGTAAAAGAATATGAGCAGAAAAACAACAACAACTTCAACAAAAAGTAGTCTTAGAATTATTATGAAAATACTTTTAACCTTACAAATTCCCTGAAAGTAGCATGGAGGACCCCAGGGGTTTCCAGACCATACTTTGAAAACCGATATTCTCAAACAGATTAGTTTCAAATGCAAATATATAGTATGTACTTTTCTGAATCTGGATTTTATGTTTGAACAATTAATTCATGTCACTGCATGTAGCAGCAGTATATTTTCATTACTGTGTAATATTCCACGGAATGAACCCGCTATAATTTATTCATTCTACTGATGATGGTCTTTTGGGTTCATTCCAGTTATTTGCTATTATAAATAAATAACACTACCATGAACATTCTGGTATAAATCTTTTGGTGCACACATATATGCATTTTCTTGGGTATATGGTTAGGAATGATCATAGGGTATACATAGGCTCAGGTTGGGTAAGTTTTCAGTTTTCTAAAGTAATTGTATCAATTTTTCACTTCCCCTAGCAGGTTATTGGAGTTCAGTTTTTAAGATTTTCACCATCACCTGGTGTACTCAGGTTTTTTTTTCAGCCAGTCTGGCGGATAGGTAGTAGTATCTATAGCAAAGTTTGGCAAACTATGGCCTACAGGCCAAATATGGCCCATATCTATTTTTGTAAATAAAGTCTTATTGGAACATAGCCTCGCCCATTTGTTTATATATTGTCTTCTGTTGCATTTGAACTACAAGGGCAGAGTTGAGTAGATGTAGAAGAGAACATATGGTCCGTGAAGTAAAAAATATTTACTGTCTAGCCCTTTAAAAGTTTGACAACTCCTATTTTATAAGCATTGTGCTTTAATATGTGTTTCCCTAATGTCTATTGAACTTTAGCATCTTTTTATATGCTTAGTGGCCATTTCGGTATCCTCTTTTGTGAAGTATCTTTGGCCCATTTTTAAATTGAGTTGTCTATCATTTTCTTACTCATTGATATTTATTTTGGATACACGTCCTTTGTTTGATATTTGTAGTACAAATATCCTCACCCACTTTGTGGCTTGCGTTTTCACCCTTTTAAAAGTGTGTTTTGATTTTTTTAAAAGGTAATTTTAATATAGTCCATTTGATCAACTGGACTCTATGATTATGGATATTGTGCTGTATACGCTGTTTAAGAAATCACTGTCTACCACAATACCCTAGCCTCTGATAACTTTATTGTTATATGTTTTACATTTAGATTTTAAAAATCCATCAGAAATTGACCTGTATGACAGGTATGGAACAGGGCTTAAGATCCATTATTTTTCACGAGTATGCAGTTGCCAAGCACCACTGATGGAAAAGTTCACACTTAACCCACTGCTCTGCAGTGGCACCTTTGTCATAAAGACAGGCATGAAGGTTTGGTTTTAGATTGTGTATTGTTTTGCACTTCTATTTGTCTATCATTATACCAACAGTACAATGTATTATATAATGTAGTTTTATAATAAGGCTTGATATTTGGTAATGTAAGTCCTTCAACTTTTCATACAAGATTATTTTCAGTATTCTAGCTCCTTTGCTGTTCCTCAGCTTGTCAACTTACACACACACACACACACACACAAAACCGTACCGGGATTTTGATAAATATTGCTTTGAATTTTATAGATCAATTTTCGGGAAATGTATGTCTTTACAATATTGAGTCTTGCAATTCACGTACATGATATATGCCCCACTTATTTAGGCCTTACTGATTTATTGCCATAATGATTTCCGTGTATATGCATTGCACATCTTTTGTTAGATTTAGTCCTTGATACTTAAGGTTTTGATACTATTGTAAATGTTCTAATTTTTAAAACTTTCTAATATTTTGTTGCTAGTATATAGAAATATATTTATTTTTGAATATTGATTTTGGATCTAGTGAGCACACTAAATTCAGTTACTGATTCAAAGAGTTTCTCTGAAAATTATTCTGAATTTTCAAGGTATATAGTCATGTTATTTGTAAATAATTATAGTTTTATTTCTTCCTTTCCAATGCATATTAGCTATTTGTTTTTCTTGTTTTATTATACTAGCTATGATCTACAGTACAGTGTTGAATAAGAATGATGATAGTGAGAAAAATAGCTAGAGGACAAGCTGAAACAGCCCCGAAAAAGATCTTCTAGGGTTTAGGACAGTAGATGAAGGCTGCACACCACCCAGAGGAGAAAGGGACAAAAGAGGGAAATCGCGACCACAGAACCACAAGTTGGAACCAGCAGTGGCTGCTGCTGCTGGCACACTCCCCCACACTCTTTAGACTTCTCAGGCCTCTGGGCCTGCGACAACAAAGGGGCCTCCAGGGATCTACCACTCCCAGAAAGGGGAAAGAGAGGGACACAGCCTTAGGCTGACTCATGTTCTGACCCACAAATTTGGGCTGCGGAGCCCCACGGACTCTTCCACATGGTGGTTTGCCCTGGGAGCCTAGGAAGGACTGGAGAAATCCGACCCTCGCAACCTCCCTCTCTTCTAGCCTGGACTAATTGTTGAGGACAGGAGAGGGGAGAGAGAACCTGGGAATGACCCTGCTTTTGACTGGCAGGTTTGGTATAACCTGTCCCGAGAGCCCTTTCCAGGCTGGGTAGGGCTGTGCCAATGTTTGCCTTGGAGCCTACAAGGGGCTAAAGATATACAAACCTCCCAATCTCCTCCTCTACTAACAGGGACTGATTGTTGAGGATTCAGAAGGGAGTGGAAATATTTCCTAGCTGGGAAAAGGGAGGGGGCTACCAGAGAAGACTGGAGAACTGTCTCAGAAAGTTTGAATTACAAGGCTTTTAGCTCCGAGACTGGAAGCTCTATCACATTGATCTGGTCTGTGTCACAACAAATACACTCCGACCAGGAATTGAATTGAGAGCTGCCAACAGAGCGCCATCTCCTGGCACACCAAGTAAGTGCACATAAGAAAATTAAAAATAAATAGGAGAGGCTTTTCCTGGCCTCTATAACCTCCCTGCCCAAGGCCCTAGGAAACGACTCTACAACCAATTACAGGGTCCAGTGCCCAGTTTTGAGCAACCAGCAGGACAATCCTAACAATCAAGGTTTAGCCAAAAACCAAAGAGCTGTGGTAAGTCACAGCCTCCTGCCACTAAAACCCTATAAAAGAGAGATAGAGCATCTAAGTAAAATACATCCTAACCAGATGCCTAAACACCAGCAAAAAATTATGAGCCATACTAAGAAAATAGAAGACATGGCCCAAGAAAAGGAATACATCAAAGTCCCAGAAGAGATGCAGAATTTGAGAGAACTAATCAGTGAGATGAGCACAAATTTCCAAAATCAAATTAATCAGACAAAAGACAATATAGTTAAAGAGATAAATGACATCAAGAAGACATTGAGAGAACGCAAAGAAGAATTTGAAACCCTGAACAGAAAAGTAACGGAGTTCATGGGAATGAAAGACACAATAGGTGAAGTCAAAAACATATTTGAGGCATACAACAGCAGACTCAAAATGATAGAAGAAAGAATAAGTGATACCGAAGACAGAGCAGCTAAAATTGAAGAGAGAAAAGAACAGAGAGAGAAAAGAATGGAAAAAATTGAGCAGGGCCTCAGAGGGTTGAATGACAACACAAAATGCAACAACATAGGTGTCATAAGAGTTCCAGAAGGGGAAGAGAAGGGAAAGGGGCAGAAAGAGTATTTGAGGAAATAATAGCTGAAAATTTCCCAACTCTCACGAAAGAAATGAACTTACATGTCCAAGAAGCACACTGTACCCCAATCAGAATAAATCCAAATAGACTTACGCCAAGACACATACTATTCAGGATGTCAAATGTAAAAGATAAAGAGAAAATTCTCAGAGCAGCAAGAGAGAAGCCAACGATCACGTACAAAGGACGTCCAGTAAGACTTTGTGCAGATTTCTCTTCAGAAACCATGGAGGCGAGAAGACGGTGGTATGATACAACTAGGAAACTGAAAGAGAAAAACTGCCAGCCGAGAATTTTTTATCCAGCAAAACTGTCCTTCAAATATGAAGGTGAGTATAAAGTATTCACAAACAAACAGAAACTAAGAGAGTTTGCAAAAAAGAATCCACCTTTGTAGGAAATATTAAAGGAAGCCCTAGAACCTGAAAGAAAAAGGTGAGAGAGGCTTGGAGAAGAGTATAGAAGAAAAGCAGAAAGGATAACCAAAAGAGTAAAAAGAGAGACAAAAACAAGATGACATATGAAAACCAAAGAATAAAATGGAGGAAATAAATAGTGCATTTTCAGTAATATCATTGAATGTGAATAGATTAAATTCCCCAATCAAAAGATACAGGCTGACAGAATGGATAAAAAAACATGAGCCATCCATATGCTGCTTATAAGAAACTCACCTCAGACCCAGGGATACAAACTGGCTGAAAATGAAAGGTTGGAAAAAGATATTCCACGCGAACAGTAAACAGAAAAGAGCAGGGGTAGCTATACTAATATCAGGCAAAACAGACTTTAAATGCAAAAAAGTGATAAGAGATACGAAAGGCCATTATATATTAATAAAAGGGACGATCCTCCAGGAGGATATAACAGTCATAAATATCTATGCACCTAACCAGGGTGCCCCAAAATATATGAGACAAACTCTGGCAAAACTGAAGGAGAAACAGACATCTCTACAATAATCGTTGGAGACTTCAACACCCCTCTCACATCATAAGATAGAACAACTAGACAGAAGATCAACAAGGAAACAGAGAACTTGAACAATATGATAACAAGTTAGACCTAACAGACATATACAGAACACCGCATCCAAACTCAGGTTATACATTCCTCCCAAGTGCCCATGAATCTTTCTCCAGAATAGAGCACATGTTAGGTCACAATACAGCTCTCAATTAATATAAAAAGATTGAAATTATACAAAGCACCTTCTCAGATCATAATGGAATGAAACTAGAAATCAATAACAGACAGGAAAAAAGTAAGTTTTCAAATGTGTGGAGACTGAACAACACACTCCTAAATATTCGGTAGGTCAAAGAAGAAATTGCAAGTGAAATCAGTAAATATATTGAGACAAATGAAAACGAGAACACAATGTATCAACAGTTATGGGATACAGCGAAGGTAGTGTTGAGAAAGAAATTTATAGCCCTAAATGCCTATATTAAAAAACAAGAAAGAGCTAAACTCAAAGATTTAACTGAACAACTAGAGAAACTAGAAAAAGATCAGCAAACCAATCCCAAAGCAAGCGGAAGAAAAGAAATAATAAGATTAGAGCCAGAAATAAATGAAAATGAGAACAGAAAAACAATAGAGAAAATCAACAAAACCAAAAGCTGGTTCTTTGAGATCAATAAAATTGACAAACCCCTCACTGGACTAACAAAGAAAAAAAGAGAGAAGATGCAAATAAATACAATCAGAAATGAAAGGAGGGAAGTTACAAATGACCTCACAGACATAAAAAGAATCATAAGAGGATATTATGAGAAACTATATGCCAACAAACTAGACAACCTAGATGAAATGGACAAATTTCTAGAAACGCACAACCAATCTACACTGACGCTACAAGAAATACAAGAACTTAACAAACCAATCACAATTAAGGAGATTGAATCCGTCATCAAAAATCTCCCAGCAAAGAAAAGTCCAGGACCAGATGACTTCACAGGTGGATTCTACCAAGCATTTCAAAAAGAATTAACACCAATCCTATTTAAACTCTTCCAAAAAATTGAAGAGGAGGGAAAATTACCCAACACATTTTATGAAGCCAACATCACCCTAATACCAAAGCCAGATAAAGATACCACAAGAAAAGAAAATTACAGACCAATCTCTCTAATGAACATAGATGCAAAAATTCTTAACAAAATACTTGCAAATCGAATCCAGCAGCATATCAAAAGACTTATACATCACGACCAAATAGGATTTATTCCTGGTATGCAAGGCTGGTTCAACATAAGAAAATCAATGTAACACACCACATTAACAAATTGAAGGGAAAAAACCACGTGATCATCCCAATAGGTGCAGAAAAGGCATTCGACAAAATCCAACATCCTTTTTTTGATAAAAATACTTCAAAAGATAGGAATAAAAGGAAAATTCCTCAATATGATAAAAGGCATATATGAAAAACCCATAGCCAACATCATACTCAATGGGGAAAGGTTGAAAGCTATCCCTCTAAGATCAGGAACAAGACAAGGATGCCCACTGTCACCACTGTTATTCAACAATGTACTAGAAGTTCTAGCTAGGCAATTAGACAAGACAAAAAATTAAAGGTGTCCAAATAGGAAAAGAGGAAGTAAAACTCTCACTGTTTGCGGAAGACATGATCCTGTATTTAGAAAATCCTGAAGCATCCACAACAAAGCTACTTGAACTAATAAATGAGTTCAGCAAAGTGGCAGGATACAAGATCAACATGCAAAAATCAGTAATGTTTTTGTACACTAGTAGTGAACAATCTGAGGAGGAAATCAGGAGGAAAATTCCATTTTCAATAGCAACAAAAAGACTCAAATACTTAGGAGTTAATTTAACCAAAGAGGTACAGGACCTATATGCAAAAAACTACAAAACAATACTAAAAGAAATAAAAAGAGACCTAAACGAATGGAAAGACATTCCATGTTCATGGATTGGAAGAATAAATATCGTGCAGATGTCAATCTTGCCCAAACTGATTTATAGATTCAATGCAATACCAATCAAAATCCCAACAGCTTACTTTACAGAATTAGAGAAGGCAATTACCAAATTCAACTGGAAGGGTAAGTGCACCCGAATAGCCAAAAGCATTCTAAAAAAAAGAGCAATATGGGAGGAATTTCACTGCCTGACCTTGAAACATTATACAAAGCCACAGTGGTCAAAACAGCATGGTACTGGCATAAAGATAGACACATCGATCAGTGGAATAGAATTGAGAATCCAGAAATATACCCTCACCTATACAGTCAACTGGTTTTTGACAAACCTACCAAGCCCACACTAATGGGGAGAAACAGTCTCTTCAACAAATGGTGTTGGGAGAACTGGATATCTATAACCAAAAGAATTAAAGAGGACCCCTCTCTCACCCCCTATAGAAGAATCAACTCAAAATGGATCAAAGATCTAAACATAAAAGCCAGGACCATAAAACTACTAGAAGAAAAGGTAGAGAAACATTTTCAAGACCTTGTAGTAGGTGGTGGTTTCTTGGACCTTACACCCAAGGCACGTGCAACAAAAGAAAAATAGATAAATGGGACCTCCTCAAAATTAAACACTTTTGCACCTCACAGGACTTTGTCAAAAGGGTGAAAAGGCAGCCAACTCACTGGGAAAAAATATTTGGAAATCACATATCTGATAAGGGTTTAATATCCAGGATATATAAAGAGACGTTACAACTCAACAATAAAAAGACAAACGACCCAATTAAAAAATGGGCGAAAGACTCGAATAGACATTTCTCCAAAGAAGAAATACAAATGGCAAAAAACCACATGAAGAAATGCTCAACCTCACTCATGATTAGGGAAATGTAAATCAAAACTACAATGAGATATCATTTCACACCTATCAGAATGGCCACTATTAAAAAGACAGAGAACTACAAGTGTTGGAGAGGATGTGGAGAGATAGGAACACTTCTTCACTGTTGGTGGGAATGCAGAATGGTACAACCACTATGGAGGACTGTTTGGCAGTTCCTAAAGAAGTTGAATATAGACTTGCCATGTGACCATGCAATACCACTACTGGGTATATACCCAGAAGAACTGAGAGCAGTGACAAGAACAGACATCTGCACACCGATGTTCATAGCAACATTTTTCACCATTGCCAAAAGTTGGAAACAACCCAGGTGCCCATCAACAGATGAATGGATAAACAAACTGTGGTCTATTCACATGATGGAATATTATGCAGCTGTAAGAAGAAATGAAGTCGTAAAGCATATGACAACATGGATGAACCTGGAGGACATTATGTTGAGTGAAGCAAGCCAGACACAAAAGGACAAATACTGTATGAATGCGTTACTACGAACCAAATATATTGTGTAAGATATTGTTTGATTAAAAAAAAAAAAATTATATGTATCCATTACATTTAATTGAGAAATGTATATATTTATTCATCTGTGTTTACTTTTTAGTTTTTAATTGTTTATATTTTCAATTATTAAATGTACAAAATAAAGTTAAAAAAAAAAAAAAAGAATGATGATAGCAGTTATATTTGTTTAATTCCCAATAACAGAGGAGAAACTTTTCAATATTTCACTATTAAGCATGATGTTTACTGTAGGATCTTGTATATATCTTTTATTAAAATGAAGAAGCCCCTTCTATTTCTGAAATGCTAAGAATTTATTTTCATAAATAGGATGTTAAATTTTATCAAATAATTTTTCTCTACTTATTGATCATTGATTGTTCTCCTTTAACATGTGAAGGTAGTGAGTTATATTAATTGATGCTCAAATATCAAACCAGTCTAGCATGTCTAACTGAAATAAATCTAACATTATTGTGATTGAGTATTCTTTTAATATATAGCTGGAATCAATTAGCTAATATTTTATTTAGAATTTTTGTATCTATATCCTTGTAAGATTTTGGCATCAAGTTTATGCTGGCTTCATGAAATGAATTGGGAAGTATTCACTCTCTCTATTCTCTGTAAAAAGTGTTTAAGAATTGAGGGTTTTTTCCCCTTTAAATGTCTGGTATAATTAACTGGTGAAGCTATCTGGGCCCATATTTTTCTTTTGGGAACATAATTACAGATTTATTTTTTAAATAGATTTAGGACTATTTTGATTTTGTATCCTCACTTTTGTCCATTAAGATATTTTCCTCTGAGAATTTGTCCATTTCTTCCAAATTTTCAAATTCACTGGGATAAAGTTGTTCACAATATTCTCTATC
This sequence comes from Tolypeutes matacus, assembly GCA_026826555.1. NCBI lineage: Eukaryota > Metazoa > Chordata > Mammalia > Cingulata > Chlamyphoridae > Tolypeutes > Tolypeutes matacus. Next base: position 19,143,035 of record JAKSZT010054030.1, read on the forward strand.
ATTTTGTTGTTGTTCTTTTTTTTTAATTAATGTGCTTTATTGTTTTATTCTATTTTTTAATGTTTGCAAGTTTTTTTTATGATGTTCCTATTTTCATTCCTGATATTGGTAAACCTCCCACCCCTTCCTTTCTCTCTCTCCCTCTTGTCCTTTTTAGTCTTTCTTGGGCTTATCAATATTATTAATCTTTTCAAAGAAGCAACCTTTGGCTTCTTGATTTTCTCTAAGGTATATCTATTTTCTATGTCATTATTTTCTTCACTCCCTTTATTCTTTTCCTCCTACTACTTTGAGTATATTTGATGTTCCTTTTCTAATTTCTTAAAAATGGAAGCTTTAGATCACTTATTCTCAGTCTTTCTTCTTGTCTCATATATACATTGAAACTATAAATTTCCCTCTAAGCCAATGTTAAGTACTTAACACAAGATTTAATGCCACATTGCAGTATAATTTAGTTAAAATATTTTCTAATTTCATTGTGGTTTCTTCTTTCATTCATGCATTATTTAGAAGCATAATGCTTAATTTCCAAGCATTTAGGGATTTTCTCATTTTAATTGATGATTGATTTTTAGCTTAATTACACTGTGCTCAGAAATACTCTGATTTTTGTGTGATTTCAATTTTTTAATTTGTTGACATTCATTCTATGGTACATGATATACTTTATTTTCAGAAGTGTTTTTCTTCAGGTTCAATGCAGTGAACAAATACATCAAATAAGTCTGTCAATAGTTTTAATTCAAATCTACACTTTACTGATTTTTTAATCTGCTTGGCCTATGACTTATAGAAAGTATATGATAAAATCTATTATAATTGTGGATTTATTTCTCTGCTTAGTTCTGTCAAATTTTGCTTTTCAGGCTGCATTAGGTACATAACAAATTTAGAATTTTCATTTCAATGACTATTTTATGACTGTGAATTGCCCTTCTTTATCTGTAGCAATGCCTCTTGCCTTAAATTCTACTTTGTGTGTTATTAACTTGCCTATGCAAATTCTTCTATGGTTAGAATTTTTATGATTTACCTTTCTCCATCTTTTTAATTTCAACCTTTATATGTCTTAATATTTAAGATGTGAGTCTTATAAGAAGATTAAGATTTTTTTTCCCTTTTCATCCAGTGCAACAATTGTTATCTAACTGGGAGTGTTTAATCTCTTTACACACAATGTGATTATTAACAGAGCTGGGTTTAACTCTAGTATCTAACTATTTTGTTTTTTTCCACTTATTCCATATGTTCTATGTTACTTTTCTATCCTTTCTTGCCTACCTTGGGTTGATTATATTTTTAAAGTGTTGCATTTACCCATTTCCATTAGCTTGTTAATTATATAATTATTCTTTCTCTGATGGTTACCCAGTAATTAGAACATGCATTTTTTACTTATTAGAATCTGACGTAAATTAGAACTCTTATAATTTTGCAGATATTGCAAAGAATTTAAACACTTTTACTTGCTTTAATCCCTAAACACTTCTGTGCTTTTTTCATGTATTTTAATTCCACATATATTTTCCATGCCACAAAATTGGTTTCATAGAATCAATATTCATTTTTATATATTCTCATATTTACCCTTTCCATTGTTTTTCATTCTTCCTGTAATGTCTGTGCTTCCATATAAGGTTCCACCTATTTGGCAAACACTGAACTCTACTTTTATTGCCAAAGCCTCATAAGATTGCCCAAAACTCTGCTTGGCCTCTTGGCCCTCAGCCTGAAGCACTAAAAAATTGGTAAATGCCACAAGGGGAAAAGCAACCTCAAAGTCCTGGCTACCTTTGAAGTTCTCTGATGTTTTCAAGCATGAGTATTCAGCTTTTCTTGCTGTTCTCAGTGGGTGCTTGGTCTTCAACAAGATACTCTACTTTTACCAGAGATAGAAATCTTATTTTATATACTATTAACTCTTAAATAGTGTGCGTGAGTTTGCTTATACAGATAAAACCTACAAGTTATAATTAAGTTCTAAATTTCTTAAGTGTTAATAAGAGACATTTTCATCTCTGTCCAATTTTTAAAAACAATTTACTAAGGGAACTATATGCTATTGAACAGAAAAACTATATGATCCCAAATAGTAAAATCTCTCAAAATGATTTTTTTTTTTGGAAGCAACAGTTACTACAAACAAGTTAAAGGCTATTTTGTTGTTCTTTTGTTTTATAAAAGATTGAAATAAGATGCAATTGCTTCAGACATGTTGAATATGAAGTGTCTGTTGTTAGAATTGGTGAATATTTGAATCCAAAATTGAGAGCAGAAACTCTGCTGGAGAAACAGATTTAGGAGGCAATAGTATGACATCAAGGGATTGAACAAGACTACTCTTGAGGAATAATAATCTCTCAAGAGAGACAGAACATGTAAATACATAATTAGAAATCAAATGCAATATGAGAAAGAATATGAGGTAAAGATTTACATAGAATATGTAATGAGCAAATTGGGGGAGAATGGGTATATTGAAAAGGATTCAAAGAGGAGTTGAGTGTGAGTAGGGTTTTAGAGCCAGGCAGGGGTAAGAAAAAGAAAACAGCTATGTACAGAGACAGAATGGCAGAAAACAGCATGGCAGACCCGTTTAGGGTTTTCTAGACCATACTAAGAAGTCTGGATTTCAACCACTGAAAGATTCTCTACAAAACAGTGATGTAGTCAGATTTTCATGCTCTTTTTCTTTTTTTAAAAATTTTCTTAGCCAGACTACTCAGAAAACAATGACAAATATGAACTTCAGAGAAAGTATGGAAACTTAGGAGATTGTTCACTTGTCCCAGAGAAAAATGATGTTTTGAACTAAAGCAGAGGGGGATTTCTGGGAAGAGGGTGGACTAGAAAGACACGGACTCTCTTTTCTCACAGAAAAATAGCTAGAGAAGAGGCAGAAATGATCTAGAAAAAAATCATCTAGGACTGAGCATACCAGGGGAAGGCTGGACATTGCTCAGAGAAGAGAGGAGCAAAGGAAATGAATCGCAAAGGCAAAACTGTGAGTTAAAAGCGGCAGCTGCAAATGCCGGCACCCTCCCCCACACTATAGACACTTATGAATTTTCAGGCCTGGGCTGGTGGCTATAGACAAAGGGGGCCCCAGGGATCCACCTCCCCAGGACAAGGGAGAGACAGGGATACAGCCTAAGGCTGACAAAGCTTTTGAACCACAAATTTGGTCTATTGTGTCCCAGGAGTCCTTCAAGGCTGAATGGGGCCACATCATTGTTTGTCTTAGGAGCAAGGGACTAAAGAGATCTGATCTTCTCAGTCTACCCCTTTACTGACTGGGACTGGTTGTTGAAGACACAGAGGGAAATGGAATTAATTCCTACCCAGGAAAAGGGAGGGGCTGCCAGCAAAGGTTGGAGAACTGTCTCTGAGAAAGTTTGAATTATGAGGCTCTTAACCTCCAGGCAGAAACTGCTGTCATGTTGTCCTGTGTTGCAGCAAACACACTCCGTCCAGGTATTGAACTGAGGGCTGCAAAAGAGTGCCATCTGCTGGCGGACCAAGGAAGTGCACATGAGGAAATTAAAAGTAAATACATGCGAGGCTTTTTCCAGCCTTTATAGCCTTCCTATCCAAGGTCCTAAGAAATGGGTCCGCAACCCATTCCTGGGTCCAGGACCCAGATTTGAACAACTAACAGGGACAATTCTAAAGACCCAGAACAGGTTGAAGCAAGAATAGAATCAAAGAACAACAGTAACACAGCCTCCTGCCACTAAAACCCTACAAAAAAGAAACCAAGCATCTGAGTAAACTCACCACCCTAATCAGATGTCTAAAAATCAGCAAAAAATTATAAGCCATACTAAGAAATTGGAAGAAATGGCCCAAGAAAAGGAATATATCAATGCTCCAGAAGAGATGCAGGATTTGAGACAACTAATCAATGAGATGTGCACAAATTTCTAAAATCAAATTAATGAGTTGAAAGACAGTATGGCTAAATAGATAAAGGACATCAAGAAGACACTGAATTAACACAAAGAAGAATTTGAAAACCTGAATAAAAAAGTAACAGAGGTCATGGGAATGAAAGACATGTTAGGGAGATCAAAAACACATTAGAGGCATACAAGAGCAGACTCCAAATGATCAAGGAAAGAATAAGTAATAGAGAAGACAGAACAATGAAATTGAAGAGAGAAAAGAACAAAGAGAGAAAAGAATGGAAAAAAAAGAGCAGGGATGCAGGCAGTTGAATGATAACACAAAATACAATAACATATGCATCATGGGAGTTCCAGAAGGAGAAGAGAAGGGAAAGGGGGAATAAAGAGAATTTGAAGAAATAATAGCTGAAAATTTCCCAACTGTAACAAAAGAAATGCATTTATGTGTCTAAGATATGTAGCGCATCCCAATCTGAATAAATCCGAATAGACCTACTCCAACACACATACTACTCAGAATGTCAAACGTTAAAGATAAAGAGAAAATTCTGAAAGCACAAGGGAGAAGCAAACCATCATATACAACGGATGCCCAGTAAGATTCAATGCAGATTTCTCATCAGAAACCATGGAGGCAAGAGGACAGTGGTATGATACAATTAGGATGCTGAAAGAGAATAACTATATAAAGAATTCTTTATACAGCAAAACTGTATTTCAAATATGAAGGTGAGTTTAAAACATTTACAACAAACAGAAACTAAGAGAGTTTGTAAAAAAGAATCCACCTTTGCAGGAAATAGTAAAGAAAGCCTTAGAGCCTGAAAGAAAAAAGAGAGGAGAGAGAGGCTTGGAGGAGAGTATAGAAGAAAGAATAGCAAAAAGGGTAACCAAAAGAAAAGATAGATGAAAATAAGATAGGACATATGAAAACCAAAGAATAAAATGGTGGAAGTAAATAATGCATTTACAGTAATATCATTTAATGTGAATGGATTAAACTCCCCAATCAAAAGATACAGGCTGGGGAATGGATGTAGCTCAGTGGTTGAGTGCCTGCTTCCCACGTACAAGGTCCTGGATTCAACCCCCGGTACCTACTTAAAAAATAAATATATAGAGGCTGACAACATGGATTAAAAAAACATGAGCCATGGGAAGTGGCTGTGGCTCAATCAGTGGGGCTCCCGTTTGCCATATGGGATGCCCCGGGTTCAGTTCCCGGGGCCTCCTGGTGGGGGCGGGCCCGCCCGCGCGGCGTAGTTGGCTGGCCCGGCGAGCACAAGCGACGGAGGGGGGGGGGATGAATGAATAAATAAATAAAATCTTTAAAAAAAAAAAACATGAGCCATTCATATGCTGCTTACAAGAGACTTACCTTAGGCCCATGTATACAAACCAGCTGAAAGTGAAAGGCTGGAAAAAGATACTCCATGCAAATAGTAACCAAAAAAGAGTAGGGGTAGCTATACTAATATTGGACAAAACAGACTGTAAATGCAAAAAAGTTGTAAGAGACACAGAAGGCCATTATATACTAATAAAAGGGATGAAAAAGAGGAAGAAATGACAATCATAAATATCTATTGACCTAACCAGGGTGCCCAAAAATACACAAGACAAACTCTGGCAAAACTGAAGGAGAAATAGATATCTCTACAATAGTAGTTGGAGACTTCAACACACCACTCACATTATTAGACAGAACAACTAGACAGATGATCAACAAAGAAACTGAGAACTTGAACCATGTGATAAATGAGCTAGACCTAACAGACATATACAGAACATCACACCCTAACTCAGCGGATTATACATTCTTCTCAAGTGCCCATGGATCTTTCTCCAGGATAGACCACATGTTAGGTCACAATGCAACTCTCAATAAATATAAAAAGACTGAGATTATACAAGGTACCTTCTTAGATGATAACGGAACGAAACTGGAAATCAGTAACAGGAAAGAGGTAAATTCACAAATATGTGGAGGCTAAACAACACACTGAAATAATCGGTGGGTCAAAGAAGAAATTGCGAGTGAAATTAGTAAAAACATTGAGATGAATGAAAATGAGAACACAACTTATCAAAATTTTTGGGATACAGCAAAGGCAGTCTTTTTAAAAATATATATTATTTTATTTTATTTTTTAAAGATACTTAGATTACAGAAACGTTACATAAAAAATATAGGGATTCCCATGTGCCCTGCGCCCCATACCTCCCACATTTTCCCACATGAACAACATCCTTCATCAGTGTGGTACATATATTGAAACTGATAAGTGCATTTTGGGGCATTGCCACTGAGCATGGATTATAGTTTATAGTTTACACTCTTTCCCACACAATTCTGTAGTTATTGGAAGATATGTAATGGCCTACATCTGTGACTGCAATGTCATTCAGGACCATTCCCAAGTCTCGAAAATGCCCCCAGCGAAGGCAGTCTTGAGAGGGAAATTTATCGCCCTAAACACCTATATTAAAAAAGAAGAGCTAAAATCAAAGATCTAATAGACCAACTGAAGAAACTAGAAAAAGAACAGCAACCTATTCCCAAAGCAAGCAGAAGGAAAGAAAGAATAAAGATTAGAGTAGAAATAAATGAAATTGAGAACAAAAAAAAAAAAAAAAAAAAGAGAGAAAAATCAGTAAACAAAAAGCTCGTTCTTTGAGATCAATAAAATTGACAAACCCCTAACTAGACTAACAAAAAAAAGAGAGAAGATGCAAATAAATACAATCAGAAATGAAAGGGGGGAAGTTACAACTGACCCCACAGAAATAAAAAGGATCATAAAATGATATTATGAGAAATGGTATGCCAACAAACTAGATAACCTAGATAAAATGGGCAAATTCCTAGAAATGCACAAATCACCTACACTGATGCTAGAAGAAATACAAGAACTTAACAAACCAATCAGATCCAAAATGATTAAAACAGTCATCGAGAATCTCCCAATAAAGAAAAGTCTAGGACCAAATGGCTTCACAGGTAAATTCTACCACGCATTTTGAGAAGATATAACACCAATCCTGTTTAAACTCTTCCAAAAAATTGAACAGGAAGGAAAATTACCCAACACATTTCATGATGCCAACATCACCCTAACACCAAAGCCAGATACTACAATAAAAGAAAATTACAGACCAATCTCTCTAATGAACACAGATGCAAAAATTCTCAACAAAATACTTGTAAATAGAATCCAACAGCATATCAAAAGACTTATGCATCACAACCAAGTGGGATTTATTCCTGGTATGAAAGCCTTGTTCAACATAAAAAAAAAAAAAAAAAAAAATCAATGTAATACACCACAGTAACAAACTGAAGGAAAAAGAAAACACATGATCATCTTGATTGAAGCAGAAAAGGCATTTGACAAAATCTAGCATCCTTTCTTGATAAAAACAATTTGAAAGACAGGAATAGAAGGAAAATTGTTCAATATGATAAAAGCATATATGAAAAACCCACAGCCAACATCATACTCAATGGAAAAAGGCGGAAAGCTTTTCCTCTAAGATCGGGAATAAGTCAAGGATGCCCACTGTCATCACTGTTATTCAACACTGTAGTAGAAGTTCTAGCTAGAGTAATTAGACAAGAAAATAAATAAATAAAAGGCATCAAAATAGGAAAAGAGGAAGTAAAACTCCTACTATTTGCAGACGACATGATCCTATATTTAGAAAATTCTGAAATGTCTACGACAAAGCTACTTGGGCTAATAAAGGAGTTCAGCAAAGTGGCAGAATACAAGATCAATACGCAAAAATCAGTAATGTTCTGTACACAAGTACTGAACACTCTGAGGAGAAAATCAAGGAAAAAATTCCATTTCCAATAGCAACAAAAAGACTCAAATACCTAGGAATCAATTTAACCACAGAAGTACAGGACCTATTTGCAGAAAACTACAAAACAATGCTAAAAGAAATCATTGAAATCCTAAACAAATGGGAAGGCATTCCGTGTTTATGGATTGGAAGACTAAATATCGTGAAGATGTCACTCTTACCCAAACTGATCTATAGATTCAATGCAATACCAATCAAAATTCCAACAGGTTACTTTACAGAAATAGAAAAGGCAATTACCAAATTCATTTGGAATGGAAAGTGTACCCGAATAGTCAAAAGCATTCTAAAAAAGAAGAGCGACATGGGAGGAATTTCACTGCCTGACCTTGAAACATATTACAATGCTACAGTGGTCAAAACAGCATGGTAGGGAAGCGGCTGTGGCTCAATCAGTAGGGCTCCCGTTTGCCATATGGGAGGCCCCGGGTTCGGTTCCCGGGGCCTCCTGGTGAGGGCAAGCCCGCCCACACGGCGTGGTTAGCTGACCCAGCGAGCACAAGCAGCAAGGGGGGGATAAATGAATAAATAAATAAAATCTTAAAAAAAAAAACAAAAAAACAGCATGGTACTGGCATAAAGATAGACACATCGATCAGTGGAATAGAAGTAAGAGTCCAGAAATAAACCCTCACTTCTATGGCCATCTGGTTTTTGACAAACCTACGAAGTTCATATTGATGGGACAGAATAATCTCTTCAACAAATGGTGCTGGGAGAAATGGATATCCATAACCAAAAGAATAAAAGAGGACCTCCATCTCACTCCCTGTACAAGAATCAACTCAAAATGGATCAAGGACCTAAATATAAAATCCAGGACCATAAAACTACTAGAAGAAAATGTAGGGAAGCATCTTAAAGACTTTGTTGTAGGTGGTGGTTTCTTGGACCTTACACTCAAAGCATGTGCAACAAAAGATAAAATAGATAAATGGGACCTCCTCAAAATTAAACACTTTTGCACCTCACAGGACTTTGTCAAATGGGTGAAAAGGCAGCCAACTCAATGGGAGAAAATATTTGGAAATCACATGTCTGATAAGGGTTTAATATCCATGATATATAAAGAGTTGCTATATCCATCGGCTGTAATGGACTGAAGCCCCCTCTGAGTGGGCATCACCATCCCAGGATCCTCAGGATTAGGGAATGAACTCTGGACTATAGTGGACTTACTGGTATTCTACTATGGACTTGTGATTCTAGCAATAGGAGAACTTGTGTTGTTGATATGGAGGCAGTGGCTAATGGAGGTTCTGAGATCAGGCAGATGGGAAACAGTTGTAATACAGGGGCATTTTCAGGACTTGGGATTTGTCCTGAATGACATTGCAACAACAGATACGGGTCATTATATATCTTGCCATAACCTACAGAATTGTGTAGGAGAGAGTGTAGACTACAATGTAAATTATAATTCATGCTTAGTGGCAATGCTCCAAAATGTTTTTATCAATTGCAATGAATACCACACTAAACAACAACAAAACTATAAATGATAAAAAGATAAAAAACCTGGTTAAAAATTGGGCAAAAGACTTGAATAGACATTTGTCCAAAGAACAAATAGAAATGGCAAAAAAAAAACACATGAAAAAATGTTCAACATCACTAGTGACTAGGGAAATGCAAATCAAAACTACAATATCATTTCACACCTATCAGAATGGCAACTACTAAAAAAACAACTACAAGTGATAGAGAGGATGTGGAGAGACAGGACCTTTATTCTCTGTTGGTGGGAATGTAGAATGGTACAGCCATTGTGGAGGACTGTTTGGCAGTTCCCTGAAGAAGTTGAATATAGATTTGCCACGTGACCCAGCAATACCACTATTGGGTATAAACCCAGAAGAACTGAGAGCAGTGACATGAACGGACATCTACACACCAATGTTCATAGTGGCATTATTTCTGATTGCCAAATATGGAAACAACCCAGGCGTCCATCAACTGATGAATGGATAAACAAACTGTGGTGTATTCACACGATGGAATACAATGCAGCTGTATGAAGAAATGAAGTCATAAAGCATATGACAACATGGATGAACCTGGAGGACATTGAATGAAGCAAGCCAGAAACAAAAGGACAAATACTGTATGACTGGTGCTGCTATGAACTAAATCTTATGAAGTTCCTAACTTGAATATGGATCACCAGAAAATAGAATGAGTTTAAAGAATGGAAAGCTGATGGTTAACTTGTGCAGAATTGGTAAAAAGGATGCGTATTAATCTTTGGAAATGAATAGAAAAGGTGAAAGCCCAACATAATGTCTGTAACTAGAAGTACTATTATGTGGGTATTAAACAGGTTTAAAGGGAAAGTCTAAGGTCATGTATATTACTAAAAGGAAAGATAAAAAATATAATATGGAACTGTATAGTATAGAAAAACCACATGTGAAATATGAATATGGGTAAAATTGTATATATAAGACTTTTTCTTGAAATTGAACAAATATATGTTTTTCAGAAAACTACAAGATGTAAATATCAGAAAAAAATATATACTAAGTGAACTAAAGCAGTGGCACTGAAATTAGGGATAAAATACATTTAAATGATTTTTGTAATGTACATATATAATGAGAACTCAAAATATGTTATTTTCCCCTTTGTTACAAATATAAATACTTTGCTGGTAAATATTTCTCAGATATTAATTATGAATATAAAAGTGGTGAAAAATTAAAATATTTATAAGCTAGGGCTGATTAAAATGAACATGTATCATCAAATATGAATGAATTCATTATGATCTTGATAAAGCATTCCATCACCTTTGTCAAAGACAAGGTACAATATTGAATGCCAAACAGGATTTTTCAAAACCCAAAGTAATACAAAGTGTATATATTTCTATTCTACAAGTTTATATGTAAATGTATACTTAAGGCCATTGAAAAAATACAAGATTGGACCTAAATACATGGATTAGAACTGTTGAAATAGAAAAAAGTGATTATATAAAGACTAAAATGACAACTCATTTTTAAAGAGATAGTATGAATGAGAGATTAAAGAATACGTGATGTACATATACTTGCATAGAAGACAGCAAACTCTACTGGAATACATTGATATTTGGTTTGATAGTTGTAATGGCAAAGCAATGCTTCTGAAATAAGGCTGTGTAATAAACATGCTACTACTATAAACATAATGAAACTATAGCCTAGAACTAAGAGATAATAATTTGAGTTCACAAAATGTGCAATTAGACTATATAGTCCAATGTAATCAAATGAAGTAAGTATAGAAGTGACCAATCAAACCAGGAAATACATAGTCAATTGTTTCAGAAGAAACCAAGGTCACTCAAAAGCACACACAAAAAATTTATATATATATATATATAAAGGAAAACTTACAAGTTGCCTAAACACAAGCTAAAATTTCCTTAATAGTTATACACTACATAACAACTATTTATAAGGCTTTCTCTCTAATGTCTATAATTTTGAAAAAGCAGGTATTTAGGTCTGAGTGATTCAGTTTTCAAGTCTGGATTTCCCAGTATTCATTCAGATCCTTGCATTAATCCTCATGGCTACATATAAAACATTTAATTCCTTAAAAGCCTCTAGTAGGATTTGCTAGAATGCATAGTGAGAAAGTACAAACCAGTAAAAGCCTGATAAAGCTCTTAATCTTACAGGCCATTGGCTTTTAATACACTATAGCATATAGCTACATAGCTATATGCTATTGAAATAATGGAATTATACTCTACCTATAAGTTCTTTTTACCTGTAGCAATTTGCCCCATACACGCAGGATGTCCTCTTGACCTTGTTTTCTTCAGAACCTTGTGGAACGGAAACAATCAGCTTTCCATGCAAAGTTTCATGATTGGAGGGCTCATGATTAGACTCGGAATGAGAACCTTGAGACTCATCGTGTAATGACGCACCTTGGGCACTCGAACAAATCTTAGAGCAACTCATTGCCTCATCTTTTTTATCTGATGTTCTTTTAGTGACAATTCTGTGTCCAGAAACCTTACCCAGTTCCTTTCTCTGTGTATTAGTGTTCATATTATTCACATCGGTGTTACTTAATGTGATTGCAGAAAATGATTGTGGCACTTCCTATAAAATAAGTAAAAAACAAATGAAATATTTTTACAAATAATACATGAATTTAAGCTCAAAAGTTTGAAACTATAAGATTAATGCTATATGTATATTTTAATAAAAGTTTACATTTAAAAAACCTCAAGACATATTTTAAAGTTATTAAAAATTACCACTATCTCCTATTTTTCCAGTTTGATTATTTTTTTAAAAAATTGCAGTTATTAGAAAATGAATTTATAATTGTATCAAACCTTTACAATCATGTCAAACATTCAGTGGAAAATTACCAGAAAAATACTAATGAAAACCTAAGAGAAGATAACATTTGCTTTCATTTGAATATTCTTTCCTTAAAAAGCTTCTAGGATCTTAAATTTCACTGTTCAACAATATGCCATGCTTTTAACATGCACTGTCCTTATAATTTCTTATAAAGTGACTACAATACTTCATTTCAACCCTCTAAATGTAATCATATTTTTATGACAGAATGATAAAACTGCTTCTCCCTCACAGAAAAATTTTGTATGAAACTGCTATGGCCAACTTAGAAAACAAAAAATGATTCATTTGATGTGGTCTGAATAAACTTTTCAATTTAACCTATTATAGTTGCTATGAACCAAGTAAATATTCTCATTAGCACTGCTGAAACTTTTAAATTTGCATTTACCACTAGCACAAAGAGTAAACTTAGTAGCCTATTAAAAATGACCTCTTAAAATTACTTCTATTTCCTATGGAGTAGAAATACTGCTCAGAAAAAACCTAATCCTCCTAGATCCATGTTCAGCCACATTCTTTTCAGCAAAGGGTTGTTTAGTTACACCCTCATAGAGAGCTTAGTCCTCTGGGAGACTAACTTCAGTCCTCCCAGAAGCTCAAGGAGTTCCCTCATAGAGCTGCTTCTGGCCCCAGTCTCAGGACACACTATCTGGATGGGCTGAGAGTTTTTCAGATCATCAATTTCTGATTCCCTTGTGTTTAAGAGTTTAATTGGCAGGTTATTCTTTTTTTTTTTTTAAAGAGGCTTTAGATTATATAAATGTTACATCAAAAATATGGGGGATTCCCATATGCCCCACCCCAATACTTTCCAACAATAATGTCATCTTTCATCAGTGTGGTACACTTGTTACAACTGATGAACACATATTGAAGCATTGTTACTAACTATGGAATATAGTTTACATTATATTTTACACTCTGCTTGCACAATTTTATAGGTTTTGACAAAATGTATAAAGGCCCGTATCTGTCATTGCAATGTCATGCAGGACAATTCCAATGTCCCGAAAATGCCCCCATATTATACCTATTCTTCCCTTTGGTGGCCACTGCCTTTATATCAAAGATAAAAGTTCTTCCATTGCTATAATAATAATAATAAGTCCATCGAGAGATGGAGTGTATTTCCCTTCCCCTTGAATTGAGGCTGTCTACGTGTAATGGTTAATTTCATGTCACTTGGCTAGTTTATGGTGTGCAATTGTTTGATCAAGCAAGCACTGGCCTGATTGTTACTGTGAGGGTATTTCATAGATGGATTTGCATCTATAATCAGTTAATTGCATCTATGGCTGCTTGCATCTATAATTAACAAGGGAGATTGCCCTTAGGAAGCAATGTGGGAAGTCTCATCAAATCAGCTGGAGGTCTTAAAAGCCAGAACTAAGGATTTCAGAAATCAGAAAGAAGAATTTCTGCCTCAAGTTCAGTCAGCTAGCTTCTGAGGAATATGGACTTGCCGGACTTCAGAATCACCTTTACTGGAATTTTCTAGTTTGTGGCCTACAGAGTTCAGACTACAGAGCTCATGGCCAGCTCCCATGATAGCATGAGCCACTTCCTCATAATAAATCCACCCCATACCCTCTCACATGTGTTTTCTGGATAACACTGACTAATATACCAGGTAACTTACTCTGACTAATAGAACACAGCAGAAATGACATTGTACCAATTCCAGCCCTAGGTCTTAAGAGAACTGGCAGCTTCCATTTCCATCTTCTTGGGATCCAACTGTCATGAAAAGATGCTCAGTCTAGGCTGCTTAATGGTAACTCTGGAGAGTGGGAGGCCAGCCAGCCCCTAGCCATTCCCATCAACCCTTGCTGCGAATTAAATATATGAGTGAAGTCATCTTGGAGGTTCCAGCCTCAACTGAGCCCCCAGCTGACACCACATGGATCAAAAGAACTGCCTAACTGAGCTCAGACACCTGATAGAATCATTAGAAATATTAAATAATTGTAGTTTTAAGCCACTAAGTGTTGGAGCAGCTTGTTTGACAGCAATAGACAAGTGATAAACATTACAATTTTATTTTGCTTAAGTAGTTTCAGTTAGGCTTCCTTCTGTCACTTAAAACAGAGTTCTAGTTAGATATATAAAAGAAATATATTCTTCTCTTTAAAGTTAATCAATTCAAGCACCCTCACTTTCATACCCAAGTTAGATATTACATAACTGGGAAGGAGATGGAGGCAGAAAGACATAAGAAAACTGATTTTAAAAAATGGACTACTTCAGAGCAATTATCTTCATAATCAGAAGTTACTAGACTCATACCTCTTGCAGACAGTCTAGTACGATGTGGTTAAAAAAAAAAAAAGAATATCTCAATTTGTGGTCCAAGGTCACTATCTGTAAGACCTTGGGCCTCAAGATGGTATTAGACTATATAGGTAGCTCTCAAATTTGACTGCACATTAACATTGAGAGAGTTTATTTAAAATAATACTGATGCACAAGCCACATCCCAGACCAACAGAAAAAGAATCTGAGACAGAGCCCAGTAGAGGGAAGGTGACTTCTGCCCCCTCTACCCTTACTCCAGGCCTTTCTTCCTTTCCAGGAGAATGTGACTGTTTCTTTCCAAGTAAACTGACCCAAGTCTATTTTCAGGCCTGGCTAAACTGTTCTTATAATTGGCAATATTAGATTGGTGGGCTTGTTTTCTCTCACTTTTAACTTTCTCTCACACATGCTCTGCACATAACCACCTTTTCTGGACTAGTTGTTTGCCAGTGTTAAGATCAAAACTGGATGGGAAAGAAGTATAGGACCTATATGCAGAAAATTACAAAACAGTGCTAAAAGAAATTTTTTAAAAAGACTTAAACAAATGTAAAGACATTCTGTGCTCATGCACTGGAAGAATAAATATCGTGAAGATGTCAATCTTACCCAAAATGATTTATAGATTCAATGCAATACCAATCAAAATCCCAACAGCTTACTTTGCAGAATTAGAGAAGGCAATTACCAAATCCATTTGGAAGGGTAAGTGTACCCGAATAGCAAAAAGCATTCTAAAAAAGAAGAGCAGCATGGGAGGAATTTCACTGCCTGACCTTGAAACATATTACAAAGCTACAGTGGTCGAAACAACATGGTACAGGCATAAAGATAGACACATCGATCGGTGGAATAGAATTGAGGACCCAGAAATAAACCCTCACCTATACAGTGAGGATGATGCTTAGTGATCATAGTTAGTGGTAATAGTCTGATGACATTCTTTCATAATCTGTAACAAATGTTCCACAACAATTCAAGGTTGGTGGAGAGGTGATATGTGGGTATTCTGCACATTATGCATGATTGTTTTGTAAGCTCACAACTTCTTTAATAAAAAATATACATATATATATTTAAAACCTGGGTAGGGATGGAGAGTGGGGTTTCAAAAGGCCTTCCTGGGTCTTCAGTCTAAGTCATGTCCTCTGGCTCTGCATTAACAGGGAGCCTTGTATGAATGGTTATGAACTTCAGCCTTGTTTCTCTTGTGCTATGATAGGTGACTCTCCCTCAGAAATCATAAGGGGAAGAAAAGCAATTGGTCAAGTAGAGCTCAGGCATTCTTGAGACCTGGCTATGATACTTCCTTGATGTCAACAAAACCTCACAAATACTTCGAAAATCTTGGATCTATTTACTATATCCCTCTACACTCTGTCAAACTGTATGGGTTGGGTCAAACAAAGCAAAACATGTATTCCAGATCTTCATCTGAAAAAAAATTATAACTTCTGGTTTTGAAAAAAAATGGCAAAATCCTATCAGTATGTTCAGGGTTCAGATAGTATAACACATCTGGGCTCAAAGTGTAATATAAGTTTATTTTATTTTTTTAGGATTTATTTATTTACTTTCATCCATTTTTACCCCACCCCTCCCACCCCCCGTTTTTGCTGTTTCTCTCTGTGTCCGTTTCCTGCCCACTCTTCTCATCCTTCTCCTCCTGTCTTCACTCGGATTCGAGCCTCAGAACCTCCGATGTGGGAGAAAGGCATCCTACTACCACCTGCGCCACCTTAGTTCCTGGTTTTTCGTTGCATCTTGTCTTGGCTCTCCCTTGTGTCACTCTCCTGTTACGTCATCATCTTGCTGCGTGGCTTGCGGGGCCTGGTGGCGCACCCGCTCGTAGGGTCTGGTGGCTCACCCACGCACGGGGCCTGGTGGCCCACACGTCTTCTATATTTTTCTTTTTACTGGGAGGTCCCAGGGGTCGAACCTAGGTCCCTCCATATGGGAGACGGATGCCCAACAACCTGAGCCACATTCGTCCCCCATAGTTTATTTTAAATAAGTTTTTTTTGCCAATATACATAAGCCAGAAAACAATGTTTTGTTTCCATTTATTACACTTGACTCCATACGTAAGCAAAGGAGTTGAGTCTATAGCAACTAGACCCCACTTCTCTACCTGGAAAAGAAGATCCAGTGAGAAGCTGGTTTTTCTCTGATGGGAGTAAAGGAAGGATGAGGATCAAAAGATCTGATCTCTGGGATAAGAACAGGCATTTCAATCATTCCAGTGCATGCTATTCTAAGTTCAATCTTACTCCTTCGGCTCTCTCTGAGTCCTAAAAGATGGGCACCCCCAGAGCTCAGCCATGGTCTACAAGAATCATTAAAACTGTGTAATCTTAAGCCCTCTCTCTCCTGAGAAGAAGAATGCCTGACCTTTCTGTTCTGTGGTCAGAGGTGGTATGAGTGTTGGACAAGTTGGACAACTCCTAACACCTCTCTCTCTCCCCTCCCCGCCCCCCAATGCATCCAATAAATAGCCCCCTTTTTGTTTAAGTACCTGGGGTCAAAGAATGTATAATTCAACCAAACCCATTCTGGTGAGTCAGCAAAAACTGAGAGGAAAGAGGAAGTCTATAAATATTGAAATCAGCCCAGAAATGATCCTGCACCAGCTATTAAAAACTACTCCATAATTTATTCTTCTCTTCATACACAGCAAGAAAGAGGTGGTTACATGCAGTCTAGGAATGACCAATGGAATAGACAAAATCAGGTTTTACAATAAGAAAATGGGAATGCAATCAGAATGGAGGTATCAAATTGTGACCTCTAGAGTCAAGTTGTCTAGTTTTTTTCAGTCTGAAAATTTCTAAATCAAATGCCTTTGTTTACTACAATTAAAGTACTATATTAAAGATTAGCTTCAGTGAGCCAAAAAAAAAAAAAAAAGTTGAGCTAGGTTTCATCTTAAAATACTCAATAACAGAAACCAGTTTTATTTGTCCTTACTGGATATAGCATATAATCAATTCCTGTCTGGAACTCCTGACAAAGAGACAAGAAAATACTGAATTAAAAAAAAAAAAAAAAAAACACCTTGGATGAAATGACAGACTCCTCTTGAACAGCATTTTTGCACTTTTTTCCTGGGTCTTGCTCTGCAGATGTACTTTCTGAATTTTCTGATGAAACCAATCGCTTCCTTCCTCGATGTGTTATGTTTACTTGTATTTTGTCTTGGCAGATTCCTTCTTTTCCATCTCCCTGGATTACATCAATATCTTAAACACACATAAACACACACAAAAAATGAAGAAGAAAATTATCTGCTGTATCTTAAAATACCATAACAAGACCAAAAAAACAAAAGGATAAAGGGCAAGTAAAATTAAACTTCTATTTATATTAATACCAACTTAAAAACCCTTATTTCCAAATCCCCCAAAGTATTAAGTACCACAATGGCCAAAACCTCCAGCCTAGAGTCAGCCAGGCCAAGTGGGCTCTACTCGCTAATTGTTTCATGTCACCTCTTTGAACCTTGGCTCCTCATCTGGAAAATGGGAATAATAATAACTTATAAAGTTATTAGGAGAAGTAAATGTGGCAAGATGTAAATTATGGCAAAGAGTACCTGGTTTATATTAGCTGTCATATGTCTTTTATCTATTTTAGCATTGAATTTCATTAACAGAAAATCTGACAGTTATACAGTTTTCTGATGAATTTTACATATACTTATTAAGCCCCTAACATTCACAGGGAGGAATTTAAATACAGATTAAAAATCCAAGTAGAATAACCCAGAAGGGAGAATGACCTCTACAAAATTTGCTGTCGAAAAAAATAAGTCTCATGACAACAGGAAACTATATCCCATATAATATTAACCCAAGGTTCAATACAATTGGCAAAGCTAAGTCAGCATCATATTTTGTTAATTAATTCATGAACTGTCTAATCAGAAAAGAAAAAAGACCTACTTTTGGGAGGAAAACCTTAATGGTTGTCTGTTTCATCTACACTAGAGTAATAGTGTCATGTGTTAATTAATATGTTGCCCCCTTGTACCCGAGTACCAAGAACAGTGCCTAGCACAAAAACGGTGCTCAATATGTATTTCTGAATAGATGAATTATGAACATAAATGGAACTTGCCCAACAATTTCCTTGAAAACTTGGATATATATAAGGAAATCTGTATTTAAATTCCAATGTTTTAACACAGGGATTAGCAATCTTTTCTGTAAAGGGCCCAAAAGCAAATATTTTTACCTTTGTGGGACGTAAAGTGTCTGTCCTAAGTACCTAATTGCCTTTTTAGCATGAAAGCTGCCACAGACAATATGTAAATGAATGAGCAGAACTGTGTTTCAATAAAACTTTATTTGCAAAAACAGGCAGTGGACTGAATTTGGCCTACAGGCTGTTATTTGCATACCCTATTTAAAGGGATATTCAAGCAATCTGAAATAACACTCCTTTAATTTCACGAAAGATATATTAATAGAATACTGTCTATATTATCAAACAGGAAAATCAGTTGAGCCATAATAAAAATAATGTATTTATCAATGGAGATTTACAAATAAATTATTTCAGTAACTAAGCTTTCCCTAAAATATTTATTTATTTATTATTATTATTATTTTTAAAGATTTATTTATTTACTTTATCCACTTTAAACACCCCCTTCCCCATTTGCTCTTTTGTGTCCATTTGCTGCGATATTCTCCGTGTCCTCCTCCTCCAGTCTTCACCAGGATTCGGTCCTGGAGACCTCCGATGTAGGAGAGACGCGTGCTGCTGCCTGAGCCACCTCAGTTCCTGGTTTCCAGAGCTTTCAGAGCATCTCGCCTTCTCTCCCCTGTGTCTCTCTCCTGTTACGTCATCATCTTGCTGCATGGCTCCTGGGGTCTGGCGGCTCACTGGCACACAGAGCCTGGCAGCCCATGCGCCTTCTATATATGTATTTTTTATTTTACCAGGAGGTCCCGGGGATCGAACCCAGGTCCCTCCATATGGCAAACGGACGCCCAACCATTTAAGCCACATCCGCCCCCCTAAAATATTTAAATATTAACCATGAATCTAAGTTAGAAAGCATTTCATATCATTTTAGAAACTGTCAGAAATAGCACTGAATAGGACTATACAGCTGGGTGCAGCAAATGACCAAATACAACAACACAGTCATAAATTCTCAAACTAAGGGGGGAAATGAAGCAATGTTTTTGCTTACTATGAAAAAAAAACTATTAAATGTAAATTAGATAAGACATGGCTTCTGCCCAAATGGTAGTTTACAACATTCCAAGTTTTAAGTGTCACATATATACACAGAATACTAAAGTTAAAAAATATATATATTTGAAAATATTCAGTTCTTCAAAATTCTAAATTCTATACCACAAACATTCCTTCTAAGAACCAAAGCTAATTTCTTTTTACTTAGGAAGAAGTAATTTTGATATTGTTGTAAAATGTTCTTCACACACATACACACAAAAAATATTCTTCACAAAAAGTATACGAAATAAATAGATTACTTGGCTCCCAACAATCTTTATATGTGATACACCAAATATTTCTCTAAATCCAGGATAGATACAGATAAATGATGGAAATATAAAAGGAATTAATTATTAATATAAACCAACATTTAATTTTAAACTATTACTAATTGTACTTATATCAGCTGTTACACTAATATGAGAGCTCAATTATATGTCACTAAAATATATATCCCTAATTGTACCTTCCAGAGAAAAAACTAACAGCTATATTAACAATTTGATGTGCATCCTTCTCAAATTTTTCCTAAGTTTAAGCAAACATATCTATAAATATATATATATATATTAATACACATAAGGCTAAAAGTAGAAATGCTATTATTTCTGTGGTACAAATTGAATTGGAATTTCTGGATCAAAGTGTGTTGAATATTTTAAAACTTAAGAGATACTGCAAATGACTTTAAAATGCTCTACTAATTTATACTTCCACCAACAAAATTCAAAAATACTCATTTCTGCCAGCACTGGATACTATTAATTCCTTAAATTTTGATGAGCTTTATGAACAACAACAACAAAAATGCTACCTGCTTGTTTTAATTTACATTTTATTATCTGTTATAAGGTCATATATTTATTGGCTATGTGTCTTGAATTCATCATAGTAACATATAATGTCCAAAATTTGTACTAAGTTTTTATCTTCTTATTGATACTATGTAGACAATTTTTTACAACCTTCTACCTTTTGTAAATGAGGCAGATAATATCTTCAGATCTATTGTTTGCCAGTCTGCTATCTGCCTCTGACTTTTTTTATAGTGTCTTTCATATATAAATAATTTTTTCATCTTAACGTAGAAAAATCTGTTGATTTTTTTCCTATAGTTTCTGGACTATCATCTTAAGAAAAAAGGCTCCCAGAAGTAATAAAAATATTTCCCCCCTATTTTCTTCAAATGTCTTCATAGTTTTAATTTTTACATTAAACATTATTAATTCAAAGGGGATTTATTTCTGAATATGGCATGATGTAGTCCTTCAACATTTTTCTTCTAAATGGCTAGCTAATTCTTCAAACATCATTTATTGAATAATGTATTCTTTCTCCATAAATTTGAACTGATAATTTTTAATATATTAAATGTATGTATTTTGACCTGTTTCTGGGTGCTGTTTTATTTTTATTTTTCCTTGTCTAACTTAATTATTTCTAGGCAGAACTATCAACTACTGATAGTAGGCATTAAACTCAGATTGTTGTGTTAAAAGAATTCTATAAATACACAAATACTTCAACTGTTTCTGAGCATATGTGGAAAACTTCCCAATTTATTTTATATAAAGCTGACAGAGCTCTACTGCTAAAATTTGATATAGATGGCCAAAATGAAGAAAAATACTAACTATATTTATAAATATATGTACAATTGTCTTAAACAAAATATTAGTAAATATAAACTAACTGTATAAAAATAATAAGCTATCATGATAAAGTCGAACTTATTCTGGGACCACAAGTATGGTTCAATATTAGGAAATCTACCAGCATCATTAATCACCTTAATACATGAAAACACATTACTATTTCTACACCAAAAAAAGTTTTAAAGAATTCAACAGTTATTTCTGGAAAAAAAAAAAAAAGTAACAATAGAAGAAAACATCCTAAATATGATAAAAGTATTATCAGAATCAAGTAGTAATCATATTAAATACTGAAATACTAACAGCATGACTATTAAAATTTGGAACAACACACAGATGCCAATTTAATCTATTATTATTTAAAATTTAGAGGATCTACCTCATGAAATAAGACAAGAAAATAAAAGAAAACAGCAAATAAATCAGAAGAAGAAAAATTATCATAATTCTGTAGACAATGTATTTGTAAAGCTAGAAAATCCAAGAGGGTCAAAAACTATTAGAATTAGATAATTTAGCAAAATTGCTGGAAACAAAGTAAATATATATAGTGCTTTAAATAATTGTGAACTGTATCTCAATTAAAATAATGTGTCAATATTTATAATCTGCAATGAGATGCCATACAGAGAATCATCACAGAACAAAATTAAGTACCAATCAAATGGCTTGAGGACTACTTCAATTTTCATCAGCATATGCCACTTTTCAAGACTCCATGTTTTAGGGTTAGAGGATTGGGGAGTAAGAACACTACAGAATAATGTGATTCCATCTCCTTTTCTCAAACAGGCAAGACTCTCATAACCTAGGAGTTATGAATTGACCTGGGGCCCAGAAGGCTAAGGGAAGAGAGTAAACTAAAAGCCAAGAGAAGCAGAGGCTCCGAAAGCCTTTGCCAAAATAGACCCATCTCCTAATCACTAAGATAAATGGCAAAAATTTCAGCCCAGGCTGGAGGAACTCTTGATAACATGCCATGGTTAGCCAGAAAATAAAATAAAATTATACAGGCTGAAAGACAGAAAAGATAGCTTGATCATGACAAACATTCACATACCTATACGATTAAACAATAATTAACTGAGAAAAGACTCAGGAGAGAATGTAAGGACAGATTTTAAAAAGGAGAAAAACAAAAACAAACAACAAAAAACCCAGGGTCTAGAAAGAATAAATTTAGGTGGCTGTGTAGTGATATGTTTGACAGCATGGGTTTTTTGGTTTTTTTTTTTTTTACAGTCAGACCGGGCTAGGTTTCAATTATAGGATCTTTCATATGTCATTTAACAGAACTTGAAATTATTTGTTTTGTTCCTTCTGACTCAGAAGGTTTCAAAATATCAAATTGGTTTCAGATAATCTAAATTAATATCAATGACCACAGTATAATAGCAAAGCTGCAAAAGGCATAAAAAGTGACCTACATCTAAATGAGCCTAGCATGCATATTGCAAATTAATTTTTTAAAATCCCTGGATCATTTTTAAAAGTTGATTTTTAAAAACTATACTAGCAGAAAAAGCCTAATTATTTCATGTTTTGGTTAGCTGCATTCACATATTAAACTGGGCTATACTTCTAATTTTTCTGTCTTTAAAGGAATTAAGTACCCTAACCTTCCTCTTACAAGTACTCTTCCAAAGTTTGAGTTTATAAGAAAAAGATATGCCTGAATCCAAAGACTCTTCTATCCTATTTTGAATATTTAGTACTTAAAGTATA
Organism: Tolypeutes matacus; assembly: GCA_026826555.1. NCBI lineage: Eukaryota > Metazoa > Chordata > Mammalia > Cingulata > Chlamyphoridae > Tolypeutes > Tolypeutes matacus. The sequence goes on from JAKSZT010054030.1 coordinate 19,166,114, forward strand.
ATGGGTACTATATAATATTCCTGTCCACACCAATGTCAAATTACTTTCATTTGTATTTTCAAAGGATGTGCCCAAGAAAGGGGCTTCATATTTCATGTTGGGACATCTGTCAAGTCAAAGTTGGGTATGATGAGTGGTCAAATATTTTTCTTTGACAACTCTAAAATCCTTGAATTCAACTCATTATACTTAATCACTATTCATTCTCGGTTTGTTCAGAAAAACTTTCAAATTTTGCTTCAGGTTTTTTGAAATTCTTAGTATTAACATAAACAAATACTTACTGCCACTAGTGACTGGTGCAGCAAGGTTTTGATCACTTATATTTTCTGCTAACATCCATGCTGGAAGGATTCTTTTCCTCTGGGCAAAGTTTGGCTGCTGCTTACTTAAGTCTCTACGTTCATCTAGAAAAGACTAAAAAAATACTTATATAGTAGTCACCAAAAATAATCACTTATCCTTAATGAATTTGTAAAATTATTTACATCGCAGCAAACTACCATTAAAAAATTCAATCCATCTGCAACTGTGGATTAAGTTAGTCAAATTTCTCATAGAAAGAAATTCATTATCTGTATTAGTTGAAGTGCAGGACTAGTGTGGTATTTTCTAGAGCTTAATTTAAAAATAATACAGGTCAATGCTGCAATATTGACATGATATTGTCTAATTTCAGCTGTTTTTTTCTCTCTTCGAAACACTTGAGGAATATGTGAAAGTGGACGAGATCTTAAATTTCTCACCACACTATTTGTAGTAGTAGTCTTGGTCTTGGATATTTCTGTGTCTCCTTCCAGCTGTGGGGCACAAGTTGTCTCAACAGGCAAATTAATCAAGAGGGGTTTTGTGGTTTCATTCAATATATCGTCTTCATCAAGCATTTGACTGTTTCTATAAAATAAAGGAAATTAATTTATTAATCATTTAAACACTTCTGTTGCCTACCATGTCACCATAAACACAATTCATCATTTGACTGCTGAACTATGCTCCTTTTCTCAGATTTGACAAAACAAAACACTACATCATAGTATATTGTATAGATATGTGTATATATATATTTATATGCAGTATATAGACTAGAATATGCTCTTCAATTTGTCTACTGTATCATCATAAAATACATTAATCTTTTCAAATCATGAGACTAAAAGTTATTACCATCTTTTTATGAAATGGGTGGCAGTCATCTCTCTCAAAGGCTTAAGAGCTACTTATTTAATCAATATCTGTCAAGGTAGTACACAGAAATTAATATCACCAACTAGTATCCAAAGGGAAAATGTAAGCTGCAAGAGTATCTACTAAGTTAGTTAGGGCCTTGGAGAAAAAAGAAAATAAAATCCTGAGTTCAGGAAGGCTCCCACATAGCTGCTACTGGGATCTTGACCAGAAGAAACACTTGTGAAATTTCTGCAAACTTGTGGTCTAACTGTAAGCTAACTGTTCTGGTATAGAAATAGCCACGATCATATGTAGAACACACTAGCAGAACCAATTACCTTACACTTCCTGCAAAGTGCAATAAGATCATTCAAAGTTTTTGGATTTTTATTCCTCATGAATGAATAGAGATAATTCAATAAATTGATCTTTTAGAAATTGGAAAGTGTAGATGAAATACTACTCAGCAATAAAAAGGAATTAAGTAGACTTCTGAAGATTAAGACACTCCTGGGTTCCATTCCCTAACAGAACCTTTGAACAATTAGCAAAAACCAGCAAAGTCAACTTCCTCAAAGCTCCAAAAAATAGTTAAAGGGTTGCAGTAACCAGGAAAGTGTGGAATCAAGAAAACACAGCTTTTAAATACTATAGGAGAAACCTGTGGCACCCTTGTTGGCCCCTCCTTCAGCCCCTCTCCAGTGTGGTGTGGAGGCAGCCTGTGCTTCCATTATGAGTCCTTGGCCCTGTACTTGAAGGAACAGAGTAATCTGTATGCACATAATGGGCTGCCTGCATGTGGGTTCCAACCTATTGGGTGGCAGCGTGAAAAGAGTGAAACAGTAAGCTACTCTCGGGCTTGCCCTCCCAGAACCTGCCCTTGAAGACAGCTAAAGGAGTTTTAGAAACAATTATTTCAAAGTGGCCTCAGGCAAAGGATTGGGGTATTCAAATTCCTGCATATGGGGATATTCCTAAGGCTACCAATGAGCACAAGCCCAGAATAACACATAGGCTCAAAACAGACAAAGTGGATCCCACACTTTCACCTCGTGCTGATCTTCTTGATACAAAGGCTAAACTCTGAAAGAGGTTACCAGCCAATACTGAGCCTATTTACAGATTCTGAAAGGTGTTTTTTGAGTTGGTTTGTTTCTTTAAGTTAGCTCCTGGCATTCAAGGAAACCTCTGTCATATCACTGGCTGGATGCATACTAAGGAAGAGACACCTCAGGTGCTCAATCCCAGATTTAACACAATAAAATATTAAATTGTACAGTGTGCAACAAGATTACAAGGAAAAAAAAAGAAATCAGCAATGATGGCCCATCCAAAGGCACAAGATAAAAATTTAGAAACCATCAATAAAGAAGATCAGACTTTGGACATAACACATAAAGACTTAAAAAATGATCTTCAATATGCTCAAAGAGAATGAAAAACAAGGAGAAAGAAATAAAAAGATTATCAGAAAAATGATGAATGAACAATATGAGAATCTCAATAAAGAGATAGCAATTTTAAAGAGGAACCAAACAGAATACAGAAGTTGAAGGTCGCAATAACCGAAATAAAAATTTTCAAAGATGGTTTTAACAGCAGATTAGATCAAAGACATGAATATACACATTCAAGGAGCTCAAAGAACCTGAAACAGGACAAACTTGAAGAGAACTATGATCAGACACATGGTAGTCAAAATGTCAAATGCCAAGGACAAGGACAGGGTTCTGAAAGCTGCAGGGAAAAAGCAACATGCTATAAGCCCCAATAAGATTAAGTGCAGATTTCTCATTGGAAACCTTGGAAGTAGAAAACAGTGGCATGAAATATTTAGAGGGCTGAGAAAATAAAAACAAAAAATCATTACTACCGATCTCATAGAAATGAAAGAAGATACTATGTCAACAAATTAGACAACCTAAATGAAATGGACAAATTTTAGAAAAACACAAACTACCTACACTGACTAGAAGAAATAGAAGATGTCAAAAGACCAATAACAAGTAAAGAGATTGAATCAATACAAAAGTCTCCCAACAAAGAAAAAGCCCAGGACCAGATGGCTTCACTAGTGAATTCTACCAAACGTTTTAAGAAAAATTAACATCCTGTTCAAACTCTTCCAAAAAGTTGAAAAGGAGGGAACATGTCCTAATTCATTCTATGAGGCCAACATCACCTTCATACCAAAGCCAGATAAAGATACCCCAAGAAAAGAAAATTACAGATCAATATCCCTTATGAATGTAGAAGCAAAAGTCCTCAAAAAAATATTAGCAAATTGACTCCAACAGCATATTCAAAGAATTATACACCATGATCAAACAGAATTTATAATGGGTATGCAAGGGTAGTCAAACACAAGAAAATCAATTAATGTAATATACCACATTACTAGACCAAAGCGAAAAAAGGGAACATCACAAAACCCAGCACTACATCTTAGTAAAAACACATTAAAAAAAAAAAAAAAAAAAAAAAAAAGAAGGAAACGTCCTCAACATGACAAATGGTATATATGAAAATCCACAGCTAACATTATACTCAATGGTGAAAGACTGAAAGCTTTCCCTTTAAGGTAAGGAAAAAGACAAGGATGCGCACTGTCACCAGTTATTAAACATTGTACTGGAAGTTCTAGCTAGTAGAACAATTGGGCAAGAAAAAGAAATAAAATAAAAGGTATCCAAATTGGAAAAGAGGAAGTAAAACTCTCCCTGTTTGCAGATGACATGATCCTACACATAGAAAATCCTGAAAAATCCACAATATAGCTAACTAGAGCTAAGAAATGAATTCAGCAAAGTGGTGGAATACAAGATCAACAGACAAATATCAGTAGTGTTTCTATATGCTAGTAATGAAAAAGACTCCATGTATAACAGCAACTAACAGAATCAAATGTCTAGGAATAAATTTAACCAAGGATGTAAAGGACTTGCACACAGAAAACTACAAAACACTGCCAAAAATAATAAAAGACCTAAATAAATGGAGGGATATTCTCTGTTCATGGATTGGATGACTTAATAGCATTAAGATGGCAATCCTACCCAAAGCAATTTACAGATTCTATGCAATCCAGCAAAAATTCCAACAGCCTTCTTTGAAGAAATAGAAAACCCAATCATCAAATTTATATGGAAAGGTAAGGGGCCCTGTAGCAGTTTGGCAGTTTGATATAGTTATGAATTCCAAAAATAGATATTGGATTACGCTTGTAAACGGGTCTGTTCATCTGGGCATGATTAATTTATGATTAGGACTTTGATTGGGCCACATCAGTAGGGTGTTGAGCCCCACCCCTTGGTGGGTAAGTAATCAAAGATAAAAGACATGGCAAAGGACAGAGTTGGAGTTTTGGTTTTGAAGTTCTGAAGTTGAGTTTTAATGCTGGAGCCCGGGGAAGTAAGCACACAGAGGAGCTTGGTCGTGAGGAAGGAGAGAAGGCCCGGGGAAAAGAGACAGAGCCGTTTGCCTGACAGTTCACAGCTTGCCCTGTGGAGAGAGGCAAAGCCTAGAGATCCTTGTAGTCTACAGCTGATCTTGTGGAGGAAACAAAGGAGCTGAGCCCAGAGAGAAACGGAGCCCTGGGAAGAGAGGAACCTAAGAAGCCTGAACCCTGGCAAACGTCAGCAGCTGTTTTGCTCCAACATGTGGCAACAGACTTTGGTGAAGGAAGAAACTTATGCTTTATGGCCTGGTAACTGTAAGCTTCTACCCAAATAAATACCCTTTATAAAGACCAACAGATTTCTGGTATTTTGCATCAGCACCCCTTTGGCTGACTAATACAGGACCCAAACAGCCAAAACTGCTTTGAGAAACAACAATTGGAAGATCACATTTCTCAATTTTAAAAACTTATTACAAAGCTACAATAATCAAAACAGCATGGTAGTGGCACAAGGACAGATATACAGACTAAAAGAATCAAATTAAGAGTTTAGAAATAAACCCTTACCATCTATGGTCATTTGATTTTGACAAGGGTGCCAAGACCATTCCATGGGGAAAGAACTGTCACTTCAACAAATGGTGCTGAGAATATGGGATCTCCATAGGCCAGGAATTCTTAACCTTTTGTTGTTCCACAGACCCCCTTGCCAGACAGGTGAAAACCACAGACCCCTTATTAAGTCCACACTATACTGTATATTATTTAATAAATACATCACATCCACACCAACTTGTCCACACAAGAATAACGTTCTTTTCAATTTTCAGTTCAAGCTCATGGACCCCCTGAAATCCGTGGACCCCTAGTTAAGAACCCATGCCAAAGGCTAAAAAAAAAAAAATGTAGGTGGGTCCTTACCTCACACCATATACAAAAATTAACTCAAATGCTAATATTCTTGCTGTCCTGATTTTGTGATAATCAGGGTAGGCTAAACATTCGCTATATTAGAAACCATGCATGTGTCCCCAGACCTAGTTTTTCTCCCTAGGTCTGGTTTTTAGAATGCTGGTGATAAACTAAGCCTGACTTATTATATGACCATCCTGTATGGGAAAAGACTGTAACTCTAGGTATCTTTGGTCAACCTTAAGAGATATAGCAGACGGACGGATGAGGCTCAAATGGTTGGGTGTCCATCTCCCATACAGAGGGACTTAGGTTCGATCCCCGGGACCTCCCAGTAAAAATAAAAAAAAGAAAAATATAGAAGGTACGTGGGCTACCAGGCCCTGTGTGCGGGTGTATTAGTCAACCAAAGGGATGCTAATGTGAAATACCAGAGATTGGTTGGTCTTTATAAAGGGTATTTATTTGGGGTAAAAGTCCACAGATACCAGGCCATAAAACATAAGTTTCTTCCCTCACCAAAATCTGTTGCTACGTATTGGAGCAAGACAACTGCTGACGTTTGCCAGGGTTCAGGCTTCTTGGGTTCCTCTCTTCCCAGGGCTGCGTTTCTCTCTGGGCTTAGTACCTCTGTTTCCTCTACAAGGTCAGCTGTAGGCTATCAGGCGAACGGCTCACTTCTTTTCTCCTGGGGCCTTCTCTCCAACATCAAAACTGCTTCTCAAAAACTGCTGCTTCTGTCCTTTGCCTTGCTTTTTATATTCAATTCCCCACCCACCAAAGGGTGGGGCTCAACACCCTACTGAAGTGGCCCAGTCAACAACCTAATCATAACTTAATCATGCCCAGATTAACAGATCAGTTTACAAGCATGATCCAATTATATTTTTGGAATTCATAATTACATCAAATTGCCAAACGGCTACAACGGGTATGCCTCCAGGCCCCGTGCATGGGTGAGCCCCCCAGGCCCCGTGTGTGGGTGTACCGCTAGGCCCTGCAAGCGGGTGTGCCGTCAGGCCCTGTGTGTGGGTGCACCGCCAGGCCCCACAAGTGGGTGAGCCCCCCAGGCCCCACGCGTGGACGCGCTGCCAGGCCCCATGAGCCACACAGCAAGATGATGACATAACAGGAGAGTGACACATGGGAGAGCCAAGACGAGACGCACCTAAAAACCAGGAACTAAGGTGGCGCAGGCGGCAGGATGCCTCTCTCTCACATCTGAGTTTCCGAGGATCAAATTTCAGGGAAGACCGGAGGAAAAGGATGAGAAGAGAGGGCAGGAAACGGACACAGAGAGTTGCCCAGTGAATGGACACAAAAACAGCAAAAACGGGGTGGGGGGATAAAAATGGATAAAAGTAAGTAAATAAATAAATAAATCCTTAAAAAAATGCATAGGGGAGTAAGATATGGACTATAGTTAGTAGTAGTACTTTGACAATGCTCTTTCATAATTTGCTAACAGATGTTCCACAACAATGCAAAGTATTTGTGGTGGGGTAGGGTGTGGGAGCCCTGTGTGATGTTATACATGTTTGTTTTGTAAGTTCACAATGTTTACTGAACACTTACAGTTTATGTATGTTCATGTATGAATGACATACTTCAATAAATTGTTTAAAAAAATTAACTCAAAATAGATGAAAGGCCTAAATATAAGAACCAAAACTATAACACTCCTAGAAGAAAACACAGGAAACATCTTTAGGAATATGCGCTATGCAATAGTTTCCTAGACTTTTACATCTAGAACACAAGCAACAAAAGAAAAAACAGATAAATGGGATTTAATTAAAATTTAAAAAAATCTTTTGTGCATAAAGAACTTAGGTATGAAAGTAAGAAGGCAATCTACAGAATGGGAGAAAATATTTGGAAACCACATATCTGATAAGGGTTTAATAGCCAGAATATATAAAGAAAACCTACAAATCAACAACAGAAAAACAAACAATCCTATCAGGTTAAGAAATGTACAAAAGATTTGAATAGACATTCCTCTAAAGTTATACAAATAGCCAATAAGCACATGAAAAGATGCTCTAACATTGTTTGTCATTCGGGAAAAACAAATGAAAACCACAATGAGATATCATTTCACATGCACTAGAATGGCTACTATTGGAAAAAAAAAAAAAAAGAATAACAAATGTTGGAATGGATATGGAGAAATAAGAATACTCGTTCATTGTTGGTGGGAATTTTAAATGGTGCTGCTGCTATGGAAAATAGTTTGGTGGTTCTTCATAAAGCTATGTTTAAAATTACCATATGACCTGACAATACCACTTCTAGGTATATATCCAAAAAGAAATGAAAGCAGGGACTTGCACAGATATTGGCACACTTATTTTTATTATTCCTTTTCTTTTCTAACATAGGTATTTAAATATAAATTTCCTTCTAAGGAATACTATAGCTGCATCTCACAAATTTTAGTATGTTGGTGTTTTTAGTATCATTCTGTTCAAAATGTTTTCTAGTATCTCTTATGATTTCTTCTTTGACCTATGGGTTATTTAGAATTGTGTAGTTTAATTTTGAAACATTTGGAAATTTTTCTAGATATCTTATTGTTATTGAATTCTAATTTAAAACTATTACAATTAGAGAGAACTCTGTATAATTTTGCCATCTACTTCTAGGTCCAGTTTATGTGTTCTATAATTTAAAAGCTGAAACAAAGCCAAATAATCTTCTAACAAGTGGCTCAGCAAAACTAGCATATGATTTTTTCTTATATTAGATATCAGTATGTTTATTTTAATACCTCATTTCCTCAGTTTCCCACTCCTTTTTTTGGTCATTTCTATGAGAAAGAAGAGTTGTACATGCAAAGACTAAGTCAGAGGATAATAACTTAATAAAATTAAAGAAGCTAAAAATAATTAGGAAAATATAGTCAATTTCAAATTAACTATCTTAGTAAATATTAGATGGGAAATACATTCTGAATATAATGACATCACATATGGGAGCAATCACTAGTCAAGCATAGTAAGTTTCTAAAGTCAAATGTTTTCTAGAAACACACACATAAGCAAACATAGACACACACACAGAGAATTATGTAGCTGCTGTATCTCCAGTATAGTTTGATCCCAGAATGACTTCAATTGAAGCATATAAGAATGGCTAAGGAATTAAATTACAAATACCATTACTTACTCTTATTTCATCAGGTGATCTTACCTTAAAGTACATTCCATATCTGTTTCAGATTGTGTAGAAAAAACACAGAATGTGTATTTGTCAACTAACAAAGAAAAACTATCTCCAGGATTCAACCAGTGCCACTGATTTCTCTTCAATGGTAAGAGCTGGCTCTTCTCAAAAGACTGATAAAAACACGGATTTGTGTGTATCTAATAAATTTTAAAAAAGAACATAATGATGTCAGAATTCAAAATTATGACAAAAATACAACTGACAATGAACTAATTCAAAATTTAATATAAAACAATTTAAGTATAAATTTAGACTTAAAAGTCTAATATATCTAATACTTATAAGTTTCATAATTATTTATACATAAAAAGGAAAAAAGCCGTAGTATACTTTTTCTCTAGGAATCAAAGAAAAATGCAAAGTAATCAATTAATTGGTTAAAAGGTACTTTCTCCCATTTTGCTTAATAAAGAGACAATGGACACAGGAAAGAGAAACATGAAAAATAACCATAAGTATGGAAACTGGACCCCCCAACTTTTATATACAAAAAGTTGAATATAAACTTTCGGCCACCTTCATTTCCACTTATTTTCTCTTAAGAGTTTCTTACTATGATTTTCAAAATAAGAAACTATGGAAAGGGATATTTTGAGCAAATCTCTCAAGCAAAGCAACACAGCTTGTTTTTTTTCTCTTTGCAGAGGAATTTTCTTATTTTGTTTAAATAAAACCCCAACTATGAAGATCATCATCCATATTCAAATTGCAAGTAGTAAATATATTTCAAAGTCAAAAGTGCTACAGTATCCACTACTTTGTATTACATTTGCTTCGGATTGTCTCCATGAGATTTGCCTTCATAACCAACTAGGATCAAGCTGAAATCGGACATTTCCAAGGGTAAAATAGACTTTATGTCTTCAAGATCACTTAGCTTTTAAAATAAATAAGCTTAAGTGTATGGCAACAGCATTCTACAGTAGTGCAGTCCTTTAATGTTTTTAATTAGAATCTAATATAGAGCAACTTCCCCTACCATCCAGTCATCTATTTATTTAACCAGTTTAATGAGACTACTTTTCTGGAAACATCAACAACCTCTCAAGCACAGCCATAAGAATCACCCTGAGATTGGACATATGCTGAATATCTCCAGCTTTTCTATTTATACTTCATTAAATTATCTTGAGACATCTTTCTGGACTAACTATACTTTCGTATTTCAAAACATTTTCTGATCTCAACTATTTAAAATATCTGTGTTAAGATATATTTCAGTCACCTTGAGTTTGAACAGACTAGAACTCGGGCTGAATGAAGGGGTAAAAATTTCTGTTCTTACTGAGAAATATTCATTATGGAAAAATTAAGGACATTTAATAAAAGCCCTGTTGTTAATATGGATATTTTGAAATTCTAGAAATGTGTCAGTTCTTTTTTTTTCTTTTCACATTTTCCCAACAAATTTCTTTGCATTAGATAATTTGGTTAAAAATTATCAAAAATCCTGGTAGTGTTTGTTTAAAAAAAAAAAAAACAAACTTAAATCTTTATAGAATGTAAACAGTCATAATACAACCAAAAGTATAGAATACTGTTATGAAACATGAAGCAAATAATGTTATTAACTTTGGCAAACTACTTGAATTATAATTTGTTTTTTCTTTGTTTTTATTTTTAAAAAAACATTTCTACAAAGAAAATGAGAGTAGGATATTTCAGGGATAAATGGAATACATTCTCTTTAATTTCTATTAAATATTAAAACATACCAAAATATTCATAAACATTTATTGAACATCTACAATGTTCTCCCACTACTCCAACTGTCAAGTCCCAGATTATTTACCTCTGAAGTATCTCTTGAAACCATTTCTTAACATTTGCACAGCTACCAGCGTAATTCAAGATCTTACCCACTGCTTACATTTCTTGCTTATGCTAACCTAACATCAAGCCTCCCTGTCTTTATTAACCTCACTGCTTCCCAAGTTATTCTTTCTCATTTCCCTATGTAAAACCTCTGATGGCTCCCCAATATAAACATAACATAGCAATTAAAATTCTTCATAAATCTGCAACGGTTTCTAACCTCATTGCCCACCTTCACACTGGGTTTGAAAATTGTTCCCTGTTAATCCTCACCCTGGTAGTGTTTGTTTTAAAAAAAGAAAAATCCTTAGTCTATTAAGTGAAGACTCCCTTCTTGAATACGTTTTGGTAATCAGAGACAGGAATGTTGGGTAGCAGGAGAGATAAGAGTCAAAACAGGAATAAACATAGCTTCTACCTAAAAGTTGAATATACTTTAAATGAGGTTTGCTTCTAAGATAAGACCATGTCCTTGTTAATGAGTATTTTAAAGATTCAGATGACTCTCTAAGTAACATTAAACACTGACATTGTTCTAAGCTTAAAAAGGTAAAGAGGTTAATTATAAAGGAATACAATTCTAAGAATAGAAGAGGTAAAATGCTTTAAAAAGGAAACTAATTACATTTATTTAAAAACACACCACAGACGCAAATATAAAGAAACATCCACTTAAATATTTTTTCCTCAGTTGCATGCACTTAATATTTAAATTATAGGTGACAAAATATTAGCTATTTAACAAATGTAATCACAAAGGTGGGCCAATGGGTATGATCCATGATCATCTTTTTCTTTTCCTAAAACTCTTCAAACAGGGGACACCAGAACTGAGAGCAAAATTGACATATCAAGAAAATCTAATGTTTGATCCTATAAGTTAAGCCTAAAGAAATATTACTCATTGAATAAGGTCAAAAATTTATGTCAAACTATATACATTCTAGCTAAAAAGCCATATATACATGAAGTTCACCAGTAACATGAATTAATAACTTCATTTTAGTTATATTAAGAGAAAATGCCTCAACCAAGAAGCAGCAGCCCTCTGCTCCTACTCGAATCTCTGTTTTGGCCTGTCCACCCACCTCTTAAACCTCCACCATACCCATTAGGGTGACCCAGAAGTCCTACAAGGTGTCCAGCTCTGGTCCCCCTGCCTTCAGCAGCTGCTCGTACATGAGTGGGCCCAGGTCCCGCATCAGCTCCTCAATCTTCTCCTGGGTGGGCAGCAGCAGCTTCCAAGGTAGCATAGGTGCTGGCATGGGTCTGGCTGGGGGCTACAGCAGGGCAGGGAGTGTAGGGGGAATCACAGCTGTCACCTTGAACCAGAGCCTGCTGAGCCCCATGAAGCTGGTAGACACCATGCACATTCAGGAAAAGGAGCTAATCAAGAGTCTCAACAAGTTTGCTTCCTTAATCGACAAGGTACAGTTCCTGGAGCAGCAGAACAAGATGCTGGAGACCAAGTGGCACCTCCTGCAGCAGCAGAAGACTGTTCAGAGCAACATGGACAACATGTCTGAGAGCTACATCAACAACCTTCGGCGGCAACTGGAAGTGCTGGGCCAGGAGAAGCTGAAGCTGGAGGCGGAGCTTGGCAACATGCAGGGGCTGGTGGAGGACTTCAAGAATAAGTATGGAGAAGTTGCTGTGGCTCAATTGGTTGGGCTCCCGTTTACCATATGGGAGGCCCCGGGTTCGATTACTGGGGCCTCCTGGTGAAGGCAAGCCGACCCACTCGGCATGGTGAGCTGATGGCCCCTGCCGTGCGGTGCAGTGAGCTGACGCAGCAAGATGATGTAACAAAGGGAGACAAGCAGACACAGAAAAACGCAAAGCAAATGAATACAGCAAGCACAAGCCGCAAGGGGGGGATAAATAAATAAATAAAATAAATCTTTTTTTTTAAAAAAAAAGAATAAGTATGAGGATGAGATCAACAAGCAAACAGAGACGGAGAATGAATCTGTCCTCATCAAGAAGGATGTCGATGAAGCTTACATGAACAAGGTAGAGCTGGAGTCCCGCCTGAAAGGGCTGAGTGATGAGATTAACTTCCTCAGGCAGCTGTATGAAGAGGAGATCCGTGAGCTGCAGTCCCAGATCTCAGACACGTCCGTGGTGCTGTCCACGGACAATAGGCACTCCCTGGATCTGGACAGCATCATCACCAAGATCAAGGCCCAGTACGAAAAGATCGCCAACTGCAGACAGACAGAGGCCGAGAGTATGTACCAGATCAAGTACGAGGAGCTGCAGATGCTAGCTGGGAAGCACGGGGATGACCTCTGCTGCAACAAGACAGAGATCTCCAAGATGAACCGGAGCATCAGCCGGCTCCAGGCTGAGATCGAGGGCCTGAAGGGCCAGAGAGCATCCCTGAAGGTTGCCACTGCTGATGCCTAGCAGCATGGGGAGCTGGCCATCAAGGACGCTAATGCCAAGCTGGCCCAGCTGGAGGCTGCCCTGAACCAGGCCAAGCAGGACATGGCGTGGCAGCTGCGCGAGTACCAGGAGCTGATGAACGTCAAGCTGGCCCTGGACATCGAGATCGCCACCTACCGCAAGCTGCTGGAGGACGAGGAGACCATGCTAGAGTCTGGGATGCAGAATGTGGGGATTCACATGAAGACCACCTCTGGTGGCTACCACTCAGGTGGACTGAGCCCGGCCTTTGGCATGCCCAGCCCCAGCCACAACTAAAGCTCCAGGTCCTTCCACAGCTTCAGCTCTGGTGGGGGCTCTGGCCCCTTCAGCTGCACCAGCTCCACCAAGGCCATGTGGTGAAGAAGATTGAGACCTGTGATGGGAAGCTTGTGTTTGAGTTGTCAGATGTCCTGACCAACTGAACTGCCACCGCCTCCCCTTCCAGCTACCCCCCTCACCATGCCTGTCACAGCCACCCTTTTGCCCACATCCCCAACTAGAAGCCACTTTTATCTTTTCCAAAATAAAGCCTCAGTTGGTTCTGCCAATCCAAAAAAAAAAAAAGAGAGAGAAAATGAATTTACTCTGTTACATTAAAAAGTCAAAGTATAGTATCTCTGGAGTACTAGTTTTCTTGACTTAAAAAAAAATACATCGGGGGGCGGCTGTGGCTCAATCAGTGGGGCTCCCGTTTGCCATATGGGAGGCCCCGGGTTCGGTTCCCGGGGCCTCCTGGTGAGGGCAGGCCTGCCCGCACGGCGTGGTTGGCTGACCCAGCGAGCACAAGCAGCAAGGGGGGGGATGGATGAATAAATGAATGAAGTCTTTAAGAAGGAAAAAAAAAAAAAAAAAAAAAAAAGATACATGAATTTCTATTTCTGGAAATATTGTCAAGTTAATCACCCTTTTGATAAAAAAAAACAAAAAACAAAAACAACTAAAAATTCTGGATACCTATAATAAATTTCCTTCTAAATACATAGCTAGGCCTGCCAGAAAGGAAGGGAAATTCCCAAGAGCTAAAAATGAAGAGCTAAAAAACATATCCTCCATCAACTTCTTTTAAAAAGCCAACCTTTTTATTTTGAAATACTTTCAAACTTACAGGACAGTTAAAAAATTAAGAGAACCCCAACATATCCCTACACCCTCCCCATACCAGATCCACCATGAATTTTAACATTTTGCCACATTTGCCCTTTATTTCTTTTCCTTCCTTCCTCCTTCCCTCCCCTTAACCTTTCCCCCTCCCTCTCACTAACTTTATCTATCTATCTATCTATCTATCTATCTATCTATCTATCTATCTATCAATCATTCTTCACCTAGTTTTGAGGTTTGAGTTTTAACAACTACAAGGCAACAGGAAACAAAGCTTTAGTTCCACACAATGCGAAGACATGAATGAATACAATAAATGCCCCCCCATGGATCCCTCATCTGTCTGTTCATTGTCTGCTTGTTGTGTCTGCTCATTTTCTCTGCTCACTGTGTCCACTTGTCTTCTTTAGGAGGCACTGGGAACTGAACTCAGGACCTCCCATGTGGAAGGCAAGTGCCCAACTGCTTAAGCCACATCTACTCCCACAATAAAATTTTTTAACATGTCTAATTTGAGTTCCATGAAAAGAAAATAGAAGAGAAATACAAAGAGAAAATGGCTAAGAATTTCCACACCAAAAAAAAAAAAGTTTAAATGAATCTTGGATTCAGAAAGCAAAATAAATAAAAAGAAATCTATACATGAACACATCATGGAGAAAATTCAGAACACCAAATACAAAGAGAAAATAGTAATAGTAGCTAGAGAGGAAAAAATATATTACCTACAAAATAAAAAATAGACTAATAGCCAACTTGATTTTGCACCAGACTATAGAACATCTTCAATGTATTAAAAACAAATAACTATCAGACTTGACTTTTACACATGGCTAAATTATTCAGGAAAAGCGGTAAAAAAAGACATTATCAAAAAACAAAAACAGAGCAAATATTTTCAAAGGATGCTCACAAAAGAAGTTTCTAAAGGATATTTTTTTTCAGAAATAAGAACAATTAACCCAGAAGGTAGGCTTGTGAAGGGAAGAGAAACAGTGAGTCAAGAAAATAGTAAATATAAAGAAATATTGACCTATAAAGTATAATAATGGTGGAATTTGTGGGGAACAAACAGATGAAATTAAAAGTCAGGATAAAACAACATTTAAGAGGGCAGAGGGTTGATTGAGAGGTAAAACATTCTAAGGTCTTTGTATTTTCAGGTGAGAATTAGAGTACACCTGATGTATGTATATCGAAAATGTAAAGGTGACCTTTCAACAATGCAATTAAGTATATAACTTCCAAACAAGTGGGAGGGGGGAACATAACATATAAAATTCAATCAAAATAGAAGGAAGGGAAAGCTGCTGAGGCTCAAGCAATTGAGCTCCCATTTACCATATGGAGGACCCAGGTTTGATCCCCAGGACCTCCTGCTAAAAAAAGCAAAAAAAAAAGGCCTCCCAGACCTGGGCGACATGGAAGGGCACAGGCCCCCGCACAGCAAAGAGACACACCAAAAAGATGATGACACAATCAGATACCAAAAAAAAAAAAAAAAAAAAATAGGAGGCCCATTAACCAAGGAATGGATAAACGAACTATGGTATATACACACAATGGAATATTATTCTGCTCTAAGAAGAAATGAAGTCGTGAAATGTATGATAAAATGGATAAACCTAGAGGACATTTTGGTGAGTGAAGCAATCCAGGCACAAAAGGACAAACATTGCATGATTTCGCTATTATGAACTAAATATAATGAGCAAACTCATGGAGTTAATAGCTAGAATATAAGTCATCAGAGAATAGAATGGTTAGAGAAGGGAAAGCTGAGGTTTAATCCGTGCAGAATTGGTAAAAAGTTGTAAATGTTTGGAAATGAATAGAAATGGGGAAAGCACATCATAAGATTTGTAATTAGTAGCGCTAACATATGGGTATAATAATGATTTGGTTTTTTTTTTTTTTTTTGAGTAATGAAAATGCTCTAAAATTCATTGAAGTAATAAATGCACAGCTCAGTGATTATGCCAAATGCCACTGTTTGTACACTTTGGATAAATTATATGGTTTATGATAAAAAAAATAATAGGGTGGGTTGGGGAAGAAATACACCAAATATAAGATATAGACTATAGTTAGTAGAAATACTTTGACGATACTCTTTCATAATTGGTTATGGATGTTTTATAACAATGCAAGGTATTTGTGGTGGGGTGATGTGTGGGAGCCCTGTATGATGCTATGCATGTTTGTTCTGTAAGTTCACAACTTTTACTATACACTTATATGTATGTTCATGTATGAGTGATATACTTCAATAAATTGTTTAAAAAAAAAATAGAAGAAGGGAGGGAAGGAGGAATGGAAGAAAGAAGAATGGAGAAAACAGATGAGAAAGAATTTGATGAAAAAGGTAGACAAATTAAAAGCATAAAATGAGAATGTAGAAATAAATTAAAATATATCAGAAATATAAATGGCCTATATAAATATAAATGGAATAAATGTGCCAGTGAAAAAGAGAGAATGTTAGACTGGATTATTAAAAAACATTTAAGGGGAAGCGGCTGTGGCTCAATCAGTAGGGCTCCCGTTTACCATATGGGAGGCCCCAGGTTCGGTTCCCGGGGCCTCCTGGTGAAGGCAAGCCCGCCCGCACGGCGTGGTTAGCTGACCCAGCGAGCACAAGCAGTAAGGGGGGGATAAATGAATAAATAAATAAAATCTTAAAAATAAATAAATAAATAAAAAATAAAAAACATTTAAGTTGAGCAAATAAAAATCACTAAATATATAGACTATATGAACACAATTAATAATCTAATGAACATATAGTAACCTCTGTAAGTAAGTTGGTACATATTTTTCTCAAGCAAACATGTTTGATGTTTCATATTAGTTTATGAAAACTAAATAAATAAATACCTTAAAGCAAAAATCAATAAATGTCAGTGTATCACTATCATATTAATATTTTTTATGAACACATTACTAATTTTTTTTTTTTTTTCAAATTTTGATTCTTTATTTGGAAGAAAGACTATAGAAGTCATAAACAAACACTTGATCATTTTAGAAAATGAAAAGTCTGTAGAAAGATAAATACAAAATTATTGTGACAAATTTGGAAATAGCCAAGTAGAAGTTCTAAAATTTTAAAAATATAGTAACCAAAATTAAAAGTTGAGGTATAGATTAAACATTAAATTAGGGAATGCTCTGAATGACATTGCAACGACAGATACAGGACATTATAAATCTTGCCATAACATACAAAATTGGGTGGGAGAGAGTGTAAACTACAATGTAAATTTAATCCACACTTAGTAGCAATGCTCCAAAATGTGTTCATTAATTGCAATGAATGTACCTCATTAATGAAGGATGTCAATGTGGGAAAATGTGGGAGATGTGGGGAGCAGAGCATATGGGAATCCCCTATATTTTTTATTTGACATTTGTATAATCTAAGTATCTTTTTTTAAACACATTACTAATTTAAATTGAGAACTCAATAGGAAATTGGTTGGTTATATAACCAAACATGCCCCCTTACATTTGTAGATTTAGTACACACTTCAAAAATTCAAGTCAAATAAAAATGTAATTTCAACCAGAAAAAACTGAACAATAATTAAAGTACCACATGTAGAAATCTATAGGATACTGCTGAAGTAATACTTAGTGGAAAATGATTTTTAAATGCTTATTTCAGAAAAAAAATTATATTTAATTTAAGAAGTCAAGAAAATAAACACAGTAAAATCTAAAAGAAGTATAAGACTGGTGCTAATAAAGAACAGAGCAGATAGCAATGAAAACAAACACAGAACAGACAATAGAGAAGGCTTATAAAGCCAAAAGGAAATTTTTAAAAAAATTAATATTCCCAGGCTGAAATATAAACAGAAACTGGCCACATATCAGTAGTCAAATTCTATCAATACTGATCAAGCAAAAAGAGAGACGACACACATATACACATACGAGCGCACGTGCACACACAGATTTTTAGAATGAAAATAATGGCATAATTACACATAGAAAGAACTTTTGATATATACCAATACATTTGTAAACATGTATTGCACAATTACCTTAAGGAATATACCGCAAACTGACTATTAACAAAAAAGGATGTATATTTATGCATTTGTATTCATGTGTGTGTGTTGCTTGTTTAAAAAGTATTGAATTATAAAAAGAAAAGGAGAGCTTGATTAGACTTGATTATTTTAAAAATACAATCAATAATTTAAAATCCTCTGAACCTCTCCCAAAACCAGACCCAAGTGCATTTAAAAATTTTTTGAGCATTTCCAGAGACTAGAAAAATAGGGACTGCTCCCCAATTTCTTGAATGAGGCTAATACAACAGTGATTCTAATAGCAGACAAGGGCAGAAAAAAATTGGGAAACCCAAACCCCAACAAATTAAAGATAAAAGCTACCTATTGGAGAGGCATATTATTAGTGAGTGCCTTTTAACATTTCCATGGGGTTATAAATGCAAAGAAAATAGATTAGGCTATAACTTTAGAAGTGGTGCAAAGGACACATTATCCCTGAATAAATTGAACTAAAACACAAATCAATTTTCTATAGCTTTCTCTTGGAGTACCATTAAATATTAAAGTAAGATTGATGTATACCCAAAAACAGGCTCTCCTTATTTTCAGTATTTTTTTTTTTAATTTAGAAAGCATTATTTTTTTAACAAAGTGAGTTGAGGAAAGGCTATTTTATTATTTTACAAGTATACAAGTAATTTCATAGGAAGAAAAATAATCACAGCTCAAGAATTTTATTGTACAAAAGAACAAAGCACAATCATCCAAAAATGTATGTTTTGATGAATCAATACAAGAATGTGAAAAAGTCTTTTGCAATTTATGAGTATAGAACTACTGCTTCAATTATCCAAGAAACAAAAACAGTAAGATTTTATTAAAATTAAAGCATTGCTAGCTATAAAGTCATCCTGAGGACATAACAACCACTGCTGATACAGTCATTTACAGAGAACTGCAGTTTGCCTTTATAATGCATTTTCTTCCTGCTGATGCAAAATTTTAAAATAGATTTAAATGACACATGAAAAAGTTAAGATTATCTCATGAACTAACATCATCTCCTCATGCACTATTTCTAAGAACTGCTGAGAACTAAAGCGTTTTCTAAAGGGGAAATATAAGAGGATAAAAGGTAGAAATTCATCCAATTTAAAAGTAAAAATTAGTCATTGTCAATGGCATTCAATTATCATTGAGGCTACTTTTTAACTTGGTGGTAAGTTTGGATTTGCAATTTTAGGGGAAGCAAAAACATTTCAATCATTAACATACTTTGGGGTAGGGATCATCATAACAAAACAATTGTTATATACATTTATATAATTTTACAGTTTTTAAACTAAAACTTCCCTCTCATTCACTTTGTTACAGTTGCACATATAACTTGCTTTAGCAGATCAAAGAATTTGTGACTGACTAGGGAATAGAGAATAAATGATATTTAAATCACATTAATATAAAATGAATAAACTAGAAGTCACCTGTTCATCTCATTCTCATTATTTGAGAGACCTTAAAACTTCTATTAACAATTAAAAGCAGTTACTTTATAGGTGATTGTCATAACTATCAAAACTTTTGTGTGCTGCCTTGCATCCATCTTACTTTGGCTAAGCCAATTGCCTCAACACTGCCCTTTGGCCTATTTAAAGAACAGGTTTCCAGCCTTGGGGCATAAACTCCCCAGAGCTAAAACCTGCATCTGTGGCCACACCCACGCCATTCACACATCTCACTCAAAACCCACAGCTAGTCCCAAATGATAAGGTAACCACCCCACCACCTTTGAACCCCAGTCTGTTTACCTTTTCATGCCTGTTTACTTTAAACTAACCAATCCTGGACTCAGGCAGAATATCTATTAACCTACACCACTGGACCACAATAAAAGCATAAGCTCACGGGGTCCCTTTCCCTCAGTCTGTGTGCTCCCACCTGCTGGCTGAACTACCTGACTGATCACCTTTCCATTGACCCTTCATGTCCCACTCCCACACATTCTGGAACCTGTGAGTAACAAACTCTTTTTTTCTTGCATTATGGCTGTGATGGTTTGAAGCTGTACGTATCCTAGAAAAACATGTTTTTAAATCTAATTCATTCGTTGTGAACCCATTGTAAATAGGACCTTTTGATGAGGCTACTTTAGTTAAGGTGTGATCCTCCTCATTCAAGATGGGTCTTAATCCTATTTCTGAGGTCCTTTATAAATGGAATGAAGAGAAAGAGAGAGAGAGAGAGAGAGAGAGAGAGAGAAGCGCGCGCCATGAAAGCAAGAAGCTGAAGTCAACAAAACCTGGGAGAGAAGGAAGAGACCAGCAGATGTTGCTCGTGGGCCTTGCCATGTGGCAGAGGAGCCAAGGATTGCTGGCAGCCATTCTTTGGGAAGAAACCATCACTTTGATGATATCTTTTGATTTGGACATTTTCTCAGCCTCAAACTGTAAGTTAAAAAAAGTTCCATTGTTTAAGCCAATCCATTTCACGGTATCTGCTTTTAGCAGTCTAGGAAACTAAATCAATGGCCTTGCCCATTGTGTAGCACCTGACCTCCACTAGGACCCAAATTTAAAACCCAAGTTTAATTCAGAACAGAGCTTGTACAACAAGTACCTGAATAAATGGATCGATTGATTTCAAGGGCATAAGCATTTTCTTGAAAACAGTGTTAATATGAATACAATCAAGCATTACATTGAGCAAAGTACCAATCTGTATATCACCAAGTTCAAGGAGCAGCTTTCCTTCTACTAGTCTTATATAAACTTAATAACTCTTAGAATAAAATTCAAAATTCAATTAAATATTTTTCTAAGATGGTAGTCAAATTCTAGTACTAATGTTGTACATTCCCTCAAAAATAAATACACTTTTTGATATATCCAATGTTAGATAATTTTACTATTTATATCATTTTCATGTCATAAAAATTCCATAATAATATTTTGAAGATATGACACCTGTAAAGCATAATGTGTGGACCAAGATCCAGTTTAAGAAAAAAGAATATTAACATTACTTTTGAAGTCCCCGGAAGGTCCTTCACTAGCCCATTCTCTGGTCAATCCCCTCAGAGGTAACTATTAACCTGATATTTGTGTTTATCACATACTTGTATTTATTTATGGTTTCACCGCCTATGTTTATGGCCCTGAATATGTATTGTTTATGATTAAAGATTTTTAATTTTATGTAAATGGAGGCATACTGTATGTATTCTTCTGACTATATTCTTATTCTTGATTTTAATCCATGTGTTTTCATGTTTTCACTGTAAGTTATTCCTTTTCACTGCTGTAGTATATTTCATTATATGAATATACCACAATATATTTATCAATTCTGTGGATGGAAATGTATGTTGCTTCTAGATTTTGCTATTACAAACAATGCTGCTATACACATTCTTGTACATGTCTCTTGGTGCATGAGTGTAGGAGAGTTTGCTTATAGGGAATTCACACCTACAGTTTTAGAAAATAAGGTCAAATTATTTTCCAAAGTTATCATATCATTTAAACTTTCACCCACAGTGTATAAATATTTCAGTTATTCTACATCCTCACCAACACTTGAAAATGTTCAACTTTAATTTTTGCAAATATGTTGCATATGAAATGGTATCTCATTGTGGTTTTATTTGCATTTCTGTGCTTAATAAGGAGGTTGAATACCTTTTCAACTTTATTAACCAATTAGGTTTCTACTTCTGTAGAGTGCCATTTAGCTCTTCAGCCTATTTTGATATTGGATTGATTTAACTTTTTCTCATTGATTTAAGTCAATTATTTTACTTATTGTTTATCAATCCTTTGACCATCACGTCTTTTAAATATCATTTCCCAGCTGTAATTTTCATTTTCATCATAGTCTTGATAAACAGAGATTATTATATTTAACATAACTGACATTTTTCAACCCTTCTTTTATGGTTACTGCTCTTTTTTTTTTTTAGGTACTGGGGATGGGGAATGAGCCCAGGACCTTCTATGTGGGAAGCTGATGCTCAACCACTGAGCCACATCAGCTTCCCTAACTTGGCTTTTTCATTTGTTTTGCTTCTTGTTTGCCCCTGATTTTTTTTCAGGAGGCACCAGGAACCAAATCTGGAACCTCCCATGTAGAAGGCAGGTGCTCAACTGCTTGAGCCACACCCATTCCCGGTTACTGCTTTTCATTTATTTCTTTAAAATCCTTTCCTGTCCTAAGGTCATAAAGATTTTTAATAATATATTATAACAGTTTTATAGTTTTGACTTTCACATTTATCTACCTGGAATTGATTTTGGGATATCATTTAAGGTGGGGGTCTAACTTATTTTTTTCTAAACAAAAAATCAACTGCTCTAGTACTATTTATTGAAAAAATGTCTTCTTACCCACTGATATGCAATGCCAGATCTGGCCCAAGTCAAATTTCCACATATATGTCTGAAACTAAGGTTGTTTTCACTACTAAAATTCTATGTCACCTGAAGACATTAAAATTTCTTATTAGTCATAATTTCAAGAAATTTTTTAAAAGAAGAGGACATCCAATGACAGAGAATCCTTCCTTTGGAGGCATAATATAATGAAAAAAAGAAATATTACATAATATTAAAAGAGAATGAGTTCTAATTTCCATTCTACAACTTGCTGAATACATAGAATCAGACATCTCCAGAGAGCCTTGACATTCTGAGTTGTCAAAAATAATGGTACTAAAAAAAAGATGGCAGATTCAGAAGCTCCAAATTCCTACACCCACAGAAACACTGAAAAACAAGCAAAAACTGGCAAAGTCAACTTTCACAGAGATCTGGAAAACAAAAGGTTACAGTTACTAAACAAATACTAAATAAAGTAAAAGGCAACTTAGAAACCATAGGAAAACCTCATGAGTCCTTTACTAGCCCTTTCCCACACCCTCCCCAACTTAGCGCATTGCGAATTCATACTCCAAGTACGGGTCCCTGATCCCAGATGATGGAGAAACCAGAGTAACTATAATACAAATACCAGGGTGTATGTATGTCTGTTACAACCCATCTGGTGGCAGTCTGAACCTAGGCAGAATCTAATCCAAGATACACGTCTCTGTCTCACCTGTCCCAAGAGTTACTCTGGATGTAGAAGTGGCAAGCAAGACTGTTAAAACACTGTAAGAACACTATCAAACCACAGCTGTCTGGCACAAATAATTACCAACTGAGACATATATAAGCTTCTGGGCCAGGAGGAAGGGCTGCGAATTTCCTAAAGTGGGACATTTGGAGTATCTGCGTATATATGGGGGAATTTATATGGGAATATGTACATGCCCAGGACAACAATCATGTTCTAAAAAGACCTGAGAGGACACTATGCTTTGCTTCAGGTTGTTCTTTAGGCTCATTGTAAGGATGGCTAGGCACTGAAGGAGTGTACCAACAAAGACAATCTGCATAGACCTGGAAAGATTTTGTTTTGTTTTATTTTGTTAATTCCTGGCATTCAAGAAAATCTCTGCCATAAGATGAGCTGAAAACAAGCTAAAGGAACAGAAACTTCAGTGACTACATCAAGGGATATAGTCTTTACAAAAAAAAATTGGAAACATCACTAAACAAATAGAATAAAAGAATCTTCGACAATAAGAAGGGGGGAAAATAGCAAATGTTGGGAAAGAAGGAGAATCTGCTGTCTCCTGTTTTAGTGACAAATATTCAAATGTCTAGAATTAAACATTAAAATATTCCAATGCCCAGATTCAACAAAAAATCACAAAACATACAAAGAAGGGGAAGAAAGAATATTTGAAGAAATAATGGCTGAAAACTTCTCAAATATGATGAAAGCTGTGAAGATACACACCCAAGAAACTCAATGAACTCCAAATAGGATAAAATCAAAGAGATCCAAATTGAGACACATTATACTCAACTGGTCAAATGTCAAAGACAGAAAATACAGAAAGCAGGAAGGGAGAAAAAACACATAATGTATAAGGGATTCTATATAATACAGAGTGCTCATTTCTCATCAGAAACCATGGAGGACATGTAGGTTGAGCTCTGAAACTCAGGAAAGTTACAGCCACACCTGCTCTTCAGGTCATCGGACTTACCCAGGACAACTAACAAAATGATAATGATGGACAACCCGCATTCCAAAAAGCAAACAGTATCTATAACTGCAAACAAAACAGTTCCTTCCATCTGCCCCGTAAGATCTAAGGCCCTCTCAATCTGAAGCAGAGTGGGCATCACTATCCCCAAATCCTCAAGTTTGAGGAATGAACAAACATAAGGGTGGAATGCAAACATGGACCAAAGTAGACTCATTATTATTGTAGTAACAAAAGAACTTGTAACATTAATAAAAAGATAGTGGGTACCAGAGGTTATGAGGGGAAGGAAAAGGAAGAATAGGCAGAACATAGGGCATTTTTAGGGAATTGGAATGTGTTCTGCATGATACTGCCATGATGGATACAGGCCATTATACATTTTGTCAAAACCTATAAAATTGTACTGTGTGGGGAAAGGATGTAGCTCAAGTGGTTGAACACCTGCTTGCCACGTACAAGGTTCCAGATTTGATCCCACTTACCTCCTAAAAAACAAAAAAACAAACAAAAATAACCAACTCCCACTGGGGAACAGATGTAGCTCAGTGGTTGAGCGCCTGCTTCCCATGTATGAGGTCCTGGGTTCAATCCTTGGTACCTCCTTAAAAAAAAAAAATGTACCCTGCAAAGTGTAAACCATAATGTAAACAATAGACCATGGTTAGCAGCAATGCTTCAATATTTGTTCATCAATTTTAACAAATGTACCACACTAATGTAAGATGCTATTAAAAGGGGAAAATGTGGAAGGAGGAGGGGTTGGGGTATACAGTATCCCCTATATTTTCAATGTAACTTTTCTGTAATCTAAAACTTCTTTAAAAATAAAGTTAAAAATTAAAAATAAAAAAAGAAACTATAGAGACAAGAATGCAGTAGGATGACATTTAAAGAGCTGAGAGGAAAATAAAACCTGTTATCAAGAATTCTATATTCTGCAAAACTGTCCTTTAAAAATGAGGGAACTATTAAGACATTACCAGATAAACAAAAGCTGGGGTTGTTTGTAACTATTTTATCAGTGGAATGCTAAAGGGAGTTCTTCAGGTTGAAAGGAAAGGACAATAGATAGTAGACTGAAGTCATACAAGGAAATAAAGATCTCTAGAAAAGGTAACTATGTGTAAATTATAAATGCCAAGACTCTTGTATTTTTTGTTTATAACTCCATTGTTTACTTCTAACATGATGTAAAATATTCCAAATTTTAGTGTTATATCTAAATCTTAAGAAGAATCTTTGCTCTACCTTCTAATATTGTTTCTACCACAATTTGGTGCTCAAAAGACAGTTGTTGACATCATATAGCTGTTTTATGATCTGAGTACAATCTTATTAAAGACTAAGAATGGTGAAGAATGTTTTCTAAAAGGTACATTCCTTTAAATGTGACTCACTTCATAACTCAAAAGAAGATTCTAGATCAATAAAATCACTTTTCATTTAGGTATACTTGCTTTATGTATTAGTACTCTCTTGAATAAACAGATGTTCAAAATATATCTGAAAATTTTTCATCTATATATAGACAAAATTCCAACTAAGCACCTATTTAAGCTAATTTGGAAAACATTTGAAAAATCTTCTCATCTTTAAAATATAAATGTTCTTGATTAACAATGAAAAAATATGTTGCATCAGTACAAATAATAGTTTCCTAATGACCTATTTTGGTATATAAAAAATGTAATCCTTAGAAATTTTGTTATAAGAATGGTTTCTTCTCAGCACTAAGTAAATAAGAGTATAATAAGAAACTCTGATATTCAGTTGATTAAATTGCCCACAAATAGGTGCCTAAGGGTTGCCACCTGAGAACCTCCTTGTTGCTCAAATGTGGCCTCTCTCTAAGCCAAACTCAGCATATGATTGCATTACCTTCCCCCCAACGTGGGACATGACTCCCGGGGATGAGCCTCCCTGGCAACGAGGGATTAATACCAAGTGCCAACTGGCAGCTTTGTGCAGTGGCAGTATCGTAGCCAATGAGGTTAATCCGAGGCACGATTATTGCTAAATGAAAACTTTTCCCAAGTGCCAACTGGCAACACAACTGGAAAAAGACCTTGAATAAAAGGGGGAAATGGTAAAGACAAATGAGTTCAAGTGGCTAAGAGACTTCAAAGAGAGTCGGGAGGTCATCCCAGAGGTAACTCTTACGCACACCTCA
Source organism: Tolypeutes matacus (assembly GCA_026826555.1). NCBI lineage: Eukaryota > Metazoa > Chordata > Mammalia > Cingulata > Chlamyphoridae > Tolypeutes > Tolypeutes matacus. The sequence goes on from JAKSZT010054030.1 coordinate 19,192,456, forward strand.
GTAGGAGCTCATAGAACATCTAAGTGCCTATCACCCCACTCAGTGGGGTTTCTGAGAGCTCCAGAGACACCCTGGTCTTATATAAGGGGGGATAGCCCCAGAGACTGATGCCTTATCAGTGGGTTCTATTTTGGAATCTGTGCTCCTGAGAGTGACAGAATTAGACTCAAATAAGTCCTCCCTGCACATGGTTCACCAGTCCCTTCTATTCAAACCTACATGTGATGCTGGAGTTTCTTAGGTATACTTCCAGAGACTGGAGCCTCCCGCCTACCTATGTGCCAGGTGTGCATGAAATCTAGGTGGAGCTGCAACTCCTACCCTACAGCTCAATGGACTCATCCAAGTCACCTGGTGAGGAGACAACGATGGGCAATGGCCATCCCAGGGAATGGAGAGGGCCTGCATCTGCAGGCAGGATCATCCCACCCACCATATCCATGGGATATAAGCCCTCTCTCACTTGGAGTTGGAGTGGACATCACCATCCCAGTCGCCTCTGGATTGGGGGAAGAACTATGGACTA
>JAKSZT010054030.1:19193381-19314833 GCA_026826555.1 Tolypeutes matacus
TGAGGTGGAGCCAGTGGCCACTTGACAGTTTTTGGGTAGGGAGGGGATGAGCAGTTGAAATACAGGGGCTTCTTTGGGAGTTGGAGGTTGTCCTGAGTACTGTTGTGGCAATGGATGTAGGCCACTTTAAATCAGCACACACCACTCAGAACTGAGTGGGAGAGAGTGTGGTCTACAGTGTGTACTGTGGTCTATGGTTGGTGGCAAGGCTCCAGGATGTGTAAGTTCATTGAGGTTGGTGGGCCACACTGTGGGAGATGTTTGTGTGGGATGTGGTGGGAGGTGTGGGAGGTGGGCAACATGGGAATCCCAGTGGGTTCCGTGTAATATTTTAGGTAATCTAAGCACCTCTTAAAATATATGTATATATATATATATAAATAACATTTTTGTAAGCAAATACACATATATGCATATATATTTATATATCATTTTACAAATGTTTGTATGTATTGTGAGAATTTTGATTTTTACCCATAAAAAAAAAAAAAAAAAAAAATTGCCCACAAATAAATGAGCTGAGTTATTAAAATGGATCCTTTCATTGTTTATGACTATTCTGTTACTATGATTTTTTCTTTTCAGCTATCATTTGGAACATAAGCAAAGCTGCCAAAAAACAATAAGAGTTATGGATATTAACCAAAAGCCTGTCTTTATAAGTAGAATAAAAAGTATAATTGGTTTATTGATTTATTTTCTGACTTCTGCATACATAGTTATCGGTAGGATTTGAATACTAACAATATGAATTTAGAAAAGTCTATAAACTTATAAAAGTCTATATAGGAGAAGATATTCTCTGCTTTTGTATCACAAATAACTAGGAATCCAGTCATCAAGGATTATTTAAATGTTCTATTTATCAAAAAAGTAGGTCCTATGGTATTTAACTTATAGGAATTCTAAATTCCTTATTTCATCAACATGAATTATAATGTAGAAAGTCAGTGTTAAGATATGAGTCTTCCACTTTAAGAGCCAGGTATATTTTTAATTGTATTTCGAAAAAAATAAATATAAACTAATGATATGTTCATCAGAAAAGGCAAGAGAGGAATTTATGGATCCCTATATTCTTTCCTTCAATGTGCTCCAGTGGTTCGTGATAAAACAATAACAACAAACTTATTTTTCATAGGCAATGGTGGTTCATTGGAAGGGTGTTCTAGAAAAATAACATCATTTTGTAAAACTCCATGATGTCTCATTACTAGATATGCCATGTACAGTTCTCACTGAAGCATTTATTCATTTATTTGACAAATATTAATTAAGTACCTACTATGTGCTAAACATTATGCTAGATGCTAAAGATTGATACAAAGATAAGTTATTAAGGGTTCCTATACCAAGGAGCTTTTGATTAGTAGGCTTCATCTAAGAAGAATAAGACAGTTGGAAAGGATCCAAAGATGAAGAACTCATGAGAAATAAAGGTGCTTCCATAGGAATGCTGACTACGGACATTAACACTTTTCAAGACACTAAGAGAATGCAGCATGAGAATGTGAAACAGAAACCTTTAAAACAATATTTACTCAAAGTTAAGATGGGGTGAATTCAGATTTATTCAAAAAATTTCCCAATATTAGAGTTAAAAGGACACTTCTCAATTTGGGGAATGCTTCAGCATAGGATAATAAAAGGTAGCACTATTGTATAAAAGAACGAACTATTGATAAAACAGTCGGTTGTGTATGTAAGATTAAAATACAAATAGGTTCAAGAATGCTATAAATAAATATATTTAGTTCCATAATAATAATTTTACCACCATACCATTTAGTCCAAAATAAATGGAGCCTCATTGTTTTAGTTTCCTTGGCGTCTCCAGCAAATATCATGCAATGGGTTGGCTTAAACAATGAGAATTTAATGGCTCACGGTTTTGAGGCTAGGAAAAAGTCTAAGTCAAGGCATCACCAAGGCAATGCTTTCTTCCCAAAGACTGGTATTTTGGCAATGCTGGCTGCCCGTGATCCTTGGTCCTGGGCTCCTCAGTCACATGACAATGCATGTGGCAGCCTTTCCTGGCCTCTCCCTTCTCTCTGGGTTCTGCTGACCTTCAGCTTCTTGCTTCTTATGGCTTTCTCTCTATCTGCCCGAATTTCATTCTATTTAAAAAGGACTCCAGTAATAGGATTAAGACCTATAATGACTGAGGTGGGTCACCTCTTAACTGAATTAACCTCATTAAATGGTCCTATTTAAAATGGGTTCACATCCCCAAGAATGGATGAAATTTAAGAACATGTTTTTCTGGGGTACATACAGCTGCTACACAACAGACTCTGTATAGAAAAGGGAATAATCACACAGTATATTTTCAGAAATAGGCTATCCCTTAAATCCATAAAGTTCTAGCCCTCAACAGAAACTTTAAAATTAAAATTATTTTAAAACCCAAAATTGGACAAGGTCTAAATTTTAGATATATTCAACTCTACACACATAGGCATAGAAATTTGTTAAAATACAACACCGTAACACTTAAGTGAATTTAGTCCTTATCCATACCAAAAAAAACAACCATTAAATAATTATGGGCTTTCTTATAAGATCTTATCTGCAATATCCAGTTATGAATACCACAATGTAAATATGAGCTAGAAAAGTAGCACGGTCCTCTGGGAAACTATGTGGTCTAAGTAGTTTGGATCTTTATCTCCCAATTATCTTCTGGCAACTAGAAGGATACATTCTGACATTAATTCCCTATTTCTATAACCTTATAAAATAAGCACCACTAATCAGAAGCTGAAAAGGGTGAGATATAAGAAATTAAAATAAACCACTAAAAACTTATTTACCGGTTTGATTCGAAGTTGACCACCAACCACCTCAAGAATGGCATGTCTTCTGGACACTTTCTTATCTGTTATCTGCAGGGGAAAAAAATTAAAATTTCAAATACAGCCACCTCCTAAAACAGCAACAACAACAAAAGCAATGTTTCTGAAATCAGTAGGTTAGATATAAAATATATCATTCATTCAACAACTGTATATTGAAGTGAATGTCCTCATTTAATAGATAAGAAAACAATTCAGAGATTAAAGGACCTGCCCAAAGTAATAGAAGAGTAAATAAATGGTAGAGCCAAGACTCAAGCTTGGGATCTAATAGATCCCAAATCCTTAATTATGGCTTCCACTCAAGACTGATATTTAGTGGGGATTCTTGACCCTAATATTCATAAACTGAGAAAAAAAGTCTATATAATACATACTTATTAGGAAACATTTCAAATACAAGTAATGTATAGTATATTATAACCACTATAAAAAACTAAAGGTTTTTTTAAAAGACGCAAAATGGTAAATTGAAAACATGTGACTACAGGCTTCAAGGTCAGGCAGACCTAGGTCAGGAAGACCTGCATTTGAGTTCTCAGGGCATCAGTAACAGTTAAAAGAACAGAAAGGCAAGAGGGAGAGAAAGTGAAAACCAAATATTCACAGTGAAGAAAAGTATTGTCATTTTTATATATTTGTTTTGTGTTTTGAGAGAACAGTATTCTATGTATGCTCACAATCATTTCTGCATATTGAAGTTCAAAAATTGTTTGCTAATCAAGCCTTTCCCACAATGATGTAAACACAATAGTTTTTAATTTGTGGCTGATATATAATGAAAACATTTTAAGCACCAACTTACTTAATACCATCATTACTTGGCCCATCTCTTAGCCCATCACTTGAACACTGGTGCTATCCACATCAGGATCAAGATTATTAGTAAAAGCAGCCTACAGCAATGCATAAATTCAGTTAAACCCACTAGATCTGAAACAAACTTGCAAAATGTTAAATTGCCAGGAATCAGTACTAATTTTTTTAAACCAAATAGCAATTCCACACTTAAGACTGTGAATATACAAAATAGTAACATCAAGCATCAAAGCAAAAAGAAGTCCACATAATTGAAATTTCCATATAATTAAAGTTAATTTTTAGAACATTTTCTAAAATAAAATATCTTAAAGATAGCCCATTATATATATAATTAAACACAATGACTTTCAGAGAGGTAAATTTCAAGTAACAGTCTAACTATCAGAAAAGACAGCACAGGATTTTAGAGGTTCCTATATTCTTTCCCATAATGTGCTCAGTGGGTCAAAAATAACAGCAGTTATCTGATAACTGACTTTACCATTTGTGTACAACATTCACTTAAATTTTGAGATTCACCGTAATATCATCATGAATATTTACTCACATTTTACATATTTGGAAATTGAGACCCAGAGCATTTAAGTAACTTGTGTAGGTCAGTCTTCAAGTAGTTAGTACTCCAAATCCACACTCTTATTAATAAAAATAAGTGTCTTAGTGAAAAAATATTCATATGACTTTATATGTACATGTAATCATTCAGAAGTAATTTCAAGAAATGCAAATTATTCTATAGCTAAAAGTAAGAGGGTTCTATTTATAATTTGGGTACTTTAAGATCTCATTGTTTTTGTTTTTTTTTTTTTTTTAAAGATTTTATTTATTCATTCATTTATCCCCCCCTTGCTGCTTGTGCTCGCTGGGTCAGCTAACCACGCCGTGCGGGCAGGCTTGCCTTCACCAGGAGGCCCCGGGAACCGAACCCGGGGCCTCCCATATGGTAAACGGGAGCCCTACTGATTGAGCCACAGCCGCTTCCCTCATTGTTATACTTCAGTAATACAAATCAATTTTCTAACCAGCCGAATAATTAACTGTCAAATATAAAACCATGACATATAATGATATTTCCTATAATTGTCCAGCTGGGTTTTTATTTTAAAACAGTATTTTTTATAGGAATTAACAATGGTCTTTTCCTACCTCATTCTTTCTTTGAAGCAGGCTTCATTGACACAAGCAAGAAAAAGATACTTTAAATAATATAAAAGCATAATGTGACCTCTAGTGGACACATGATTCCATAACAGTGTAATTTCATTACAAGCTGTTGGATTCTATACAGTACCAAAAAAAGTGTTTTAAAGAGTCTTTGAAATTAATATCATTCAGGCATTTGGTTATAATGTCCCTTTTTAAACATACCTCTAAAAAGTGACTAAGCTACAAAATGACCATTATGCTTTAACAATGAGAAGCTTAAAGGTTTAATAAATTACAATTAAAATTTATTTTAATTTCAGGGGTGGAAGGATTGGTCACAAACAGATTTTCCTAACAATCTCATCACCTGATTTATGTAATTGCCTATCCCTTCTCCTTTTACAGAGTGTGTATCTAATACGTTCTTATTCATTAATATATTAACTGCAATAGCAATTATTTATCTGTCAAGACCAATGCACTGTTTTGTACACTTATTATGTATTATCGCTTTTAATCCTCGTAATACCTCTGAAAAGAATTTTATCTTATTTTATTTTATAGGTGAGAAACTGGAAGTGCTCATTGGTTAAACAACCACCCAAAGTTACACACCCAATAAGCAGCAGGACCAGGATATGAATCCAAGGAATCTGAATCAAGAACTATCTTTGCTCTTAACATGACACTGCCTCCACCAATATCATTACATAAAATTAAAGTAAAACATAATTTTTTAGATAACTTACCAGCAGCATAACTATCTGAAACTAGAACATAATAAAGAACAGGTGTATAAGGTGAAAACTGCTATTTAATAAGCAAGTGGACATTCTGAGAAGATTCCAGCCCTAAATAAAGCTCTGGCATTCAAAGAGGCCCCAAGCTTTCATTATTCTAATGTCATACCCAATCTAAGAAGATGTATCACTACACATAAGAAAGTGCATAGAGGGAGCTGATGTGGCTCAGTGGTTGAGCACCAGCTTCCCATATACGAGGTCACGGGTTCAATCCCCAGCCCCAGTACCTCAAAAAAAAAAAAGAAAAGAAAGTGCATAGAGTAGTGAACAGTCTACTGACAAAACGAGTAAAAATGACTGATTTTGGTCTGTAAATGAAAGAGAAAGGGTATTTTTAAAGCAAAGAAACTCAAGGACTCAGAGTATACTGGATAGAGACTATTTAGGGTAGGGACAAATGACATAACATACTTCAAAATATTCTAAAGGCTTGCCTAAGTTTATTTACCAATGACCAAGAGTCACCAGGTTGAAATTAAAACTTCAATTTAAAGTCAGACATTTTGTATCTTTGAAAAAGTCATAAAAGTAGTTAAAATTGAGGAATTCCTGTAGAATAATTGTAGCCACCTAAATTCTAATCTCACCACACATCCTCCAAAAAAATCAGAAATCAATAAATAGAGCAAATAAAACCACCCATATGAAGCACAACTAGGAGACAGAAATTATTGCAAACTTCAGCCTACATGTAAGAAGGAAAAGAAACACCAAATCCAAAAAATCAAGTTCCAGAACCTATGCTTGAGCAGAAGAGGGCAGGTGGCAACTGGGTGGAAAAGGGAAGTGAGGAAGTGGGAACCTAGGGGTGGTGGAATACAAATGATATCACTCCCAGAAAGAACAAGTCACATCTTGAATGGGAAATACTGAAATGCATCTCAGGTCCAGCTTTTAAGAGGCCCATCTAATAAGGAATCAAAAGGAAGAGGCTTAAAAACACATAGAAACAGCTATAACAGTCTCAGAAAAAGGCACTACTTCTGAGGGTTAGTAGATAGAAACTTGGAAGGGAGGGTCCTCTCAGAGATTTAGCAGCAAATGGGGGTGGTGGCGAGGATGGGGGTGGGAGTAGAAATTAAGGGTCCTACAGAAACAGAATTATAATTTCAGAACAGATGATATAATAATCCCTCCCAAAGGCCTCCAAAAGGCACCTTTGATAAAAGAAGCATCACTTTATTATGCCAACAGACGAGTGTGTTCTTGATCTAAGAAAGCTATTAAGCTACCCCAAACTCTCTCTCCTGTCTACATATACCTATTATTGCCGGTCCAAGATAAAAAGACATTTTGAAATGAACAGAATACAACAGACAACATCTATACAAAGCTACTATAAAAAGAAAATACAAAACAAGAACCAAAAATTTCATCTGATGAAAAGCCTCCCCCCAAAACACAGATACAAGGTAGACCACTTTATGCGGATTTAACATCCTTAAAGAAGCATTTGCAAATATGAATAAATACAGGTCAAGTCAGTACTTTAAAAGCTTAAGCAAGAAGTGGACAAATATCAGGAAAATATAAAATAAGAATTGACAAACTCAGGAAAGAAAAAGACAAAATCATCTCAAAAATCAAAACTAAATTACAAGCTACAGTATAAGTCATCTATTGCTATGCAATAGTCAATCCCTAAATTTAATGGCTTATAACAATAGCTATTTATTGTTTCTCAGGATTCTGTCAATGAGCTGGACAGCTTTGCTGAGGATTTTGTCTCGATGAACTTATGGCTGCATGTAAGTGGAAAATGGAAAATAAGACACTAATATATAAATTAAAATGTTAGTTCTTTGGGGGAAAATCAACAAGACACACAAACCCACAGCTAATTTATGTAAAAAGGGCAGGGGTGGAGTGGGGAAGAACACTCAAATGTATAAAATACAAAATGACAAGGTGGAAATAACCATTGAAAATATAGAAAAAATTTTTTAAATCATAAGACTGAACAATTATAATTTATGCAATTTTTTCTATATGCATATTATCCTTCAATAAAAAGTTCATATAAATCTTGAGACTAGTTTGCTCAAGTCTATGAAATGAATTCGAAAGGTTAAATGAAACATATACTATCCAGGGAAATTATAATTTGCCAAAATTGACCTAAGAAGAGACAAAGTTTAAATAAACCAATTTCAATATAAGAAAAAGAGAAAGTTGCCAAAGAACTATCCTACCAAAAAAATAAAAAAGTACCAGATGGCTTCTCATGAAAATCAATCAAACCTTCAAAGACCAGATAATCCCAATGCTGCTTAAATTTTTTCAGAGTACAGTAAAAAGGAAAAGTTCCAAATTCTTTATGAACTTGATAAGGATAATACATAAAAGCAAAACAATGGACCGATCTTACTAATATTGATGTAAATATCCTGAATAAAATATTAGCAAAATAACTTAAGACTTTAAGAAAATAATCATGACCAAGTTGGGTTTACTCATAGAATATAAGGATTGTCTGCTATTAGTTAAACCATTAATATAATTCAACATATTAATAGAAAGTAAGAGAAAAGTCATATCATTAGCTCAAAAGATTGTAAAAACAAAAACCGTATAAAAATCCACATTCTTCTAACAATTAAAAAGGAACAGATTGACATTTCCTTTACAGTATAAAATATACATATAAATCAACCCAGCATCTTATCTAATGGGAAAATACTAGAGTAATTCCTACTCAACAAAACAAGAGAGACTACTATTTCCCTGATCCTGACACTATATGGGGAAGATTTAGCTAATGCAATAAGACAAGAGCCATATAATATGCTAATATTATCTTGGATAAACAAGAGGTCAATAACAAAACTAAATGATAAAATAAGATTCAGCAGTCTGAAACTATCAAACAAAAGTAATCACCTTTATACATACAAACAATAAGTAATAAGATATAATGGAAAGGGAAAATCCATTTATAAATAGCAACAAATAAAGAACTTCAGAATAACCCAAAGAAATGAGGAAAACCTTATGAAGAAAACATAAATATTCCTTAAAGACACAAAACTAGCCTTGTCCCTGGATAGGATGACTAAATATCAAAAAGCTGTTAACTGTCCCTAAATTTACGTATTATGAGAAAAGGGGCATAAATTGCTCAGACATTGATGGTGGGAGTACAGATTGCTGCAGTCCCCTTAGAAGGAAATTTGTTAACAGACAACAAAACCATGTATGCAACCTCATTTCTAGGAACTTACCCAAAAGGTACATTTCCTATAATACAAAAACAAAAATACATGCACAAGATCATTCACTATAGCATAATTTTTTACATTATGGCAACATATATAACATAAAATTAGCCATTTAAACCATATTTAAGCATACAATTCAGTGGCATTAATTACTTTTACAATGTTGTTCTGCCATCAACTCCTTCCATTACTAAAACCTTTTCATTAGCCCAACAGAAACTCTGCACCCATTAAGCAATACCTTCCCATTCCTCCTCCTCCCAGCCCATGGTAACCTCTAATCTATTTTCTGTCTCTATGAATTTGCTTACTCTAGATATTCCATAAATGGACCCATACATTTGTCCTTTTCTGTCTGGTTTATTTTATATAGCATGTTTTCAAGATTCATTCATGTTGTAGCATGTGTCAGAAATTCATTCTTTTTATAGCTGAATAATACCCCATTATATGGATATTCAACGTTTTGTTTATTCATTTGCCTGCTGATGGATACTTGTTTTCAGCTTTTGGCAAATGTGAAAAATGAACATTGGTGTATATGTATCTGTCTGAATCCCCACTTTCAGTTCTCTGGGGTATATACCTGTTGTGGATTGAATCATATCCCCCACAAAGACGTATTCAAGTCCTAAAATCCAGGCAAGTGCATGTAAACCCTTTAATAAATAAGATCTTTGAAGATGTTCTTAGTTAAGGTGAGAACAAACTGAATCAGGGTGGGCCAAAATCCAGTCTGACTGGAGTACTTATAAACTGAGGAAATCTGGACAACCAGCAAAACAAGTAAGAGACAGAAGGAGACAGATGGCCATGTGATGAGGCAGAGATTGAGTATGGACTGCCAACGAGCCACCGCCAAATGCAATAGACTTCTGAGAAAGAATGGCCTAATGATACCTTTATTTTGGGTTTCTAGCCTCAAAAACTGTGGGACGATAAATTACTGTTGTTGAAGCCAATCAGTCTATTGTATTTCTTATGGCACCCCTAGCAAAATAAGAAAATGACTATGAGTAGAATTGCCAAATCATATGATAATTCTATGTTTAACTTTGAGAGGAACTGACATTACTTTGCCTTTTTTTTTTTTTTTTTTTTTTTTTTAGTAACAGCCACCTTATGAGTATGAAGTGGCATTTATTTAGTTGGGTATTGATTTGCATTTCCCTATTGGCTAACGACATTAAACACCTTTTCATATGCTTATTGGCCATTTGTATATCTTCTTTGGAGAAATGCCTATTCAAATCCTTAGCCCATTTTTAAATTAGGCTGCTTGTCTTTTTGATATTGGTTTTATGAGTTATTTATATATTCTGGGTGTTAAACCCTTATCAAATATATGATTTCCAAATATTTCCTCCTATGTAAGTTGCCTTTTCACTTTCTTGTTAATGTCCTTTGTTACATAAAAGTATTTAATTTTGGTTAAGTCCAATTTATTTTTTTCTTTTGTTGCTTATGTGTTTAGTATCACATCTAAGAATTTATTGCCCAATAGAAGTTCCTGAAGATTTTCTCCTACGTTTTCTAATAACTGTTGGATGGTTTTAGGCCTTATGTTTAGACCCTTGATCCATTTTGAGTTAATATTTACACATTATGTTAAGTAGGGGTCCAGTTTCATTATTTTGCATGTGTATATCCAATTTTTTCCAGCACCAATTGTTGAAGAGATGTTCTTTCCTTACTGAGTGGAATTGGCACTGTTGTTGAAAATCAATTGGCCAGAAAAGTATGTTTTGTTTTTTTTCTGATTCCTAAATTATATCCCATTGGTATATATGTCTGTCTTATGCCAGTAACAATGTTTTGGTTAGGTAGCGTTATAGTACATTTTGAAATTTCAGATGAGTGAGCCCTCAACTTTGAGCTTCCTTTTCAAGATGGTTTTGGCTATCTAGGGCCCCTTGCTGTTCCATGTGAATTTGATGAATGGCTTTCCCATTGCTGCAAAAAAGGTGCTAGAATTTTTATCAGGATTGAATTGAATATCTATATTGCTTTGCATATATGCAAATGTTAACAACATTAAGATTTCTAATGCAAGAACACAGGATGCCTTTTCACTTATTTAGGTCTTTAATTTATTTCAGCAGTGTTTTGTAGTTTTCAGTATGCAAGCCTTTTATATCCTTGGTTAAGTTTATTCCTAGATATTTGATTCTTTTAAATGCTATTTTAAATGGAATTGTTTTCTTGATTTTCTTTTCACATTGCTCATTGCTGTATATAGAAACACAACTAATTCTTGCATGTTTATATGTATGCCACAATTTTAACAAATTCATTTATTAGCTCTAGTAGCTTTCTTGTGGATTTTTTGAGATTTTCTACATATAAGATCATGTCATCTGCAAATAAGAAGATAATTTTACTTTTTTCCCCAACCTGGTTGCCTTTTATTTCTTTTTCTTGCCTAATTACTCTGGCTAGAACTTCCACTACAATGTTGAATTCCAGTGGTGAAAATGGGTGTCCATGTCTTGTTCCTGATCTAAGAGGAAACTTTTCAGTCTTTTACTATTGAGTAAAACAGTAGCTGTAGGCTTTTTAAATACTTTCTTTACTATGTTGTGGAAGCTCTCTTATATTCCTGGTTTTCTGAATGTTTTTATCAATAAAGTATGCTGTATTGTGTAAAATACCTTTTCTGCATCAATTTAGATAAGTATGGGCTTTTTTCCATTCTTTTTATTAATGTGGTATATTATATTGATTGATTTTCTTACGTTCAACCACCCTTGGCATTCTTAAATTAATTCTACTTGAACTTAGTGAATCCTCCTAACATGCAATGGATTTGATTTGCTAGTATTTTGCTGAGGACTTTTGCCTTTATATTCATGAGGAATACTGTTCTACAAGTTTCTATTCTTGTGATGTCTTTGTCTTTAATATTAGGGGAATGCTGACCTCATAGAATGAGTTAGGAAGTGTTTCCTCCTCCTCAGTTTTTTGGAAGAGTTTGAGCAGGATTGGCATTAATTCTTCTTGGAATGTTTGGTAAAGCTCACCAGTAAAGCCATCTGGTCCTGGGTTTTTCTGTTTTGGAAGGTATTTTAGTTTGCCAAAGGGGTGCCGATGCAAAGTTCCAGAAATGTGTTGGCTTTTATAAAGGGTATTTATTTCAGGTAAAAGCTTACAGTTTCAAGGTCATGAAATATCCAAATCGAGGCATCAGCAGAGATACTTTCTCACCAAAGTCAGCTACTGTTGATTCCAGCATTGTTGCCACATGGTGAAGCAAGATGGCTGCCAATCTCTGTGTAGGTTTCTGCCTTCCCCTCCAGAATCTACCATCTCTTGGAGCTTAGCTGTAAGTAATCAGGCATAGGGATTATCTCTTTCCGGGCCTTCGCTCTTTGAGCCTTTGGAGGCTTCTGTCTTCCTGCAGTCCTCTGTCTCGCACTGCAGAATCAAATATGCCAGCTTTCTTTTTTCCTTTGTCTGTGTGTTTCCACTTATATCAGACTCAGCAAGGGTGCAGGGACTCAACCTGAGTCACACCTCACTCATGTAGTCCAATTAAAAGCCCTAAAGCTATCTTATCAAGTAATCTAATCAAAGGGCCCTCAACCGAATTTAATGCAATCAAATGGTTTCACACCCAAAGGAATGGATTAGTTTACAAACATAATTCTTCTCTTTTGGGGATTCATAAAATAATCTCAAACTGCCACAGTTCTTCTGATTACTGAATCAATCTCTTTACTTGTTATTGGTCTGTTGAGATCTTTTAATTCTTCTTGAATCAGTGCAAGTAGTTCATGTGTTTCTAAAAATTTGTACATTCCATCTAGGTTATCTAATTTGTTAGCTTATATTTATTAAAAGAATCCTCTTAAAATCCTTTTTATTTCTGTAAGTTCGGTAGTAATGTCCCCCACTTCCATTCTGATTTTAGTTATTTTGCATCTTCTTTTTTCTTTGTCAGTGTAGCTAAAAGTTTGCCAATTTTATTAATCTTTTCAAAGAACCAATTTTTATTCATTGAATCTATTGTTTTGCTATTCTCTATTTCATTTATCTCCACTCTAATCTTTCTTATGTCCTTCCTTCTGCTCACTTTGGGTTTAATTTGCTTGTTTTTCTAGTTCCTTCAGTGAAGTAAGGTTACTGATTTGAGGCTTTTTTTTTTTTTTCAATATAAGCATTTACAACTATAAATTTCCTTCTGAGCACTGCCTCTGCTGCATCCCTTGAGTTTTGCTATGTCGTATTCTTGTTTTAATTGATCTCAACATGTTTTCTAATTTCTCTTGTGGTCTCTTCTCTGATGCATTGGTTGTTTAAGAGTATATGTTTATGGGGTCGGATGTGGCTCAACTGGTTGGGCGTCCGTCTCCCATATGGAGGGACCCGGGTTCGATCCCCGGGACCTCCCGGTAAAAAAAAATAAAAAATAAAAAAAATAAAAAAAGAGTATATGTTTAATACTCACATTTTTAAAATTTTATAATTTTTCTCTTATTGATTTATAGCTTCATTCTATTGTGGCGAGAGAAAAATAGTTTTATAATTTCAATATTTTTTAATTTATTGAGACTTGTTTTCTGAACTAACAGAGTTTATCCCACATGCACTTGAGACAAATATGCATTCTGTTATTGTTGTGTATATTGTTCTATTTATGTCTGTTGGGTCTAGTTGTTTTATAGTATCGTTTAAGTCTTCTATTTCTTTATTGAGCTTCTGTCTAGAGGCTCCAACCTTTAGGGGCAGGGGTGTAGTAAGTATATACATTACACTTTGTACCTTTCTTTACCATTAAAATTGTTTACCCATGTACATGTGCTACTTTTTTAATATATCACAACTGAAATTTTTTCAGACAATTTTAGTTCTTAAAAATAATACCTAGAGACAGATCCATGATGACAGATTATGGAACGGCAGGTTGCACTCTTCCTCTAGAAACTGTGGGAAGGTAGACAGGTTTGCTGGGCATAAGGGAAGCCCGGGTGTCACGGGGTGATAGAAGAGGGTAGCTGGAGAGGGGTGCAGGTGGCCACCGGGAAAAGGGTCACTGCCTGGCCAGCTCCGGAGAAGAAGAGAGCATACCAGACCAGCCAGCCCAGGAGGAAGAAAACTGAACAGTCATGCAGCCGGTTCTGGGGGAGAGGGGAGCCTGCTTAGGGTAGGGGGGAAGCAGGACATGCTGAGGAGAGAGCTGAGGGAACTTAACTGGAGGTTTTCTTTTTCTCTCTTTTTTTTTTTTTTCTCTTTATCTGGGTACTGGTAGAGGAGCCGGCTGTGGGAAGATTGATTGGCAGATACAATTAGCTGGAGAGGAGTGAGACGCTGGCGGCCTGACAGAGAGGCCTGTTTCTCTGTCTCTCTCCATCCGGATACTTGCAGAGATGGGGGTACTTCGCCTGTTTTCCTTCTTTTTTCTCCTCTTCCCATTTCTGTCTTTTATTTTTTCCCTTTTTCCTTTTTCTTTTTTCCTCCCTATTATCTTTTATTATTATTTTACCCTCTTTTTACTCTTGTTCTCTATTTCCTTCCTCTTTTTTTTCTCTTTTTTCTTTCATTTTTCCCTCTTCTTTCCTTCCTTCCTTTCTGCCTTTCCCTGTTTCCCTCTTTTGTCTTTCTTTTCTTCTCATTTATCTGATCTTTTATTTTATTTTTCCTGTTTCTTATTTTCACCTTTTTAGATTTTTATTCATACTATTTTTCCTCATATTATTTATTTTTTGTTTCTATTTTTGTTCTTTATCTTTCCTTTTTTATATTTTCTCTTCTTTTTCTTTTTTCTCTTCTTTCTTTCCTTTTTTGTGGATCTAATCTTTTTTTCTATTGAACATGAGCAACTACGGGGATATAGAATAAGTGGAACCAAGTGATAGAGGACTCCTAACACAAAACCAAACAAAAATAAAACTCTAGACTAGAAAGAAAAACTAACCGACTGACTAATCCCATCAAGATAAAGAGATGCCTAGACATCAGCAAAAAATTACAAGCCATACTAAGAAACAGGAAATCATGGCCCAGTATAATGAACAAACTGAAAAGCAGGAGGAGATGCACAATATGGAACTAATCAAGGATTTCCAAACAACTATTTTTAATCAACTCAATGAAATGAAGAGATAAAGAATATCAAGGCAAGGGGATAGAGGGAACGGATGTGATTCAAGCAGTTAGGCGCCTGCTTCCCACATGGGAGGTCCCGGGTTCGGTCCTGGTGCCTACTAAACAAAAACAAAACAAGCAAACAAATGAAAAAACCATCTTAGGGGAGCTGATTTGACTCAGTGGTTAGGTGCCAGCTTCCCACATACAAGGTCCCAGGTTCAATCCCCGGCCCCAGTACCTCACAAAAAAAAAAAAAAAGAAAGAAAAGAAACAAAGAAGACACAGAAAAAAAAGCTAACAGATCTTACAGTGAGGAAAGGCACAATGCAAGAAATTAAAATAACACTTGAAGCACATAGCAGATTTGAAAAGGCAGAGGAAAGAATTAGCAACATTGAAGATAGAATATCTGAAATCACACTGATAATAGAAGAGATAGATCAGAAAATGGAAACAAATTCAGCAGGGACTCAGGAACTGAATGAAAACACAAAATGCACAAACATACGCATTATGGGTATCCAGAGGAAGAAAAGAAGGGAAAGGGGGCAGTAGAAGGGTTTGAGGAAATAATGGCTGAAAATTTCCTAACTCTTATGAGGGATATGAATATACATGCCCAGAAAGTACAGCATACTCCAAGCACAATAAACCCTAGCAGACCTACTCCAAGATATATACTTATCAGATTGTCAAGAGCTCAAGACAAAAACAGAATCTTGAAAGCAGCAAGAGAAAAGAAATCAATCACATATAAGGGAAGCTCAATAAGATTAAGTGCTGATTTCTCACCTGAAACCATGAAGGCAAGAAGGCAGTGGTATGACATAGTTAAGGAGCTGAAAGAGAAATACTGCCAGCCAAGAATTTTGTATCCAGCAAAACTGTCATTCAAAAATAAGGAAGAGGGAAGCAGATATGGCTCAAGCGATTTAGCTCCTGCCTACCACATGGGAGGTCCCGGGTTTGGTTCCTGGTGCCTTCTAAAGACAAGCAAGACAGCAAGCTGATGTGACGGGCTAGCGCGGTGAACTGGCGCAACAAGATGAGGCAACAAGAGACACAAGGAGGAAAAACATATGAGACACGCAAAGCAGGAAGCAGTTAGTGGCTCAAGCAATTAGGTGCCTCCCTCCCACATGGGAGTCCCAGGTTCAGTTCCCGGTGCCTCCTAAAAAAGGAGGACAAACACACAATGAACAGACGGCAAGTGCAAACATTGAAGGGGTGGGGAAAAATAAATAAATAAAATAAATCTTTGAAAAAAGATGAGGAAGAATTCAAAATATTCACAGATAAACAGAAATTGAGATAATTTGTCAACAAGAGTCCTGCCTGTCAAGAAATACTAAAGGGAGTTCTGCAGGTTGAATGGAAAAAATAGGAGAGAATGGGTTGAAAGAGAGTATAGAAAGGAAGATAATTGGTAAGAGTCACTAAAAGGATAAAAAAAAGAAATAAAAATAAAATATGACATATATAAGCCTAAAGGAAAAATGGCTAAAGTAAGTACTGTAATAACATTGAATGTTAATGGATTAAATTCTCCAATGAAAAGATTGGCAGAATGGAAAAGAAAATATGACTCATCTATACACTGTCTACAAGAAACTCACCGTAGACCCAGGAACACAAAGAGGTTGTAAGTGAAAGGTTGGAGAACAATTTTATACACAAACAGTAACCAAAAAAAGGGCAGGAGTAGCTGTACTAATATCGGACAAAATAGACATTAAATGCAAAACTGTTGTAAGAGACAAAGAAGGACACTATATATTGATAAAAGGGGTACTCTACCAAGAAGAAAGAACAATCATAAATATTTATGCACCTAACCAGGGAGCCCCAAAATTACTTGAGGCAAATACTGGCAAAACAAAAGGGAGAAATAGATGCCTCTACAATCATAGTGGGGGGCTTCAAGACACCATTATCACCATTAGACAGAACATCTTGACAGAGGTTCAATAAAGAAACAGAGACCGTAAATAATATGTTAGAGGAACTAGACCTAATGGACTTATACAGACCATTACACCCCAAAAAAACAGCAGGATATACATTCTTCTAAAGTGCTCATGGGTCATTCTCCAGGATAGACCACATGCTAGGTCACAGAACAAATCTCAATGAATTTAGAAAGATTGGAATTATACAAAGGACTTTCTCAGGCCACAACAGAATGAAGCTGAGAATCAATAAAGGAAGAATAACTGGAATAGCCACAAATAGCTGGAAGTTAAACAACATACTCTTAATCAGTGGGTGAAGGAGGAAATAGCCAGAAAAATCAGTAACTACCTCAAAGTGAATGAAAATGAGAACACAATATATCAAAATTTATGAGATGCAGCTAAATCAGTGCTGAGAAGAAAATTTATAGCCCTGAAATGCCTACATTAATAAAGAGCTAACTTCATACCTGGAGGAACTAGAAAAACAACAACAAACTAATCCCAAAGCAAGCAGAAGGAAGGAAATAAAGATTAGAGCAGAATTAAATGAAATTGAAAATTTTAAAAAAAATTACAAAGAATTAACAAAACCAAAAGCTGGTTCTTTGAGAAGATTAATAAAGCTTACAAACCCTTAGCTAGACTAACAAATAAAAAAAGAGAGAAGATGCAAATAAATAAAAATCAAAATGAGAGAGGGGCTATCACCACTGACCCTACAGAATAAAGACTATCACAAGAGGATACCTTGAAAAATTGTATGCCAACAAGACAGACAATTTCGATGAAATGGATGAATTTCTAGAAACACACAAGAAACTTACAACAATGAAAGAAGAAATAGAGAACTTAACAGACCAATCATAAGTAGTGAGATTGAATTAGTGATCAGAAACTTCCCAACCAAGAAAAGCCCAGGACCACATGGCTTCACAGGTGAATTCTACTAATCATTCTGGAAAGAACTAAATCCAATCCTGCTCAAATGCATCCAAAAAACTGAAGAGGAGGGAACATTACCTAACTCATTCTATGATGCCAAAATCACCCTAATACCAAAGCTAAATAAATGGAAGGACATTCAATGTTCATGGATCAGAAAACTATATATAATTAAGGTTTCTATCCTACCCAAATTGATTTACAAATTCAATGCAATCCCAATAAAAGTTCTAATGGCATTTTCCACTGAACTGGAAAAGTCAATTATCAAATTTATTGGGAAGGGTATGGGGCCTGAATAGCCAAAAACATCTTGAAAAAGAAAAACAAAATTGGAGGAAACATACCATCTGACTTTAAAGCATACTACAAAGCTACAGTAGTCAAAACTGCATGGTATTGGCACAAGGATAGATATACTGACCAATGGAACCAAACTGAGAGTTTAGATATAAACCAACACATACTCAGTCAACCGATATTCTATAAGGCCACCAAGCCCACTCAACTGATACAAAATAGTCTTTTCAACAAACAGTGCTTAGAAAACTGGATATCCATATCCAAAAGAATGAAAGAGGATTACTATTTCATGCCCTATTCAAAAATTAATTCAAGATGGATCAAAGACCTAAATATAAGCGCCAAGACCATAAAGCTCCTAGAAGACAATGTAAAGAAGCATCTACGAGATCCTGTAGCAGGAAATGGTTTCATAAGCCACACATCCAAAGCACAAACAACAAAAGAAAAAAATAGATAAATGGGACCTCCTCAAAATTAAAAACTATTGTGTTTCAAAGGAGTTTGTCAAGAAAGTGAAAAGGCAGCGTACTCAATGGGAGAAAATATTTGGGAACTACCTATCTTAGAAAGGCTTAATATCCAGCATAAATAAAGAAATCTTACATCTTGTAAAGAAAAAGACAAACAACCCATTTAAAACATTAGCAAGAAATTTGAATAGACACTTTTCCAAAGAAGAAACACAAATGGCTAAAAAGCACATGAAAAGATGCTTAACATCACCAGCTATTAGGTACAAATCAAAACTACAATTAGATATCATCTAACTCCTATTAGACTGGCTGCTATTAAAAAAACAAACAAAGAAACAAACAAACAAAAAAACTACAAATGTTGGAGAAGATGTGGAGGAATAGGAACACTCATCCACTGCTGGTGGGAATGTAGAATAGTGCAGCCACAGTGGAGGACAGTTTGGTAATTCCTCAGGAAGCTAAGTATTATAATTACCATATAATCTGGTAATCCCACTACTAGGAATATACCCAGAAGAACTGAAAGCAGGGATGTGAATAGATATATGTATACCAATGTTCAATGCAGCATTGTTCACAATTGCCGAAAGTTGGAAGCAACCCAAGTGCCCATCAATGGATGAATGGATGAAATGTGGTATATACACCTGATGGAATACTACTCAGCTGTAAGAGGGAATGAAGTATTGACATATGTGACAACATGGACAAATCTCAAAGACCCTATGTTGAGTGAAGGAAGACAGTCACTAAATGACAAATATTGCATGATCTCATTGATATATACTAAGGATATTGAGCAGACTCATGGAGATAGAGTCTGGAAGATAACTTACCAGGAGATAGAAAGGGAGTAGAGAGTGGTGAGCCAGTGCTCAATCTGGGCAGAATCTACAATAAGGTGGATGGGTGAGGTTTAGCAGTGAAAGGGAGTGATGGTGGTGCAGCGCTGTGAGTGGGGTTGTCAATGCTGGAGTGAGATCGTGAGGAGGATTGGGGGGGGGGCTTGGGCTATCCATAGAGCTGGGGGAAAGGCTAGAGGGAGTAATAGGTAAACTCTGAGGAGGTAGAGGACTGTGGTTGAGAATACAATTGTGGGAAAGTTATTCTGGCAACTATGGCAGGGAGGGTGACTGGTGCAGGGTGTCAGTGGTGGGGGGATGTGTGGGGAAGAGTGCACCAGGGGCATGCCTCTGTGGAATATGAATGTGTTCATGTGGTCATAGGGTGTTATCTCAGTAGGTGGAGACCCACAAAATAACTAATAAATTATTAAATTCCCATGCTGGAGAGTCCTGCTACATTCTCTAATAGAGTGACAAGAATCTCTAGAGTACATAGGCAGTGTCTAATAAAAGAAAACAGACCAATCTGCCAAGCCCTTGATATTAATGCTTGTACCTATGAACCTTATTCTTGTAAAATTAAAACTTAGCCTAATAATATCTACTACCTAAGAGTTACCTCCCAAAAACCATCTTGTTGCTCAAATGTGGCCTTTCTCTAAGCCAAATTCAGCAAATAAACTCACCACCTTCCCTCCAGGGTGGGACATGACTCCCAGGGATGAGCCTCCTTGGCATCAAGGGATTAATACCAAGCGATGCATTTGGAAAATGACCTTGACCAAAAGGGGGAAACATTAAATACAAGAGTTTTTATGGCTAAGAGATTTCAAAGTAAGTAGGGAGGTCATTCCAGAGGTTATGCTCATGCACGTCTCAGGTAGATCTCACTAACTGCCACAGTAAACAAAGCCTCAAACAGAGGCGCTCCCGAGGGCTCTAGAGACACCTGGGCACTATAGGCAAGGCAAACAACCCCATGCAATCAGCACCTGTCAGTGGGCCTTACCTTGGAATATATGAAAACCTACTTCCTCAATGTAACAGAGTTAGACTTATTTATAATATCCCTATACATGATTCTTCTACCCCTTTTATTTGAACCTATAATTAGCACTATACCTGTTAAATATATGTCCCAGAGACTTAAATCTTAGGTCTGTTCATATGCTGGTTAGCCCTGAACCTCAGCAGAGTTGCAGCTAACACCTACTCTCCAGTTCATCAGACTTGCCCAGGACAATTAACAAAATGATGATGATGGACAACTCCCATCTCAAAAAACAGAGAGTATGTACAACTGCAAACAAAACAGTTCCTTCCATCTGCCCCATAAGATCTAAGCCCCTCTCAATCTGAAACAGAGCGGGTATCACCATCCCCATATCCTCAAGATTGAGGAATGAATAAACATAAGGGTGAAATGCAAACATGGACCAAAGTAGACATTATTATTGTAGTAAAGGAAGGTCTTGCAACATTGATATAAAGACAGGGGACTTCCGGGAAGATGGCGGACTAGTAAGACACGGGAATCTCTTTTCCAGAAAAATAGCTAGAGGACAAGCTGAAACAGCCCCGAAAAAGATCTTCTAGGTTTTAGGATAGCAGGTGAAGGCTACACACCACCCAGAGGAGAGAGGGACAGAAGAGGGAAATCTGGACAACAGAACCGTGAGTTGCAAGTAGCAGCTTCTGCTGCTGCCAACACCCTCCCTCACACTCTTCAGAATTCTCGGGCCTCTGGGCCTGGGACCACAGACAAAGGGGTCTTCAGGGATCTGCCACTCCCGGAAAGGGGAGAGAGAGGGACACAGCCTTAGGCTGACTCAGGCTCTGACCTAAAATTTGGGCTGCGGAGCCCCACGGACCTTCCACATGGCGGTTTGCCCTGGGAGCCTAGAAAGGACTGGAGAAATCCGACTCTCGCAACCTCCCTCTCTTCTAGCCTGGACTAATTGTTGAGGACACCACGGGAGAGGGGAGAGAGAGCCTGGGGCTGACCCTGCTTTTGACTCCCAGGTTTGGTCTGCCCAGTCCCAAGAGCCCTTCCAGGCTGGGTGGGGCTGAGCCATTGTTTTCCTTGAAGCCTGCAAGGGGCTGAAGATATACAAACCTCCCAATCTCCTCCTCTACTAACAGGGACTGATTGTTGAAGATTCAGAAGGGAGTAGAAATATTTCCTAGCTGGGAAAAGGGAGGCACTACGAGAGAAGTCTGGAGAACTGTCTCAGAAAGTTTGAATCACAGGGCTCTTAGCCCCCAGACAGGAAGCTCTATCACATTGATCTGGCCTGTGTCACAACAAATACGCTCCGACCAGGCATTGAATTGAGAGCTGCCAACAAGCGCCATCTCCTGGCAGACCAAGGAAGTGCACATAAGAAAATTAATAAGTAAGAGAGGCTTTTCCTGGCCTCTATAGCCTCCCTGCCCAAGGCCCTAGGAAACGACTCTACAACCAATTACTGGGTCCAGTGCCCAGTTTTGAGCAACCAGCAGAACAATCCTAACAATCAAGGTTGAGCCAAAAATCAAAGAGCTGTGGTAACTCACAGCCTCCTGCCACTAAAACCCCATAAAAGAGAAAAAGATAGCGCATCTAAGTAAAATACAAACTAACCAGATGCCTAAGCACCAGCAAAAAATTACGAGCCATACTAAGAAAATAGAAGACATGGCCCAAGAAAAGGAATACAGCAAAGTCCCAGAAGAGATGCAGAATTTGAGAGAACTAATCAGTGAGATGAGCACACATTTCCAAAATCAAATTAATGAGATGAAAGAGAATATAGTTAAAGAGATCAATGACATCAAGAAGTCATTGAGTGAATGCAGAGAAGAATTTGAAACACTGAACAGGAAAGTAACGGAGTTCATGGGAATGAAAAACACAATAGGTGAAGTCAAAAATACATTTGAAGCATACAACAGCAGACTCGAAATGATAGAAGAAAGAATAAGTGATACTGAAGACAGAGCAGCTAAAATTAAAGAGAGAAAAGAACAGAGAGAGAAAAGAATGCAAAAAATTGAGCAGAGGCTCAAAGAGTTGAATGACAACACAAAACGTAAGAACATACGTGTCATGGGAGTTCCAGAAGGAGAAGAGAAAGGAAAAGGGGCAGAAAGAGTATTTGAGGAAATAATAGCTGAAAATTTCCCAACTCTCACGAAAGAAATGAACTTACATGTCCAAGAAGCACACCGTACCCCAATAAGAATAAATCCAAATAGACCTACACCAAGACACATATTATTCAGAGTGTCAAATGTAAAAGATAAAGAGAAAATTCTCAGAGCAGCAAGAGAGAAGCAAACGATCACGTACAAAGGACGTCCAGTAAGACTTTGTGCAGATTTCTCTTCAGAAACCATGGAGGCGAAAAGACAGTGGTATGATACAACTAGGAAAGTGAAAGAGAAAAACTGCCAGCCGAGAATTCTTTATCCAGCAAAACTGTCCTTCAAATATGAAGGTGAATATAAAGTATTCACAAACAAACAGAAACTAAGAGAGTTTGCAAAAAAGAATCCACCTTTGCAGGAAATATTAAAGGAAGCCTTAGAACCTGAAAGAAAAAGACAGGAGAGAGAGGCTTGGAGGAGAGTATAGAAGAAAGAAAAGCAGAAAGGATAACCAAAAGAGTAAAAAGAGAGACAAAAATAAGATGACATATGAAAACCAAAGAACAAAATGGAGGAAATAAATAGTGTGTTTTCAGTAATATCATTGAATGTGAATGGATTAAATTCCCTAATCAAAAGATACAGGCTGACAGAATGGATAAAAAAACATGAGCCATCCATATGCTGCTTACAAGAAACTCACCTCAGACACAAGGATACAAGCCAGCTGAAAGTAAAAGGTTGGAAAAAGACACTCCACGCGAATAGTAAACAGAAAAGAGCAGGGGTAGCTATACTAATATCAGACAAAACAGACTTCAAATGCAAAGAAGTGATAAGAGATGCGGAAGGCCATTATATATTAATAAAAGGGAAGATCCTCCAGGAAGATATAACAGTCATAAATATCTACGCACCTAACCAGGGTGCCCCAAAATATATGAGACAAACTCTGGCAAAACTGAAGGGAGAAATAGACATTTCTACAATAATCGTCGGAGACTTCAACACCCCTCTCACATCATTAGATAGAACAACTAGACAGAAGATAAACAAGAAAACAGAGAACTTGAACAACATGATAAACAAGTTAGCCCTAACAGACATATACAGAACACTGCATCCAAACTCAGCGGGTTATACATTCTCCTCAAGTGCCTATGGATCTTTCTCCAGGATAGACCACATGTTAGGTCACAATACAGCTCTAAGAAGGGCCATAACACTAATGGTTGAACTTAAGACACTAGAGGCTAGCCAGGATAACAGTTCAGTCCACAGCTCCCTACTCCCTGGGGTTAGCTCAATGATACAGGTCTGTCTTCCCAGTCCAGTAAAAACTAGAGGGCAGGGACCCACGGTTCATTCATCTTTACATCCTCAGAGTGCTAGGGTCTTCAGAATGTGCTGCACAAAGTGAACACCGAAATATGGAATGTAGAATTTTAAGTAAATAACATATATATTTAGGAAGAAATCTCTAAAATCAACAGAATTTCAGAATAGAAAATGCAAATTTTCTAACTCCTGAACCTCTCAAAGAGGTAGGAAATATATAATTTAGTGGCACTATGCATCCAAAAGCTTTTGTGGGACCTTTACTTAACCTATCAATGGCTCAGTTTTCTCATCAGTACAATGAGGATAACAGTGCACCTAACTCACAGGGTTCTGAAAGGATTAAATATATGCAATATATGTAAAGTCCTTAGATCAGTACCTGAAACACACCATAAAAGGATTAGTTGCTGCTATTACTGAAAAAAAAAAACAAAAAAAAAACCACATTACAATAAAAGTAGGTAAGGCCCTCACAGTCCTACAGACCAGGCCAGAGCTTAATAGAAATCAGCCTGGAAGAGAGAGGATCAGAGTTTGGCAAACTTTTTCTTTAAAGGGCCAGATACTAAGTATTTTATGCTTCGCTGCCCAAGAGGCAATATTCTTAACCCTTGGAGCAACTATTCTCCTTTAAAGGCTAATAGGGTTTTCTAGACATTGCTGTTTTGTTTTTACATTTTAGAATGTAAAAGCCAGTCATTTTGTAGGTCCATTACAAAAACAGGCTGGATTTGACTGCTGAACCATACGGCCAACCCTTAGATAAGATGATAACACAAATCAGCGAATTTTAAAGGCAACGTAAGGAAAGTTTGTAAGTTGATCAAAGTTGAATGAAAACGGCCTGCCCCCGAACTTCTAAAATTCACAGAATCAGGGCCAGCGTGGTGGAGGATCCGGCCGAGTCGCGGAGTGAGGTCTGGGGAAACAGCGAGGACCTCTCCCGGCTCTCCGGGTCTGGCCGATCCCACTCCCACACTTACTCCCAGCAGTGGGCCGCGGCCGATCACCGTCTCCCCGGGAGCGAGGGCCACCCGAGCGCCGCCGTCCTGCGGCTGCAGCTCGAAACCCTCGGACATGGCGGGCGAGGATCCCGCCCTTCGGCCAGGAGACAGTCCCCGCAGCTGTTTCCGCCTTCCACGGAGGCGCTGGGCCTGCTCAGGTCCCCGAGAAAACGCCGGAGTAGGGGAAGAAAATAGTTGGGTCGGACGTGCGGGGTCAGACAGCAACACCAGCGTGTCTTTCCGGAGTCCCTCCCCTCCACCTAGACCAATGACGCACTGAGGGATTCCCCCATCACGCCCCCTAAAAATTATTGTTTAAAAGCCCCGGTTTGTACGCCCTGATCATCGCCCACCTAGTTCAGAGGACACCGGGCCTTGTAGTCCTTGGTGCCTTCCTTCCTCTCCATTCTGGATCTAAGGTGAGTTGGAGAAACTACCAGTCCCAAAAGGCTATGCGCGCTCCTCTCTGCGCCTGTGCGAATTCCCAGGCAGCCAAGCGGGCCTATAGTGGGCGGACGCGAGGGACTATAAGGAAGAATTCCAAAACCGAAGGATTTGAATCGCCCTGGGAGAGGCCCCAGCAGCCCTGTAGGTAGGAGGGTTCTTCCCTTCAGGGCAGTGCCAGCACGCTTGAGGATGCGGCCGGGCGGAAGCCGCGGTGTCAGTGCTTATGGTTGTTTTTGTTTACTTTTAAGTCTTTAAGTGCCCCGTGGTCTTAGAGCACAGGTAGCTGCAGCCTGCGCGGGACACGCTAAGGGGGGTGGCTCAGGTAGGACGCGGGAGTCATTCCCCTCCCATCTGCGGGGTCTGGAGAGCATCTCGGTGCCCAGCGACGCCGGCCCCTCCAACTACTCTCCCTTTGACTCCTCCCTCCGAGTGACACCTGAAGGGGTCAGCTCTTAACTAACTGAAGAGGTAATTTAGTACACTTTGGTTCAAAAAGGAGAAAGGAAGAAGAGGAGTAATTTTCTAGGCATCCTGGGGAAACTGGTGCGAGTTTAGGAAGCTCGCCAGGGCACCCTCGACTGCTAAATTCAAACGCCTTCATCTGCCTGCCTGAGTAATTCCTGTCACCGGAGGAAGTATTTTATTTCCTGGTTAGATCCTGTGAGAAGAAGCAAATATTTAAATGCACAGTACTGTTTTTCTAATCTGATATTCTTCGCTAGAATACGGTGGTTTTAGTTTCGATTTGTATTGATAGTGGGGGAGGAGAAGGTGAGTTACGTAAAGGAAAATTTAATCTTGACTCATGCTCTTGTTTTCACCCTTTTGCTTTCCTGTTTTCGCAAACCCAGACCCTCAAGAGGAAGTCCTCTGTCGAACAGTGTCATTAAAACTCTTAACAACTAGTTTGGATCATAAACAACCTAATGAATGGGAGCAACTGTGGTTGGCAAATCCAGAAACCCGAAACTGAGTAGCACATCTAGAAAGAGGAATTGCCATTAGCTGAGTTTTTAAAAATCCTGAACTCCTCTTCCTGAACTCACCCTTTCCTCCACTATTAAAAAAGGAAATGCAAAATGAAATAAACGGATTTTCAATAAATACGAGCTGTCTTTATATATAAATACAGCTCAGAAGTGTTGAGGTTCCTACTGGTCATACTTTCAACTGATTTCTGAAGCATGCACCATGTGCCATAGGTAAATTAGCTGAAACTGGCCTTAAAATCTTTAGTTATGTGCTATACCCATCTAAGTACCTAACTGAGTTGTAAACATTGTTTATGGTTGTTAATCACTGTTGTTTTATAGCCTCAGTGACTGTTGTCCTTAGTTCATTATGATTTATACTGATATGATAGCTTCCAGGAGCTGTTGCTAAAACACTAATCTTATATTTGAATTTGATTTTTTAGACTTTGTGTCATATTTAATCCTGATCTCATCCTCTTGTCAATTTCAGGCAGTATTTGTGTCACATGTGAATACCTACCCACTATGTATAAAATAAATCAGCAATTATTTTATTTTACTTAAAAAAATTTTTTCCCAAAGTATGTTGCCTTTTTTTTTTTTTAAGATTTTATTTATTTATCCCTCCACTCCCACCCCCCCGCTGCTTGTGCTCGCTGTGTCCATTTGCTGTGCGTTTTTCTGTGTTTGCTTGTCTCCCTTTGTTGGGTTGTCCTGCAGCGTCAGCTCAGCGCAATGGGCAGGCTGGCTTGCCTTCACCAGGAGCCCTGGGGCCTTATCGATTGAGCCACATCCGCTTCCCAGCAATTCTTTTATAAACCACTAAAAGTCTTTCAGGTTTATGATTAAATCACAAATTATAAATTAAGCGTTTAATGGCAAGGTATCAGTTCCCACAGGTAAGTTTCATAGGATTGAATAATACACATTTTCAATAAATCCTCGGAATCCATTGTGTTCTCACAGTAGTCGTTGCTGCTACTAACCTCAACAAATATGGTCTGGTTTATGAAGAACCATTTCTCATTTTTCGGTAGTGTTCTTTGGGAGTGGAAAAAAATGGTTTCTTAGATTCACATCTCATCTACTTAAACCATTTAAAAAGACAAAAGGAACTAACAGGAGTGCTTCCCATGTGCAATTCACATGTGATTCTGGGTGTTTTACATATTATTCATGTTAATCCTTGTAGGAACACACAGGATAGGAGCCTCGTTGGCCCCATTTTACAGATTGAGAGATTGTAGTTGAGAAAGTTAAAAGTTCTTTAAATCATACAGCTAATAGCAATTTGAACCCAAAAATATATGGCTAAGTGTAGAATCTATAGTCTCATCTGAAGATACTGAGTATATTTAAACTTTGTGGGTTTTTTGTATATGTGTGTGTGGAGCCACAAATTTATTTGTTATGTTATTAACATTACATCTTAATTCTTTAAAAAAAAGGGAGGGTATGCCAGTTATTAAGCTGGCAGGTGGAAATAATAATGAACTATAGCTATGTTAAAAGACTAAGTACAGAAAGGTAATTACCAAATTAAAGTGAAATGTTTGCTTAGCAAAGAATTTCAGATGGCTTCTATTTGAAATATAATCACTTAGTTTTCTTTTTAAAGTCAAGATTGCTTCCCAAGAAAGTTCATATAAGTTTCTTGGCCGAATTTTCATTAAAGGAATAATACTTTAATGTTTTTTCTGAAACTCTGGATTACATTCTTACAGGATTTTAAAAAGTTTTTAAGTAATCTGAATAAACAATCAGCAATAGTTCTGAAAGTTTGCAACCTCAGTGAATCAGACTTGACATTGAAATCAGGAGACCCCAGGGATTTTTATATCCTTGAAACAAGAGCCTAAGTGTCAAGGAGAAAATCTAGGTTTTGCTTCTGATTGCTTTCTTTCTTCCTTTCTTTTCTTTCTTTTAACAGCAGAAGTAAATAATGTGCTTTGCTTAGTAACCCTTTATTATATTTCATTATTATTAAAGGAGGTTGCTTGTGTAACTGAACATTGATACAGATAATATTAGTTGGAAAAGAATGAATTGAATTTTAAACATACTATATTTCAGAATAAATACTGCTAAAAGCTATATTAGAGTTTTTTTGGCTTTGTTCAATGAGACAACTGTTAGTTATGTCTGTCTTTTTGAAATGTGGTCTCATTTTCCTTTTTTTCTCTCTCTCTCTCTATTAGAGAAGTTGTGGATTTACAGAACATTCATGCATAAAATGCAGGATTTCCGTACACCACCCCACCACCAACACCTTGTATTGGTGTTAAACATTTGTTACAATTGATGATAGCACATATTTATAATTGTACTATTAAAGCCCATGATTTAATTTAGGGTTTAATTTAGGGTCCACCATGATTTAATTTAGTTTGGTACCATGGATTTTTAAAAAATTTTTATTCTGTTACACACATATAATCTAACATTTCCCCTTTTAATCATATTCAGTAAACTTTGCCTTTTAGGTTACATATGAGGAGAACTTACTAAAACATCAAGCTATGCAGAAAAACTCCAAGAGGAACAATGATTCAAGAGTTTCTGATATAGAATTAAATTCTGTGGATGCTGAGAAGAAAAAGGAGAGTCAAAACAACTTTGTTGAACTACTGCCTCCAGAAGTCACTTTTAAAATTTTCAGTCAGCTAGACATTCAGAGTTTGTGCAGGGCTTCAGTGACGTGTAGGAGCTGGAACCACACAATAAGAAACTGTGACTACTTATGGAAACCTCACTGTTTGACTGTACGGGCTGTGTGCCAAAGAGAAATAGATGATGATCTAGAAAGTGGTTTTTCCTGGAGGGTAAGTTTAATCCTTACAAATGGCAGTGCTTTCGACTGTGTTAGTGGTGGTATGTTTGAGCCAAATCTGTCTCCTGCTCGGAAGAGGTTAAGATTTCATACACAGTGTTTTGACTTTTGAAAGGGAGTTTAAATTTATTTAGTATTCTTTTCCTACTAACCACACTATCTCTCATTCATCCTTTTAAATCATTTTAAGAATCCTAAATCCAGGAATTTTTCTCTGTTAACCAGAAGGAAAGGGGCTATTTCCTTTAATTCTACTTTCTCCAAATCCCCAGTAAACCAAATGGGTCACTCTGTATGTATACATGCATATCATTTTATTAATATATTAATTTAAATACTTAATCTTCTTTTTCACCCTGTCAATCAACTTCTCTAGCTTCAAACAAACTCAATACTATACCACCTACTATATTCTTTTTAACCTTGATGGTTTACCTCTTTCAGGTAATACTACTGAGGAATTACCAGAAGAGTAAAGTGAAACATGAATGGCTAAGGGGCAGATATAGCAACATAAGTTCTCCCATTAGCCTGCCAGAAAAAATCATGTACCCGATGGATGCAGATACATGGGGGGAAATTCTAGAAGCAGAACTGGAAAGATAAAAGAAAAAGTCACAAATATCTTGTAACCATGAGAGTTTAAAACTAAAATGACAATTAGGTTGCAAAGGTATACCTTTATCTGTTCCCTTTTTTTATTTAACAATTAAAAGAAAACTGGGAAGAAAGTATTATGAAAGGTAAAGCTTTATTTTTATTTTGTACTTTATTAAGAATATTTTTCTGGTTTTATTGTGAAGTAGAAAATCACGAAATGTTATTTTTATAAACTATACTGATAGAATGATTTCAGAATGTATTGTTTCATGTATTTATGTTAGTATATTGCGGTACTTTTAAGTGACAAGGGCATTTGATTGGTATTTTTCTGCTTAATGATAACTCAAAAATTCAGGAAGCCATTAAAGAAACTGACAGAGATTCATTAAGTAGTATTTATAGCTAGGCTTATGGAAAGACTAGCTAAATGAAATTAATAGCAATATGTTTAAATGAATAATAATATTTCATTTCAATAACTTTAAAATTATCATTTCAGTAAAATTAGATTGAATTATCAATATTGAGACTGTTTTAAAGCATATTAAACCTGTGGTTTAGCTTAAAATTAACCTGGCTGTTGAACAAAAGATTTTAAGACTTTCCATATTTGCCTATAAGCCTGTAATCGCTCTCAAAGGCTGAAAATGTGTGGAAAATATCCAAAGCACTTAACGACTGTCAGAACTGCTACTCTCCTTTCTTGGTAAAACTTTCTTTCTGACAGCCTTATTGCACCATCTACTCTCTACTTGCATATACCAAGACAAAGGACTTTTAACTCCTTTTTATTTTTTCCATATCTAAAAGAAAGAAAATGACTCTAGGGTACACTTAATACTTGACTTAATTAAAGTTTATAGCTTTCCAGAATCTTTTAATTTAGCTTTTGGCTTTTGTTCTCTTTTTCTTAAAACTAGATGACATAGTACTCACTGTACCAGATTATTCATAGTGAATCTGTGGTCAGCACCATAGTAAAAAGTATCCTCAAAACGTTGAGTCAGTAGGGGATTTTCTTCTTAAATTGTGCTCTATAACATAAAAAATAAGAATCCAGGAAACCAATATTTAACAAATAGCCAAATATCAGTAAGGTGTCCCATTATATACAAATTCCCTTTGCTGTATCAAGCAAGTGATGGTTGATGTGTCCTACTATCTTCCCAAAGTTGGAAGGAGCCTTGGAAATCAAGCAGTGTAGTCTCCAGGGCCATTCAGTAATCTCCTTTATATGAACACTGACAGGTAGTCAGCTAGTCCCTGCTCAAATACTTGTAATAGTTTGATTTCCATTGCATCACAAAACAGCCCTAATGTATTTTAGTATTTCTCTAATCATTAGAGAATCTTCCTCACTTTGAACTGAAGACTGCCTCCCTGTAACATTTGCCTACTAGTCTTGGTCCCACCCTCTAGAACTAGACTAATTCAATTCTTTTTCTTTATGATTGCCATTGAAATATTTGAAGACTTCTAACCTGTCTCTTCCTTTGTCTTCTCCCCAATTCCTTATGCTATTCCTAAAACAGAACTTCTAGATACAACAATGTTCTCTTCTGTCCATGGCCCTCTTAACAAAAGTGTAGTTTGAAAGGAAAGCATCCCACTAATTTAATAGCAGATGATAAGAAGGCACTTTGAAATCTTCAATGTATGGGAAAAATTAAAGTTATAAAGCATTTTATTGAATAGCATTTGTGTACAATAGCATATGTATAAGTATATTTTTATCTGTTTTTTTTGTAATGGATGTGGTTTGTTTTTGCCCAACTCCCATTACCGCCTCTCACTTTTCATCTGTTAAAAGAGGTCACCCTAATTAGGGAGACTGGCCCTTCTCCTCACTTCCTCCCTAAGCTGGTTTTCTACAGTACTCTACCTCCCCTAGAGACAGTGTTTGGTCCAGGGATGGGCACATGACCCAAACCACCCTCTTTAATAGCTGGAAGAGAAAAACCTTTTCCTCTTTGTGATAAAACTGTTCCTTGACACACGAAGAAAACAGATCATCATCAAGATAATGTGGAGTCAACAGGAGCGAGAAGTACAGGTACAGAGAAAGCCATTCCTGATCTGCTCACCTAAACTGATTGAAATTGAGTTTCAATCTTTGCACTAGGAGTCATACCTGACGTGGCTGCCTTTGCCTATTTTTTCTAGTAAATGGTATTTTCTAGCTTACATTAGAATCTTAGTTTTTGTTTTAGATACCATACCTTGCTTTGTCCTTAGTCCTGCTAATTTTATGACCTCTTAAAAATAATTACTTGCCTCTGACTTCCTCATCAATCATTCATTTCTCAATATGGCCTTTATTTCTCATCATTGAAGCTGTTGTTATCAAAGCTACAAGTGACTTAATTACTAAGTCAATTTTTAATTTTTAATATACTTGACACACATAAGCATTCAATTCTTGAAATTCCTTCTGGGTTTGGGTCTATAGTCTCTTAGATTTTCCTTTTCTTATCATAATTACCCCTTCTCAGTTTCTTTCACACTTGCTTTCTTTCATCGATCCATTACAATTTCTTGTTTCCCAAGGTTCACCAAACCTTTGACCTCTCTTCTCTTTATATTCTGAACATCCTACTTGATCTCTATTCCCTGGGTTTCACTGTGGATGCTGAGGACTACCATGTCTTTGTCTCAGGATCAGATCTTCGTGTGATGCTCCAGAAACATGTATGCCACTAACTGTTGGAGTCTTAGCTAAATCTCAAACACTTGAATCTAAGCTCATCCTCTTCTCACAGCACCAGTTCTTTCTCCTCCAGTCCCTACCTCAGTGAATGACCATTTTATTTTTTAATCTTCTGCATCATTCATCATATCCAGTCAATAGTCAATTCTTATAACTGCTGTTTTCTTAATTCATCCTTTCTTATTAAGCCCTTATTTGAACTTTGGATTACTACAGTAACCTCTCAACAGTTCTTACTTCCAGATCATCCTCTTACTATCACCAGAATGATCTTTCTAAAACCCCAAATTAGCATGTCATCCTTAACATAAAATCCTCACTGCATTCAGGTAGAAATAAAATTCCCTGGCATAACCTGTAGGGTTTTTCATGATATGGTCTGGCCTACCTCTCTGGCCTCTTTCTCTCCCACCTTATAACTTTCAGTTCAGTCATACCAAACTATTTGCAGTTCCCTGAACATGAAAATTTCCTTGCCTCTCTCCCTTTGCATATGCTGTTCAATGTATTTGGAATGTGCTTTCCCTCACCTACTATTGTTTTCTTAGCAAAATTTTCTTTGCAAAACTCGTTATCTCAGTTTGGAAACTATTCCCAACTACAGCCATTCTCGATTAAGTGGCTCTTTTAAGATTCCCATAGTTCTTTGTGCATTCTACTCTCAAACTGCATTGAATGTCTGTTTTATTTGTCTGTCTTCCTCTTTAGAGCTTCTTAATGGCAGGGACCATTTCTTATTTATTTTTGTGTTCCCAAAACCTGGCTCACAGTAGGTACTCCATAAAGATGTGTTAAATTATTTCTGTAGTTATTTATTTTAGTCTTATTCAGAATGTAATAATTTACTATATTGTTAATGGGTGAGATTGTATTGAAATGTGAATGTAGAACCCATAAAATAAGAAATTGAATATTAATGTTGTATATCAGTAATTGTTTTTGTCTTCACAACACCTACAAGAGGAAAATAGGAAAGTAAAAAAGTTTTGTTTTCTGCTTTGAATAAACTCTTAAAAACAAACTTAACGCAAAAAGTACCATTTATTATTTTTTTATTGTCACCACAATCAATTTTAAGTATTACCTTTGCAAGTTATATGAATAAACTTTAGTTTTTTAAGTACTATTGCAATGAAAACAATTCATTGCATAATGAGTTGTAACCTATGACCACAGTCTACACTGAAAGGGAAATTTTGGAACTTAATGAAAAATTTTATGGCATGATCTTAGGATGACCTGTACATTTATCAGACCAGGAACATGAGTGGGTGGAGTAGAAAGGAGGAAGGAGTGCTCTTACTTGTAGATAAAATAGCACATTACATTTACGCAGTGTGAAAGAGGCAAGATTATTGGGAAACAGTATTAAGGAATTCTCATGTTTTCTAATATTTATTCAAGTGCAAGATTTAACATTTTAAAAATTAATTTTGAAACTTTTCTTTAGTTGCTTCTAGTTTATGACCCAGTCTTAAACCTGGAACTAATGCTCAATAAAATCCGTATGAGATATAAACTTTAGACCTTAGACACTTACATATCAAACCTAATTTGAAAACATAACACATCTTTAACCACTTTAATTTCATCTTTGCTTTGACTTTTTATAGGACCATCTCTCCAAGACCTCAAATGCTCTAATAATACTTACAAAAGAGAAGATGAGTTGGTTGGAAAGAAGAATACATAAAATGGAAGATAACATTTTTATTTAAAGTAGAGTTGAGAGGATGAAATTAGATCAACAATGGATGAAGTTGATTAATTGTAATAATCAACATTTTTTAAGTACCTCTGTATTTAAATATTGTGCTTATACTTTTGAAAGATAGTTTTGCCAGATATAGAATATTAGATAGGCAATTTTTGTTTTCACACTTTAAATATGTCATTCCAGTGCCGCCTTGTCTCCAGGGTTTCCCATGAGAAATCTGCATTTAATCTTATTGAGGCTCCCTAACACGTGACACATTGCTTCTTATGGCTTTCAGAATTCTCTCTTTCTCTTTGGCTTTCAACAGCTTGTTTATATATGTTTCAGTGTGGGTCTATTTGAGTTTAACCTGTTTGGAATTGTTGAAAGCCTTGGATGTATACATTCATGCCTTTTGTTAAATTTGGGAAGTTTTCAGCCATTATTTCTTTGAATATCCTCTCAGCCCCTTTCTTTCTTTCTTCTTCTGGGATTCCCACAATGTGTATATTAGTATGCTTGATGGTATACCACAGGTTCCTCAGGCTCTGATCACTTTTCTTTATTCTTTATTCTTTCTGCTACTCAGATGACATGATTGCAATTGTCTTTTCTTCCGGTTGACTGATTCTTTTTTCTGCCAGCTTCAGTCTTCTGTTGAACCCCTCTAGGAATTTTTAATTTCTGTTACTGTGGTCTTCAACTCTGGTTACTATTCATAAGTTCCATCTGTCTCTTGATATTCTCTTTGTGTCCATCTATCATTTTCCTGATTTCCTTTAATTCTTTGTCCATGTTTCCTTTAGCTCATTTTTTTTAAGTCTGTCTGGTCTGTCCCAGGTCTAGACCTCCTCATTGATAGTTTCTAGTGCTTTAATCTTCTCCTTTGCCTCGGCCATCACTTCCTACTTCTTTGAATGTTTTATAATCTTTTGTTGAAATGTGGACATTTTGATATTTTTATGTGTTATTGCTGGAATTAGATTCTGAGACATCTGTTCTTTAAGCTTGTATCCAGCTGATGTTATGGCAGCGCTTTCCTTGAATGTCAGGAGCTAACAAAAAAAAAAAAGGAGAAAAAGAAAACACCTGTCCCAATCTTTGCAGATTGGAGGTAGGTAGGAGTGCTCACCTTCAAGGTCTATCCATAAAATGAGTTTAGAGAATAGCTTGAGGCAAAGCATAGGGGCCTCCCTAATCCTTTCTGTGCATGTATCTTATCCCAGGCAGTCACATGTGGCCCTAGGAATTCCCCTTTTGACACAGATATGAATGACCCTTCTTGCCCCAGGAAGCCATGACTTGACTCCTCTTCCATGGCATTCTGTAGGAGAGCTCTGTGAGCTGTCTTCTACACCCAGGGCAACTTCTGAAGTACGAGCCTGTGATGAGTGTCCTGGTTCAGACCCTCAGGCCACCACCAGAGAGATTGGGCCACCCCTACA
Organism: Tolypeutes matacus; assembly: GCA_026826555.1. Lineage (NCBI taxonomy): Eukaryota > Metazoa > Chordata > Mammalia > Cingulata > Chlamyphoridae > Tolypeutes > Tolypeutes matacus. Next base: position 19,229,013 of record JAKSZT010054030.1, read on the forward strand.
TGTTCCCAGTATGTATAGGAAGGTTTTTCTGCTCCCTCCGAACTGGGACCAGAGATCCATACTGGGAGTGTTCCTCACCAAGCCAGTGAGGGAATGGGAGAAGGGCCATCTGGGGTTCCAGGAGATCCTATTGCTTTTAGGTTGTCTTTTTCTTGCTTCAGCACTCTCACTGTTACTGAAATCCTTTAACTGTTTTCTGAAGCTTTGAGTGTTTCTGCCAGGTCTTGCTAGTGATTCAGAGCTTCTGTAGAGGGAACAAACCCTGAAGTTTCTCACTCCACCATCTTGATCAGGGCCGAGTTTTTAGTAGCCTTTTACCGGAAGCATCCCCCTGTCTCTTGTTTTATTTTTCAGGAAATTGACATATTTTTAAAGAATTCAGTCTTGTCTTATAAAATGCTCTGTAATTGTTTGGTCTCATGATTGTTTCATGATTTGATTTAGGTTAAGCATAGTTAGCAAGTATACTACATAGGTTATGTGAGAAACACATATTGTCTAACTGTTCCACTCTGGGAGATGCTAAGATTGATCATTTGATTAAGATGGTACCAGATCTCTCCCTTTAAAGAGACATTTTTTAATAGAGTCAAGACTTCTATTTTCAACAAGAGTATTTCTTGAATGCTCCCCTATGGTTTTCCCTGTGCTAAGAAATTTATACAAATTATCTTACTTCATCCTCACAATTAATTTGAGTTTCAAAGAACACAGGAAAATCATCTCCAAATTCTCTTCCAGAGTAATATAAAATTTTAAAAGTAAAGCCATGATTTAAACCCAAACAGATTTTACATCAAAGCCCAAGCTTTAACCAGTAGAATACAATAATACTTTTTAGAACTTTGACACTTAGAGTCCTAACATTGGGGCATGGCAACATGAAGAACTGAAACTAAGTAGGAACTCTTCCCTTTACAAACATCTAGAAAGTATGGGAGGAAACTTCATATTAAATACATAGATGTTACATTTCTTCTAATGGCAGTAGAGGTAATCCTGTAAAACCTTCCCACTTAGGACAACTTGAAAACCTGGGGGGAAATGTTTAATATACTTGAAGGTATTGGAGACCTAACACAACTGTAAAGAAATACTGGATCAGTATCTGGAGAAAGAACAGAGAGGTAAGCCCATGATTGAGGTTAATCTTGCCATGGGGACATTTGCCAATTCCAACAAGGGCAGCAAGAGATTTAAGGACATAGAATCCAAGGCCCACTAAGAGAAGGAAAAGTATTAACCCTCCCACTTAGTAAACCTTGCGTCTTACAGTTTGGGACCCAGAAAGACAGCACCCTTGGAATACCCTGGAAATAGGTAGATCACCACAGAAAAACCACTCATCTTCAAAACATCATAATCCCTGAAATGGATTGAGAAGATCCCAGAATAATAGTCTCCTAGACACCAGGTAGAAGCAAAAGGAAATCCTCTCTTGAGCAAGATACCAGCATACTTGGCTTCAAATGACCTCCATGAACATTTTTGTAATTAATGCCTGGCACACACACAGACTCATACAAAATTTATTTTACTCATGATTACATGAGTAAAAACTTAGAGTAAAACAGATAATAGAATCAGATACACAAGAGTCCTGGATATTGGAATTATCGGGTAAAGACACTAAAATAACAAAGTTTACAATGACCAGTGAGATAAATGGCATATTTGAGAATTTCAGCTAACAAGTGGAAATTTTACAACTAAAAACTACAGTGACTGAAATTAACCAATACATGGGTTTAACAGTAATTTAAACCCAGCTTAAGGAAGAGAAAAGCATTAGAGACTCTGAAAATAGACATAAAAAAAGGATGAAAAGTACAGAATAGAGGATGGTGAGAAAACAATAAAAAACAAAGTGAGGTCTAATATATGTATAATGAGCCAAAGTAGATGAGAGAATGAGACAGAAACAATTTTGAAACAATGACAGAACTTTCCCCAACTGATGAAAGACCTCAAGACACAAGGTCAGAAAGCCATACAATCTGCAAGCAAAATAAATAAGAGTTAGCCACACAAAACCATATCAGAGCAAATTTGTTGAAAACTGAAGACGGGAAAATGAAAGCAACCAGAGAGAAAAAGACTACCTCCAAAGGAGCAATACATAAATGGAAAGATTTCTCTCAAGAACAATAGAATCCAAAAGATAAGGGAATGATATCATCAAAGTGCTAAAAGAAAACCAATTCTATTATTCTGTACAATAAATTCTGGAAAAGGAAAAAAATATAAGAACTATAAAGAACAATGAACAGGAGAGGCCAAATGAAACAAATGAAGGTAATAGTAAAAGCAAGGGATGAAAGTTTTCTGACCAAAGCTCAGCATCCTTATATTCAGCCCTTACATTAAAATAAAAACTTTTTTTTTTTTTTTTTTACTAAATTCATTTTACATTTTCTGACATTGCCTAGTCCCTGCCCGGTAGTAGCAGGATGGATGATGAGATAAGATAAAACTGGAGATTTACAAACCATATCAATTATGCTATGTTATCATAAGCATTAACTTGTCAAGGAATATTTTTAATAACCATTTTCCTGAGGCCAATTTTTCAACTATGAGCCTTCTGAGTCCTGTAAGGAGGAAATCGGCTGCAGGTTTCCCATTTTGCTTATTTTGGTTTCCTTTAATATGACAAATTATACTGTCAATGGTCATCACAGCCTGATAGAGAATATATAAAATCATAAAAGAAGCCTCCTAATAACTACATATGAAAATCTCTCAACTTAATGCCATGGTTATGTTTTCTGTTGCCTAACTAAAGCAGGCTGTGCAGATTTTTCTGTCTTTTATTTTCATAAATAAGTAATAAAAAGGCCTATTTATACCATTGTTCTTTCATGTGTGGCTTATTGTTTTATTAGTTCAGCTTATTTTTTTCTCTCTTACTATTTTCATTATATATTCTTTAAAAAAATTTTTTTCCCTTTTTCCCTAAATATTTTATTTTGAAAATTTTCAAACTTACAGAAAAGTTATGTGGCTAAGAGACTTCAAAGTGAGTTGGGAGGACATTCCAGAGGTTACACTTATGCACGTCTCAGCAGGATCTCATTGACTGCCAAAGTAGATATTACCCCAAATAACACAGCTCTTGAGGGCTCTTGAGACATCCAGACACTATAGTCAGGGCAGATAGCTCAGGAGTTTGGTGCCTTGCCAGTAGGCCTTACTTTGAAATTTATACTCCCCAGTGTGACAGAGTTGGACTCAGTTGTGGTTTCCCTACACATGGTTCTTCTGTCCTTCTATTGGAACCTATAATTAGTACTAGAGTTGGTAGGTGTACGTCCAAGAGACTTACATCTTTGGGCTGTCTGTGTGCCAGCTGGGCCCTGAATCTCACTCAATGGAGTTGCAACACCTATTCTTCAGTTCATTGGTCTCACCCAGGACAACTAACAAGGAGGTGATAATGGGCAACTACCATACCAAGGAACAGAGGGAGTCTACAACTGCAAGCAAGAGAGTCCCGTACATTGGCCCTATGGGATCACAGCCCCCTCTCTGTTAGAGGTGGAGTGGACATCACCATCCCAGAATCCTCAGGATTGGGGAATGAACTATGGACTAATGTAGACTTACTGATATTCTACTATAGACTTATTGTGATTCTAGCAGTGGAAGAAATTATATCATTGATGTGGAGACAGTGGCTAATGGAGGTTCTGACGGCTGGGAGAGGGGAAAATAGGTATAATACGGGGGCAATTTTGGGACTTGAGAATCGTCCTGAATGACATTGCAACAACAGATGCAGGCCATTATATATCTTGCCATAACCTACAGAATTGGGTGGGAGAGAGTGTAAAGTACAATGTAAACTTTAATCCACACTTAGTGGCAATGCTCCAAAATGTGTTCATCAATTGCAATGAATGTACCTCAGTAGTGAAGGATGTTGTTAATGTGGAAAAACGTGGGAGGTGTGGGGAGCAGGGCATATGGAAATCCCCTATATTTTTTATGTGATATTTGTATAATCTAAGTATCTTTAAAAAAAAATAAAATAAGAAAAGTTGAAACAATGGTATAATGGTATAATCACCTAGATTCACCAATTGATAATTTTAACGATGGTTGCTTTATCTCTATCTATACCAGATTTCTCAACCAATGTCTCAACTATTAAAATTTTGGATCAGATAATTCTTTGTTGGGTGGTGTGTGTGTGTGTGTATGTGTGTGTGATCTGTGCATTGCTTAGCAACATTCCTGACCTCTATCCACTAGATGCCAGTAGCACCTCCTGTAGTTATGACTATCCAAATGTTTCCAGCCATTGCCAAATGTCCCCTGGTGGGCAAAATCACCCCTAGCTAAGAACACTGATCTATACTATACAAAAACATACTTTTATTTAGCTGAAATATTTGAAAATAAGTTCACAGACTTCATGACATTTTACCCCTAAATACCATAAGGATGTACTTCCTAACAACCTGCACACACTCCTAGATAACCACACCACCGTAACCATACCCAAGAAATTTAAGTTTCTACAATAATGATATCATCTAATACATAGCTTACAGTCTTATTTCCCCCAGTTGGTCACAGAAAAGTGTTTCCATGCTTCAGAATTTTTGCCGACCTGATAGTAAGAAATGGTGTCTCAATGTAGTTTTTCTCCGTTTTATTATGAAATCTGTCAAACATTTAGTAGAGTTGAAAGTAGATTTAATTTGTATTTCTTTTGTCAATGAAGTTCAGCATCTTTGCATATTTCTAAGGGAACTTAAATTTGTGTGTGTGTATCTTTTTTCTTTTTCCTTCAGTTTTTAAGAGTGTTTTGTAAATTTGGGACATTAGTTCTTTACCTATGACATGTCACAATTATTTCTCTTCCGGCTTGTCACTTATCTTTTGACTTTGCTTATGGGGGTTTTTTCCTATGGAAAGATTATTTTTTAATGGAGTCAAATTTATTTACCTTTTCTGCTATTGTATCTTGATGGTGAGCATAGTTTAAAAGATTTTTTCTCATAGCAAGATCATAAACAAATTCATTTATGTTTTCTTCCACTTGGAGTGTTTTCCTGGGATGTGATATATATTAAGGATCCAAAGTTATTTTTTTTCAAATGGCTGAACAGTTGTCCTAACACAGTTTATTAACAAGTTCATCCTTCCCCCAGTGACTTGAGATGCCACCTTATTCATATAATAAGTTTCCATTTGCACTTGGGCTATTTCTGAAATTTCAATTCTGTTCAAGCTATGCTTGTCTATTTATGCCATATAATTTTAATTATAGAGGATTTATTATATACGGGTATTTGATATGGTTATCTCTCCTCGATCCTTTTCTTACTTTCAGGTTTTCCTATACATGCTTAGGTGTTTCTTTTTTCATTTGAACTTTGAAATTACTTTGTCTAGTTCCAGGAAAAATACTTGTTGAAATTTCATTGGAATAGTATTAAATTTGTATATTACCTTGGGGATAATTTACATCTTTATGATGCTGAATTATCTTATTCATCACCAAGGCATATTTCCATTCATCTTTCAGGAATGTTTTTCAAGTTTTTCTCATATAGGTTTTGCATATTTCTTGTTAAGTTATTTTCAGGTATTTTACCTTTTTGTTGCTATTGTAAGTGGAGTTTTCTCTTCCTTTATTTTTTAACTGGCTGTCATTTACACACACACATCATGATACACATATATTATATTGATTTCGTACATTAATTTTGTAGTCTGATAAACTAGTGAAATCTTTTGTTTTTTTATTGTTCATATTAGTGTAATTATTGACTCTCTTGGGTTTCCCAGATATGTTATCACGTCACCTGCAAATGGAGATTACTTTTTCAATTCTTATGCCTCTGTATTTTCCCTTGAGTGGGCATCTTTGCTTTGTTTCTTATCTTGTTTCTTATCTTAGAGGGAATGCTCCTACTATTTCTCTCTCCCTCCCTCTCTCCCTCTTTGCCTTCCTCTCTCCCTCCTTCTCCTCCCCTTCTCTCTCTCTTCTCTTTTTCTCTGTCTCTCTCTGTCTCTGTCTCTGTTAGTATGTGTGTGTATGTAAGGAAGTATTCATTAATTTCTATTTTACCTAATGCTTATATCAGGAATGGATATTGAATTTTGTGAATTTTATGAAGGGAATTTCCAGCATCTATGGCTTAAATGATACACTTCTCACCTAAGAATTTTCTAAGAACTTTACAAATACCATGTTATTACTCTACATTCTATAACAAATAACCTCTTAGATTGATATGTGGATCAGATTCAGAGAACCAACATTATTGAATATTATATTTTACAACCTTGAAAAACTTTGATAGACAGGCAGGCTTCTTTCCAATAACTGTCTTATAATAATATGTTCCGTTAGTTAACTACCTTCTGTGTGGCCATTTATGCATCAGGCAGTCCTGAAAGGTGTTTCTTAACATTCGTGTTTTAAAGATGTGGGAATTGAGGACCATAGAGCTTGTACATGGAAGAGAAAGTCCCTGACTTCTGGGCTGACTCCAGAGCTCTTTCTGCCGTTATCATCTTTGAAATCTGGTAAATGCTTACCAACTGCCAGCAGAGGGAGCAATATTTCTATTGAAACCCAGACAAAGCTTGAGCGAGAGAGGGCTATTTTCTCATTTCAGCCTTCTGGAATGAGATTGGAAAATCTCAGAGGTTGGGATTTGTCTGGAACCTTCTAGCTGCAAATGACAGAACTGGAACCAGTCCTGCTCAGCCCTGGTGGGATGGTTGGACTGAAAGTGGGTTTTCCCCTGAGGAAAACATGGGGTATAAGACAAAAATGGCAAATAGCTTCTACTAGAAATATAAACAAACAGAGATTATAATACTCAATGGGAATTCTCATCCTACTCTGCTCCAGGCCTAGCCCAAAGGCACAATTAGGAGCATTTGAATTCAGCTTTCATATTTTACCTAAAAGAGAATATTCATATCATTGTTCTGTGCAGATGTTTTTTCCATGGAGGAGTTATCTCATATTCCACCAGTTTGTTCTCCAAATCTCCAGCCCATTGTTTCCAGTGATGCCATAGTTCCATGAAGTTGGACTGTAAGTGCAAGTATATTCTACAGAGGTAACGGCTGTGAGGCCTGAAGTTGCTGGTTCCAAGAGGTGAGATAAGATATTTATGGTTTAACAGTCTTTATGTGTAAAGAAATTTCTCACCTCTTTACCAACACTGTGAATAAATTCTAGTACCTTATATGACAAGACTATAAAAGGAATTTGCCCAGGATTGAAAATACTTCTAAAATTATGTGCTGGTTTTTTTTTTTTTATTTCTTCCTTCTTGAAGTTCATGTAGGCAGAAAGAGTGAGCTAGCTAGGAGCCTTAGGGAATTGAGCAAGGTAATAAAAATTCACATCCAAGATTCCTTACTTATTTAATGGTGTTTCTTCTATTTCATTTAAAAATAAACCTGGCACTTATAAATTTTGAAATTCATTACCTGGATTATATGCTTTATTATAAATATAATGTCCACATGTCAAAATGGAAAGCATAACGTGGCCAAGTGATATTTAATTTTATCTCAATGTAACTTAAAGTTTGATTATATTTTCCTGACCCTGCCTAAAGCACATTATATTTGAGATTCAAAAGTCACCACTCATGATTGTCAATAGGTAATAATAATAGCTACTCTCAGCTGGTTATTTACTGTGTATAAAGCATCCTCCCAAAAACCATTGGAGATATTCCATTCCTGCAAATTCCCCTACTTAACCTTGTGGGCAAATTACCTGTGCCTCAGATATTCATCTGTAAACTAAGGATTATGAAGGTATCCATCTCGTGGAAGTTTTATAATTAATAATCAATATGTGCAAAACCCTTAGAATAGTGCCTGAGTAAATTCTGTATAAATGTTCACTACTGTTGTTGTATCATCACTGTTTGATGGCTCAGGAAACTGAGGTTTAAAGAGATTAAGTGACTTACCCAAGATCATGTAATTGGTAAAAAGTGGAATGGGAATTCAAACCAGGCAGCCTCTTTCCAAAGCCCATCGGTTCAACCACCATGCTAAACAACGAGGTGGTATTTATTTAGGGCCAGAATAACATGGGGACTGCCCAATCAGAACACATGATAGCTCTTAAGCCACATCTGTGTCAACTAGCTAAGTAACAGCCGTGTTTATTCCCACCACGTTACCTGGACGGCTCACATGGATCAAGTTGCAAAAGGTAGTGCTCTTAAACACACCTGAGAGTTTAGAGCCAGCAGACTCCCAGTTTACTATAATATACTCAAATACCACAAAATAGAAGGGATGGCTGTTGTGGGTTTTTAACAGCTTTATTGGAATATAATTTCATATGCTATACAATTTCCCTTTTAAGCATACAATACAGTAGTTTTGAGTACATTCAAAACCACTGAATTGTAACCATCACCACAAACCTAGCTTTAATACATTTTTGTCCCCAAAAGAAACTCCTTACCCATTAGCAGTAACTTCTCATCCCCTCCTGCTCCCTCAGCCCCCAGTAGCTACAAATATACTTTCTGTCTCTATAGATTTAATTATTCTGGACATTTCATGTAAATAAAATCATACAATATGTGATCTTTTGTGACTGAACTTTTTCTCTTAGCATTACATTTTCAATTTCATCCATGTGGTATGAGTCTTAATTATCCATTCGTCAGTTGGACATTTAAGTTGTTTCCACATTTTGGCTATTATGAATAATGTTCCTGTGAACATTTGTGTGCGAAGTTTTTTGGGGGGCATATGTTTTCATTCTCTTTGCTATATACCTAGGAGTGGAATTGCTAGGTCATGTGGTATCTTAATATGCTAGAGCTGCTACAGCAAATACCACACAGTGGGTTGGCTTAAACAACAAGCATTTGTTGTCTCATAGTTTTGAAGGTTAGATGCTCAAAATCAAGATGTCAGCAAGGCCATGCTTTCTCCCAGGGTTGGCCATTTTCTGGTGATGGCACTCCTCCATCACATGGCAGTCTTTCTCTACTCTCTGACTTCTGGCTTCTGGCTTCTTCCTGTGGCTTTCTCTGACTGGCTGTATTCAGATTTCCTGTCTTTATAAGGCCTCTGGTCATACAGACTGAGGCCCACGCTGATTCATTTTGGTCACACGTTAAAGATAATAACTTCTTCAAAAAGTTCCTATTCACAAAGGAGTTAACACCCACAGGAAGATATAGTGCGACTTGAACATGTCTATTGTGGGATACATGTGGGATATAGTAATTCTATGCCCAACATTTTGAGGAGATGTTTTCCAAAGAGGCTGTACCATTTTACATCCTCACCATCAATGTATCATGAGGATTCAAATTTTCCCACATCCTCACAAACACTTCTCATTTTCTGTTTTGTTTTTTTTAATAGTAGCTATCTAGTGGGTATGAAAGGGTATCTCATTGTGGTTTTGATTTGCATTTTTCTAATCACTGGAGATATTGGTCTTCTTTTTATGTGCTTATTCACCATTGGCATATCTTCTTTAGAAAAATGTCTATTCAAGTCTTTTGTCCATTTTTTAGCCCTTTCATTGTTGAGTTGTAATAGTTCTTTATATATTCTGAATATTAGACTTTTATGAGATGTATGATTTGTAAATATTTTCTACCATTCTGTGGGTCATCTTTTCATTTCCTTGATAGTGTCCTTTGAAGAAAAAAATTTTTTAATTTGATGGAATCCAACTTAACTATTTTCCTTTGGTTGCTTGTGTTTTTGGTGTTAATATCTAAGAAACCATCACCTAACCCAAGGACACAAAGATTTATATCTGTGTTCTTTTCTAAGGGTTTTATAGTTTTAGATCTTACATTTAGGTGTTTGATCAATTTTGAGTTAATTTTTGCATATCAGGGATCCAAATTCATTCTTTTGCATGTGGATATCCAGTTATCCCAGCACCATTTGTTGAAAAGACTGCTTCTTCCTCCGTTGACTAGTTTTGGCACCCTTGTCAAAAATCAACTAACCATAGTTGTATGAGCTTTATTTCTGGACTCTCAATTTTATTCCATTGTTATATATGTCTATCTTTATGCTAGTACCACACTGTCATGATTACTGTTGCTTTGTAGTAAGTTTCAAAATCGGGGAAGTCTTCTTCCTCTAACTTTCCTCTTCTTTTTCAAGATTGATTTGGCTCTTCTAAATTCCAGGCAAATAGTGGTTTTTCACCTTCTCTCAACTAGCAGAATATTTGATAAGGAAAAGAGAGATAATTGTCCCAGAAGAAAAGACTTCTGAGTAATTGGTCTGTCTTCCCTGCCAATCTCAGCCTTGAATATATTTCATTTTTAGCTAAAGTTGCACAAGGCACTAACAACACATTCTCATTCCGGGACTCTTGCACCTCTAGTACATTCTATATTGCATGGTTTTGTACAGTAGAAAATAGGAACATAGAAAGAGCAATAGAAAAGCTTTGTTTGTTTCTTTGTAAATGACAGGAGCTTATTTTTACAGAACTTCATTCCCTAAATGTTTGGGGATTTGGGGTTAATTTTAGCAACTTTTAACACTTTGATTTTGTGCATATTCTCCTTTAGTCTTTTGTCAAAACCTCTTTATTTTTGTTCTCCATGTTTATCCTTTAGCTCATTTTAGCTTTGTCATGACTTCATCCTTCTAGACTTGGTGGTCTAGTTTTTTGTTTTGTTTTGTTTTGTTTTTGTTTTTCATTTTTACCCTGTCTAATCTTGACCTTAAAAATGTATATTTGGAGGGAACAGGTGTAACTCAGTGGTTGAGCAACTGTTCCCCATGTATGAAGTCCCAGGTTCAATTTCTGGTGCCTCCATAAAAAAAAAAAAAAAAAACACCTGTGTATTTTTTCCCTTTTTTTTTCTTTCTTTCTTTCTTATCCCTAATTTTTGTCCTTAATATAAGTTTTTTTTTTAACTTTCTCATTATATCTCTTTTAATGTTCCTTTTTTCTTTTTCTATTTATAAACAAGTTTATTACTTTAATTTCTGAATCATTATTGGCCCATTCCTTTTATTTAGATTTCCTTTTTTTTCTTTTAACTTAAACTTCTAATCATACTTTTTAAAATATGTTCACATTGTCTCTAGTAATTTAAAAAAATATTTTAATCATTTTTTAATTCTCGGACTATGTGGAGGACAGGATATGTGGGTCTAGAAATAATACAGTTGTGGAGAGGCCCACACCACAAGCAGGGAACAGTGGATTCTTTAATTCTTCTAGTTGTCCCTGCATTTGCCTCTCTTGCTTTGCTTAGCAGATCATCCATCTCCTTTAGCGTTCTTCTCCAAAAATAAATATTGACCTGGGTTATGCTGGAAGCTCAGGAATTTCCATTTCTTTCCGTGGCTCTATGCATCCTACTTAAGCAAACTACATATTTGAAATGCTGGCATGTGAATCCCTTTGCAAGGAGTTACATGGATTAAAACCCATGGCCTCTGATATATATAACTAGTCTTTGTAAGGTGTGGAGATTTAGAAAGAAAGTATCTCTTCTTTCTCCATCTTTCCCCATGAGAGTAAACCATAAATCCAACTGCTCAAGCTAGTAACCCAGAAGATATCCATCAGCAAGTTCTGTCCATTATATTTCCAAAACATGTCCCATATTTGTTGTCTTCTCTTCAGCCTCTCAGCACATTCTTGTTTAGGTCATCGTTGTTGCTCACCTGGACTACTACCGTAACATCTTACCTCTGCCTCTACTTTTGATCCCTTTTGTACATTTTCCATACAGCAGGTAGGTGACCTTTTAAAATATCAGATCATGCCACTCCCTACATGAAACCTCTCAATAGCTTTCCACTGCAACTTAAACAAAATCAGAAATCTGTACTGGAACCTATGGTATGACTTAGTTCCCTTCAATCTCTTACGCCTCACCTTGTGCCTGGAGCCTTCTGCCTTACACTGACCTTTGGTTCCCTGAACATGCCAAGCTTTCTCTCTCACCTCAGAGCCTTTGTGCATGTGACTCGCTCCTCCTAGAGTGCTCGTTCCCTTTGCAGAGTTCCAAGGCTGGCTCCTTCTCATCCTTCCTCGGACCAGCCACCTCAGTTTGCCTGAAGCTGGGGGATTCCCAGTGCTTTAGTTCCTAGGGCTGCTGTAACAAACTACCTCAAACTAAGTGGCCTAAAACAACAGAAATTTATTGTCTTACAGTTCTGGAGACTAGAAGTCCGAAACCAATGTGTAACCTGGGCCCTGCTTCCCCTGATGTCTATAGAGAAGAATGTTCCATGTGATTTCTGGCGGTGGCTTGCCGGCAATCCATGGCGTTCTCTGCCTCCGTTGTCACGTGTTTCTCCCCTCTGTCTATCTGTGTCCAACACTGGTCATTTTGGATTAAGGGACCAACTTACTCCGTTAGGACCTCATTTTAACTTGCCTAATTCCACCTTTAACTATCTATTTCCAAACAAGGTTACGTTTTCAAGTATTGGAGATTAGGACTTCAGCATATCTTGAGGGGAAGAGGGCAGTGCAATTCAGCCTGTAACACCTAGGGTGTAAAATTTTTAGTTTTAAAACCAGGCGAGTCCTCAACACACTGGGTCAAACTGGCCATCCTACTTTCAAGTTTCAGCCTAAGAATCATTTCCTCAGTAAGACTTGCCTGGCCTGCTATATCCAAAGCCGGTTCCCCACCCTAGCCCCCAATATTCCTTATTTCAATACCCTGTTTCCTTCATAGGGAGGACTTACTACACTTTGCAATTATCTTACTTTACATGCATCTTTACTTGCTTCCTCTTTGTCCCTGTCCCTAGTGTCTAAGTGTCATGGGGTAGGATCGTGCTTAACTAATTCCCTGTTATAGCCCCGGTGCTGAGCACTGAGCCAGGCTCACATTTGTTGAGGGAAAGTAGGAAAGGAGGAAAGATGGAAGGGAAGAAGAGAAAGAAAGGCAAAGGAAATGAGAGGGAATACCCTGACCATAACATGCAGGCTTATTTTTGTAAGGAATCATTTAATGTTTATGCTTCCCCCAAACCCCTTAAGAATGAGGCCATCCCATTCTTCACAAGCCTATTTCTGGCTATGTATTTTTAATTTGATTTTTGTTCCCTTTTCATGGAATCACTAAGCGATCCTTTTGGTGTATGAGTTTTCTTTGCTTTCCTCCCTTTGTATTCCCTTCTCCCAAAGCTAACCAGGGAAATAGTCATATACTTGGAAAGGCAAGAGAAAAGCACAATAATACTTTTCTCAAAATATTACCGCTCTTAAATTATATTTTCCTTTTGCAATTTGTCACTACTTCCATTGAGAACTAAAATCTCACATATTTTATTCTCATTAAGATGTCATTGTCAGGTCTTGTAGTTCTTGTTAGTTTACAGTTTACAGTGCAGAATTTAGTCTTAAATCCAGTATGGCATTTGGGACAGTGTCCCTGGCACCTTTGTTTTGGTGTGACATTGAAACAGGTCAGATAAGAGTGCTTTTGCATCGTTGTTGACTCATTTGACAGACACAAGAAATTCATAGCAAGTGAAAATAATGGCAGAAGTGGATTGTAAATGTGGGGAGAATTGGCTTTGAAGGTATTTTCCATTTTTGATAAGATAGAGGGCACTGAAGACTTACAGAGAGAGCACTTAGAACAGATGCATGATTGTATAATAATTACCAAATGACTGTGTGTAAAATATACAAGATAACAGGATAGTGTTGACAATTTGTGCCTTATTCTTTGCCAACTTTAAAATAGAAACTTGACCTAATCATCCATTTGCATGGGGAGGGCAGGAGTGAGCTGGAATTAGAATTGCCAATATATTGTAACTAGAGGCCATTAGTGGCTTACTTTTGTTTTAATTTGCTTCCCAGCTTGCCAAGAGTAGGCAATGCATAAGTATGCATTGAAAGACTAGATGAATGAGTAAAATAAGAAAGAAGAGGTTTTCGTTTTGAGCACAGGGGAAAGATCTTTCTGCAACTTCCTTCAGATGACCCCAAAACAACAAGAACAAAAAGAAACAGAAATAAAAATTCCATCTTCAATAAGAATAGGAAGTGTGTAACTGAATCACAGTATGAAAACAGAAAGTGAATAGAGAAATGGTAAATATTTTAATAGAAAGGAGGCAGTCAGTCTTCAGTGCCTGCAGGAAGCTAAAGAAAATCTAAGTGAAGTGTATTGTAGAACCCCAGAAGGGCTCAAGAATACAAGGTAGAAAACATCAAGGAAGGCAAATGTAGAATTCCAGATCAAAAACAATTCTACTCAGGCTTTTGTAGTCATTTATCCATTTTCTTTTAGCTTCATTGTTGCTGACAAGAAGTCCAATGCCATTCTTATCCCTAGTCTCTTGTATGTGTCCTATTTTTATTTCTCTTTCTTTTAGTCCCTGGTATTCTTAAATATCACCATGATGTGCCAAGAAAAATCAATACTATATTATCTGCTTAAAAGCTTCCATTTTTATACAATAAGCTCTTTTCCTTTTTAAAAGAAATCCAAGTCCATGCTTAGTATTTTTTCAGCCTTCATCCCTCTACCTTATTTGTGATCAAACTTCATATTGGTTTTCTACCTATAAATTACACAGGATTACAAGATTGCCAGGTAGTTCTGTATTCCATCAACTACAGCCTTATAATTACAGTACTTCACAATGGAACATAAAAGAGCCTAGGTAGCAGTTAAGAGAACGAGGACTTACCAAGAAAGTCTTTGTTTAAAATTCAAGGTAGTATAACTATCTTAATTATGTGCCTTGTCCTACCTAGAAAGTATGTCTTTTACCAGTATTGTCTGAAGGTTTGAAAAATGCCCCATGACACTGTACTGTTATATGGTGTAATATTTGCTAAACCCTTTCATGAGGCAAATGGCTTAAGAGGCAAAGTGCAGCACTCCCAAAATCAAAGGCCCCTGTCAACACTGCACAGACCAGCCTTCTGGGTTGGTCAAGTAGGCAGCTGCAGAGGTGGCATATTTTTGTTGCTTCTGGAAAGGTCCCCAGGTGTTTTGTTTTTTGTTTTTTTTTTGGATGGAGCTTACAGTAGATCCTTGTGGGTTTTTTTTTCTTTCTTGATATACATTTTGCCATTTTTACACAGAAACTTATGTTTCATATTCTTTATAGCTGGATTTTCTATTACATTTCAGAGAATTGTCAGGGCAGATAGTGGGATCATCATGGGGCATGTTAGAAACATGTAAGCCCTTTGGTAAGAGGACTCTTTTATCCAAGAATGCTTGATGCCAGGAAAAGGAGATCAAAATTCTATAGTTAATGGTTTAAAAACATTTTGATTGGAACCTTATTTTGAATTATACATTGATAAACTGTAATAGGGTAATAACTGTGGTTTGCAGAATAATGAGTCTTCCAAAAACGTCCATATCCTAATCTCTGGAACCTGTGAATATGTTAGGTTACATGGCGAGGGGGGAAATTGTGTTTGGCTTTAAGATAAGGAGATTATACTGAATTATTTGGAGAGCCCAATGTAATTAAATGGGAGGAGTGGGGAAGGAGGCAGAGGAGTCATAATGAGAGATGGCATTAACCAGCCATTGCTGGCTTTGAAAATGGAAAATGCCCCCAAGGACTGTGCACAGCCTCTAGGAGCCTGAAAAGGCAAGAAAACAGATTCTACCCTAGTGTCTTCAGAAAGGAACACAGCCCTGCCAACACCTTGCTTTTAGCCCAGTGAGACCTGTTTTGAACTTCTGACCTCCAGACTTGTAAACTAGTAAATCCGTGTTGTTTTAAGCCACTGAGTTTGTGGTAATTTGCTACAACAGCAATAGGAAACAAAATAATTTTATTGAAAGATAATATATAATTAAATGCAAAAAGTACACCAGTCTTAAGGGCATAGCTCAAAGATTTGTCTTTCACTTATTAATACACAAGTGTACCCAACTCCAGATCAAGTTACAGAACATTCCATCATCTCATAAGATTCCTTCTGCAACTTCCCAGTTTGTACACCTCACCCACAAAAGTAATCACTATTCTGACTTTTATAAACATTGACTTAATTTTGCCTAATCTTAAACTTCATGTAAGTGGAATCATGTAGCACATTCTTTTGGGGGACTCATTTCTTTCACCCAACATAATGTCAATGAGATTAATCCATGCAGGATAATACTCTGAAATAGTATGAAAAGTACTTTTTATTCCTGGACATTTTTATTACTCACTTAGCTTCTTCAGGGGAATAAGCAGAATCCAGCGACAAAAAAGGAAACAATGTCCAGCTTTTACTTCCAAAATAGGCTTCTGATGCCCATATTAGTGATAATAGTTATGAAAGCCAATATTTTCATTAGCAAGTACCAGGTTTTACTGGAAAATGAAAGGACTTTTGTGTTTAAATGAGCCAAACCTGGAGGACGAGAGTCCATTTTAAAGGTTAACTAAGACACAAGGGAAATATATGATATGAGGACATTTTCTGAAGTACATAAAAGGCTTTTTAAAAATCCCATACAGACCAAATATCTCTCCCCAACTGCTGTGATGTTATATTCTCACCATAGTCTCCCCTTCATACAATTGGGTATCATCCCAGGAAGGAGGAAGAACAGCCTTGAGTTTGAAAATCTTGAATATTTAGAGTAAAGGAAAACCTACAGAACTGAGTGTGAGTGAGTGTAAACTACAATGTAAACTATAATCCATGCTTTGTGGCAATGCCCCAAAATGTGTTCATCAATCGCAATGAATGTACCTCACTAATGAAAGATGTTGCTAATGTGGGAGGTGTGGGCAGCGGGGCATATGGGAATCCCCTCCATATTCTCTGTAACATTTATGTAATCTAAGTATCTTTAAAAAAAAAAAAAAAAAATGAAAAGACAGAAAAAAAAAAAGGAACAAATGAAGAGAGAATCCAGATTTGTTTCTTTTATAACGACCTAATTTTTGTGACCAAATATTAGGATTACACAATACGAGACCCTTCTTTTCACAGTTTACTTTTCCAGCACCAACATAAAGAAAATGTTTTGCAGAACTATTTGTGGCTTTAACATTTTGATATCCAAATCATCCTCTTTTGATGTCTATCCTTGATCACCTTTGCTGATTTTTACTTCTTCCAATATGGTCATTAGCAACAGCTTTCATGTTCTTTGAGCTGCTATTAAAAGACTTTTATTGGTTTCCTGGAACACTGCTTTCTTTGCAGTTCCTGCCGTTTTTGTTCTCTGTCATCAGATACACCAGGCAGCATTTTGAATGATCAACATTCACTCATATGGTAGGAGGGGATAGACACTAGTATTGAGTGGAGAGGTGTTAAAGAGGGGTGTAACTTTATAAACAATCGGTTCCTCAATAAAATTTTATTTTATATTGGTTTTGCTTCCTATAAAACCTTGTGTATTTTGCAATTAGAGATGAGGCTGAGTTTGGGGAGGAAGGCAGGATTAAGGGTCCTTCATCCCACGTGGAGGAGTTTAGAGTTAAAAATAATTCACTCTGGAGGTACAGAAAATAAGGTGAAGGAAAACAATCATGAGGAGAAACAAACAAACAAAAAACAACCTGTTAGAAGGCTCTTGAAATAATCCAGGCAAGAAATGATGGTGGGGAACATACCTAAGGAAAGAAGTGTGTAGATGGAGTAAAGAGGATGGTTTCAACATCTATTAAGAACTTGGTGATAAATTAGGCTGTGGATAGGCTCAAGAAGGAGAAAAAAGGGACTGAGGATATGCCAGTTATTAATTTTTTTTTAATTTTTAATTTATTTTTATTGTGGGTAAAAATCAAAATTCTCACAATACATACAAACATTTGCAAAATGATATATAAATATATATGCATATATGTGTATTTGCTTACAAAAATGTTATTTATATATATATACACATATATTTTAAGAGGTGCTTAGATTACCCAAAATATTACACGGAACCCACTGGGATTGCTCTTCAGCTCCAGTCACCCTGCTCGACTGCTCTTTGAAAATGAACATGAGTCCTTTAAATAATTTTCCTTTGCCAGCTGGCATGACCATAAGCCTTGTCAGTAGAAGGCACTGGAGTGACATTACAGGAGGAAGGGGTTTTCCTTCCTGATTCCAGTGTGCTTTCTCGGCAGACTTCTGCAATGTGCACAGTATCTCCAGCACCCAGCTCCTGCAGTGAATGTTAGTTAGCAGTACCCTATAGCCAGCAGTTTCTCCTTGTAATTCCCTCAAACAATTTCTTGGCAGAGTTCCTCTGGTGAGACACCACCCCATGAACAGTTTTCCCCAGAACCCTAGAGGGCAGATTTCTAGCAATTTCCACCATTCCTGTACCTCAATGACCTCTCCCCAACAAGGTCTGGCTCTCTGCCTTGGGAAGCTCTTCCTTGAAGGCTCTGTCTCAAGCTTAGGGGTAGTGGTTGCTCCTTGGATCTGCTTTTCCTATATACTTTAGAGTCCTCATTGTTACTTACTAGCCAATTGCTCATTACCCCACTCCTTGCTGTGGTTACTAATTCTTTCTATTAAATTTTACCTGTTCAAATTATTATTATCCTTCACCAATAACCTCTTCTACTCCTACTTCTGCCCCAGCATCTGCTTTCCAGAGAACCCAGCTGATGTGCTACACCTTTGGTAGAGTGGAGGAAGGGAGAAGTCTGTGTGCATGTGTAGGATAAAGCTGGTTTTATGTAGAGTGCACAGTAGCTCCTTTACATCAGGGGGCAGGTAATAAAAATGAAGAAAGGAGAAAGAACTCAGAATGAGAAATGATGGAAGAATATAAGTCTTCCTCTTTGAGAATTCTTGGAAAAATTGTTGAGGTCACCAGATTTCCCACAGTAAATTGTGTTGGTTTAGAATAATTTTGTTTGGATCTTAAAGAAAAGGGTATCCATAGAAGACTGAAGGGATCCTGCTACAGTACATACTAAGTGAAGCCACAGATTTGAATAATACATGCAGGAAGAGTGTGAGGAGTTAGAAAACATAACATATTGATAACAAGTGCAAAACCTGGGTTAGAATTCCATCCCTGCTATCCTACCTGTGTAACCTTGACCAACTTACTTCACCATTCTGAGTCTGTGTCTTCATCTTCAAAGTGGGGATAATAAAATGAAATGCCCCCAGAAGATTGAAGTAAAACAATGGTGTAAGGTGTTAACACAGTTCCTGGTCCAGGCTAACTAGTCAGTAAATGGTGGTTTTATTAAATCCTAAGAAACTCTAGTACCACGTGTCTCTCCTCAAGGAATAAGTGATAAAAAGTTGTTCTATACCAGGAGAATTTAAACATGTGATTAAAACTGTGCCCAATTGCAAATAAATTTACCAGTCCACCATATAGCTTCCCATTCATCCTCCAGGAAAGACAAAGGGTGTAAAGAAGCAAAATGAGGATTCTTCATTAGTCTCTCATGTATAGATAGATACAGTATTCTTGTACCTCAAGCAGAACCTGTAGCTAGAGGAACCTCTAAAAGAAGGACTTATTTACTAAATGCATTGGAGAGCATGTACTCTTTTTTATCCTACACGTGCCACATGGCATATTAGACATTTCATATGAGCTCATGCATCATTGCATTGACTACTTAACATAGTGTTTTAATCACTGCTCATTTAAATTTGTAGACATGCCACAATCAGAAAGTGGGGGAATTTCAAATTGCTTCACCATCAGATGTTTAAAATAATGCTATCCAGAGGAAGTTGGGAGAATGTCTACATTTATTTCCTGTTTTTTTATGGTTTCTATTTGCAGCCATGTAATTGCAGCCTCATTTACATTGCTGCTGTGGATGCACATAACCAGGAAAGTAAAGGGAAGCAGATGTGACTCAAGCAGTTGGGTACCCGCCTACCACATGGGAGGTCCCGGGTCTGGTTCCTGGTGCCTCCTGAAAAAGAAGACGAGCACACAATGAATGGACACAGAGAGCAGAAAGTGAGTGCAAACACTCGGGGTTGGTAGGGGAGAATAAATAATTAAAATAAATCTTTTTAAAAACCATGTAAAAAGTATGAGGCCCCAGAGAACCTTGTATTCCATACCAGGACTGGGCTTTTTCTCTGTTGCCTCTTTAAGTCCCTGCGTGGAAGTCCCTACATCTTGTTCCCCTTTTCCTAGAACTCAGCTTCCATTCTGACCAGCTGCTTCAGGGTCAGGGGGCTGCCTTGTCTCCCCAGGCCTCCAGGGTGCTGGGGTTCTCCCCCTGACCTGTCATAGCTGGTGAGACCCTTCAGGACTA
This sequence comes from Tolypeutes matacus, assembly GCA_026826555.1. Lineage (NCBI taxonomy): Eukaryota > Metazoa > Chordata > Mammalia > Cingulata > Chlamyphoridae > Tolypeutes > Tolypeutes matacus. The sequence continues at coordinate 19,249,209 of JAKSZT010054030.1, forward strand.
TTGAGTCCACACCTGAAGACCAATAACCTCCAAGCAGGGACAGCTGTTACAAATGTATTAAAAGGTTGCTTGGCTTCATGACTTCTCACCCTGGCACAGTCCTGATATACCATAATAACAGTTTTTGAACTTTTATTATGTGCCAGGAACTGTTATAAGGGTTTTATATGCATTTTTTTGCTAATAGGTTTTATAATTTTCAGGACAGTCATATTAGCATTGAAGACAGTCACCCCAAATGACACTTCTACAAATAAATCTTTAAAAGACAAACAATTTGTACCATTCTACATAATGGACAACCATTTTTCTAAGATTCCCAACATTTCTGCTCATTTTAAAGAGAACTGTGGTTGAAATAGTGGAGAAATTCAACCCGCTGACCTACTCACAGACTGTATGCTTGTTTTTTCACCCAAGGATTTTTCATAAACAATAAGTATATAGTAAAAGTTGTGAATGTACAAAACAAACATACATGTCATCATACAGGACTCCCATACTTAACCCCACCACCAGCACCTTGCATTGTTGTGAAACATTTGTTACAAACTATGAAAGTGCATCATCAAAATATTACTATTAACCATAGCCCATCTCCGACATTTGTGTATTTTCCCCCCAACCCACCTGTTTTAGTTTGACAAAGGGCTGCCAATGCAAAGTACCAGAAATGGGTTGGCTTTTATAAAGGGGATTTATTTGGAGTAAAAGTTTACAGTTCCAAGGCTGTGAAAAGTCCAATTCAAGACACTGTAACAGGTACTTTCTCACCAGTCACTGCCCTGTGGTGAAGCAAAACAGCCACCAATCTCTGCTGAGCTCTCCACCTTTCTGCAGCTGTAGGCAAAGCTGGCATAGGGCTTTTTTTAAAGTGTTTAACCTTTTGGTGCCTCGTTCCCTAGAGTGGCACATCAGAAATTTAATATGCATACAGCATCATTTGGGGTTCTAGTTAAAATGCACACTCTACTCGGAGATTTGGGTTGGAATTCCATCTTCCGCATTTCTGACAGATTCTCAGGAGAGCTGCTGATGCTGCTGGCCAGTGGATCACACTTCTAGCAGCACTCTTACTTCTCTTTGCTGCAGCAAACACACCCAGCATTCTGCCAACATCAGGAAACCTAACCCCGCTGTCCCACTCAGATTCCCTGCCTGGAACCGGAACATGCCCTTAATCTAACCTACCAACCCACCCTTAACCTTCTGCTGGAGCCTCTGCTCCAACCTGAGCAGCCAGATCATTCACAATGGGTTCTTCGTTCTTGCCTTAGGATCTCTAAGGACTTATGAAAGAGGTCAAGGGCTTGTCTCACTCTCTGCACTCCTTACAGATAGATGCTCTTTATTCTCAATTGGGTTCCCACCATGTCCATTCCAACTTCCCCTCTTTTCAAGCTCCTAACTGTTCCTTTTGCACAAATACACCTCACCTCTTTTTTTTTAAGTGTCTGAGGAGATTTGGATTAAGCTATGCCTCTTTCTTCCTCTCAGCCTCTAAAGAACTCTATTTTTACACCCATCTTTATTTCCTTTGCTCTTGCATCAGTAGTGTCCCTCTTGCTTTCCATGATCAACCCACTGTCTAGGTGAATCCAACTCCTTCTTCACATACTCTTAAAACCTTCCTTCCTCACTTTCCCCCTCTCCTCTGCTCTCCTTTCCAGCATATTCCTGTCCTCAATCTATAATCCAAAATATTCAGTTATCCAACAACAGCAGCATCTTTCACTTGGCTTTGACCATCCTCTGAACTACACCTCCACTTAGATGAGTCAAAGTTTCTCATATCTGAGCAAAACAAAACCCCTTCTTTCTACCACCTTGCCACACCCACACCTACATCTCCCCCAGTCTTCCCATCTCAGCAAATGACTCCACCATTCAGTCAGTCACTCTGTCTAGAACCCTAGGATTCATCCTTCATTTATCTTTTCCCTTGTCCCCCCTAATCCATTGTTGCACATCCTGTTGAGTCGACTGCCAAGATCTATCCCAACTCTGACCCTCTTCTCACCACTTCACTGCTATCAGTCTGGCCTAAGACAGTGTCATCCCTTGTCTGAATTATTTAATAGCTTCTCATAGTGTTTCCAAGCTTCAACTCTTGCCCTCTACAATCCATCCTTCACAAAGCAGCCACAGCTGCTTGGAAAGCTCTAAATTCAATCATTTCACTCCTCTGTTTAAACTCTACCAACAGCTTCCCTTGTACTTAGAATAAAATCCAAAATCTTCTCTGCTTCTCTGATGTCTCCAACCAGTCACCCCTAGATTATCATGCACCAGACCCACTGGCTTTCTTTTTGTTGCTTGAATATGGGAGCGCAATCCTGCCCCAGAACCTGTGCACTTTTTCTTCCTATAAACTAGAACGTGCTTATTCCATGTCTTATTTTAGTTTCATCTTAGCACTTTCAATATCTGAAATGTTCTTCATTGTGTCCAGACTATCTTTCCCACCATAGAAAGCAAGTCCATAATAGTGAGGACCATGCCTGGCTCATTTACCTAGCAGTGACGAAGCACCTCTAGTACATATAAGCCCATTGAATAAATAAGTGAATGAGTGACCCTATCCTACAAACCAGTTCTCTACCCTGGAATTCCCTGCAACAAACTTCTGGAATGAATAATCTATAACCACTGCTTCTCCTTTTTCATACCCCCTTCCCCATTTTCTCCATACTGTGACTTCTCCCCTTCATTATCATTCTGAAAATGCTCCTTTAAACATTAGCCATTGTACTTTTTTTTTTTTTTTTTTTTAGCCATTGTACTTTAATGACCAAATCCAACTGCCTTTCTGAGGCCTTACCTTCCGTAACCTCAATGCATTTGACACCATTGACCTTTTTTTTAATATATATCTCAGAATCTCTCTCCTCCCTAGATTTCTGACACCCTTTTCTAACCATATCTTTACCATCTCCTTTGCTGGCTCTGCTTCCTGTTCCTGATCTCCATCTATGGGTTGTCCACATTGTCCTTACTTAAAGCTCTTTCTACCTCTTAAGGTACTTTCCTTTGGTGAACACATCTCCTGGAACTTCAGCTCTTACCTCTTTGCTCATAATTCTAAGCATATCCTTGCATCCCCACTCTCCCTCCTTACCTTCAGAATCACCATAATTCCAAACTCAAATCTTGAACTGAACTACTCATTTAATTTCCAAACCTTCACACACTCTATAACTTTCCTGTTTCTGTTAAGGAACTGCCATTCTCCCAGGATCAAAATAAAGGAGTCCTCTCTGTGTGGATTCTCATCATCTCATTCCATCAGTACCATCAATGGATTCTTCCTTTGAAATGGTTTTGTTCATCCTTAGTGTCCTATGTCTACTATCAATACTCTTACTACCTCCCATACAGATAACTACAATAGTCCACTAACTGATCTCCTCTTCTAAGGGCACCTTCCTTCAGTCTTAGTTACCTTTAACTAAGCTTCCTTTAACAAAATGGTTCCCGGTTGCCATTTCTCTGAGGAAAAAAGAAAGAAAAAAGAAAGCTCAAATCCTTTAGTTATTCATTCCACACAAACAGCACCTCAAACTAGTTTTCTATCCTTTCCTTACCATTTCCACTTTCTTCTTTTTTAGGTATTTTTAGAAATGGAGAGATAAGCACATCCTTGTTATATTTAAAGTGTGGTTTTGGTCACACAGCCAAAATGCTTTCTCTCTACATCTTGGTCTCCTTAAATTCTACTCATCCTCCAAGATCTACATTTCATCATACATCACATATCAAACATCAGAGACTATCCTAGTGTGAAATAGTTTTTCATTTTGATCTTGTATAGCAGCAAACATCTGTATAGCTTTTTTGGCACTAATCTTAATAAGCCTTCAGAGGCTGTAACTCTTCTACACCTGCATAACCCCTATCTCAAGAAATGGTCAATTAAGGTTTGTTGAATTAATTTCTTTTGAGTGAAAGTCATCTGAATCCATTATTTGGAGAAAATAAGAATCAGATAATGGATAGGAAAAGTGAGTGATTACATTAATAATTTTGATTGAAATGAATTTTGTTACAACAATGTTAACCATGTGTATAATCAACTGAAATTTTTAAGTTATTTTCTCTTTTTGACAAAAGTATTTTTTCTAATTAGAAGAAACTCAACTATGTTTTCAACTCCGGAAAGTCTTTCTCATCCTTGTAAGTGTTCTCTTGATTTCCTATCCCATCTAGCTACCACCTATTTATCTCCTTCCTTGCACAGTGAAGTTTCTGAAAGAAGAGTCTACACTTCCTGTTTAAGTCTTTAGGGTATACACTCTCCTAGGTGGACATCACCATTTCTTAGAGTACCATGTAGTGGGCCCTCAGTAAATACTGAATGTATGAGTGACTGAATAAATGGATTCTCTTCTTGTTCTCCCTGGACAATTTCATCCATTCTTACATCTTTAAATTCCATAAATATGCTCATGACTTCTAAATCTAAAACTCCATTTTGACCTTTATCCTTTGCTCCAGTACCATAGAGTCTTAACTGCTTCTGGGCATTCACTCCTGGATTCCTAACAGGAATTTTAAACTCAGTATTTCCCTACCTAAACAGGTCATCTTTTCCACGAACTAGGCTGTTCTTGTATTTCTTATACTGATCAGTGAAATGACCATCTTTCAGATCACAGAGTCATAAACTGGAAATCATCTTATACTCCTCCTTCTCTTATTGATTCTTCTTCCTAAGTATCTTTCAAATCTGTCTCCTACCCTCTTTGCCTAGTAAATCCTATTTGCCCTTCATGGCTTCACTCAGTCATCACCACCTCTAGATGCCTTCTCTGAACAGCCTATTTTCCCTTTATCTGCCCACCACTGCACTCACAAACCAGAGGAGGGTGAAAGCATAAGCTTAGGAGCTTTCTTCCACCCAAGTCCAAGAGATTCCTGAGGGCAGAGAATAAGGTTTAATACCTCTCATCCTAGCATCATTCCTGGCATGTGGCGGACACTCCATAAATTTTTGTTGAACTGTCGATTGAAATGGACTCCCACCAACCTCACCTACACTGCTGTAATTCAAATCCTGTCATCTCTTACCTGAATTACAAAAATAGGCTTGACTGCTATTGTTCTCATAAGGTGCCAGACTCCAAACTCCCTCCACAGAGCAGTCAGAATGAGCTTATATAACTCTAATGTGAATACCTCACAGAGAAGCCCAGCAAGAAAGAGACTCGCCCAAGAACACACATCTGGTTAATGACTGTGGCAGAGTCTACCAATTTTCTACAGCCACATCTTAAATAAAACCAGGGTCTCCGATCCAACCAATCCCTTCCATTATTGTCTGTCAAAGATTTTTCATATACTGTCAGAAAACAAATTGCTGTAGCTTGTATTTATACCACATTCCTTAAGCAGCAGAGTAAAAGTCATCCACTACCACTCCCAATATCTTCAAATGTGATTTGTTTCTCTATTAAAAGTAGTGCCAGCTTAAGAATCGAGAAAACTCTCTATGCATGTTTTCAAAGAAAATAAGAACAAATTCAAAACTAGTAACAAAATGGAAAGATCTTGGCTCAGAACCTCCTCAAATGGAGTCAGCATCTGCTGTGGGGACTCTAGTACTTCTCATCTTTGAAAGTCCAGTGGGAAACAGGACGGGAGGCACAACAGAAAGAGTGACCTGTTTATCCAACTAGGTCACTCACTGTGGCAGGAAACAAGTGACCAAACTGGTGCAGTGAGTCTTTTGATTTCACTTTGGCCTCGTTTGCTGACCGAATGACAAGACAACCAGAAAGTTATCTTCCTTGAGTGTTGAGACACTGACAAATAAAGGAAAACTCCACATGGTGTGTAGCCGTTTGGCAATTTGATGCAAATATGAATTCCAAAAATATAATTGGATCATGCTTGTAAACTGATCTGTTAATCTGGGCATGATTAAGTTATGATTAGGGCATTGACTGGGCCATGTCAGTAGGGCGTTGAGCCCCACCCCTTGGTGGGTGATGGAATCGAATATAAAAGGCAAGGCAAAGGACAGAAGGAACAGTTTTTTGAGTTGCAGTTTTTGAGAAGCAGTTTTGATGTTGGAGTTTTGATTTTGGAGAGAAGGCCCCAGGAGAAGAGAAGCAAGCCGTTCCTCCACAGTTGACCTTGTGGAGGAAACAGAGGAGCTAAGCCTGGAGAGAAACGCAGCCCCGGGAAGAGAGGAACCCAAGAAGCCTGAACACTGGCAAACGTCGGCAGGGCAGCTGTCTTGCTCCAACATGTGTCAATGGACTTTGGTGAGAGAAGAAATTTATGCTTTATGGCCTGGTAACTGTGGACTTCTACCCCAAATAAATACCCTTTATAAAGACCAACCAATCTCTGGTATATTGCATTAGTGCCCCTTTGGCTGACTAATACATGGTGAAATTGGATTTGCCATTTTCCTTCTGAATTATCATTAGAACAGAGTTTGATAAGGAGGACAAGGAAAATCTTAAAAGACTGACATTATTTCTCGTTGTTGGGCATAGAGATGAAGAGTAAAATCTAAAGAAGAAAAATAGCCATTCATCAGGATTTCAAGGAATAGGAGAGTCAGGAAGTTCACTTCTGCTGGCTTTCCCCTTCTATGTTGAATCAATTAAGATAGTTAGGGTATTAATATCACAATAACAACCAACCCCAATTGTCAGTGACTTAAAACAACAAATATTTATTTCTCACTCACATTACACATCCATTGTTGGTTGGCTGTGGGATCTGCACCATGATTTGACATCCTCACTTTAGGAACCACCCAGACGATGGAACTGCACTGTTCAATGAAAACATAATGCAACTCACAAATGCGAACCACATGTGTAATTTTAAATTTTCTAATAGCCATATTTTAAAAAGTAAAAGAAAACAGGAGAAATTAATTTCAATAATATTATTTTAGTTTCCTGGGCTGTTCAAGCAAATACCATGAAATAGGTCAGGTTAAACAATGGGAATTTATTAGCTCATGGTTTGAGCCTGGGAAAACGTCCAAATTAAGGTACAATCAAGGTGATGTTTCCTTTCCAAAGACTGTGGCATTCTGGAGCTGGCTGCTGGTAATCCTTGGTCCTTAGCTTGTCACATAGCAAGGCACATGGCAGCATCTCCTGCTCTCTTCCTTCTCTTCAGGGTTCCATTGATGTTCAGCTTCTTGCTTCCTGTGGCTTTCTATCCCTATGTCTGAATTTCATTCTGCTTATAGGATTAAGACTCATCCTGATTGAGGTGGGCCACACCTTAACTGAAGTAACCACATCAAAAGTTCCTACTTAGAATGAGTTCACACCCACAGGAATGGATTAAGTTTAAGAATATGTTTTTATGGGTTATATATGGCTCTAAATCATCACTAATACTGTTCATCTAACCCATTGTATTAAAAAATATTATCTTTTCAACAAGTAATTAATATTAAAAAATTAATGATATATTTTACATGCTTTTTTTCTTTACCACGTCTTGGAAATCTGGTATGTGTTTTATACTTACAGCACATCTCAATGTGGACTAGCTACTTTCAGGTGCCCAGTAGCTACATGTGACAAGTGGCTATGGTATTGCACAGGGCAGATGTGGACATTGATCGAGCAAGAGAGCTCCAAATGGTCTTACACCCAATGAAATGCTCACCCAGAACTAGCCACATGGAAACACCCAACCCCTAGGGGCTAGGAAAATGCAGTGAGCACCGTTCAGGGCTGCCACTCAAGTCTTCATGAGTGATATATCCCTATAATAACAATGGCTACCATAATCATTATGTTGAAGGAGCTGGACTCCTAGGAGGCAGTCAGAACAAGCCTTTATTTTCCCCTCCCACAACTTATTCGAATCAGCTTTCCAGGGTTAGCGCTTTCTCCATCCCTGGATGGACTCACAGGTAGGTTCTGTAATATTTTCCAGGCATTCTGAGGTAATAAAGAGTCCTCCAGTCACTTCAAGTCACAAACCCACCTCGATTTAGTAATTAGAAATAGCATTCCATTCAATAATTGGAATGTCATTTAGAGCTAAGGACCTACTTTCCACAGCTCAGGACTGCGAGACTTGAGGAGCTTGCAGTAGGAAAGGGTGAATGATGTGGTCAGATCCTCTCTGTTTTTTTCTTCTTCACTTATTAGTCTGTTTCCAGATCCTCCAGAGATGAAGTAAGAGAGGGAGGGTGGGGCAAGGGAAGGCAGAAGGCAGGAAAGGCGTTACCTTCCTGGTACCAACCAAACCTGGAAGTGGTTTCCTCTGGGCTTCTAGATGGTTAAAGCTTCCTCTTTGGGAGAGATTTGGTGGGTTTTCAGAGACCTCTCCAGCAACACTTAGATGCCCTCCTATGACACAGGCCATGCATGCTCCTATGGCTGGCTGCCTACATTTTCTTCCTTAGCCTTGAAACTCTGGTGGTCCATCCCTCTACAGGTCATGCTTCTCCTGTCCAGGGTGTCCTCTGGGGTGGGATTTTCAAAAGCCCTGTGTGGTCTTTCCCCATTGGGGCCCCCACTGGGAAGCACTCATTCTCTCATCCTTTGACCAACAAGCCATGAGCTTGGGCTGATCCAGCCACCTCTCCCTGCCTCTGCTGCCAGAGTGACTGTCAGCCACACCTCCGGCCTTTGAGCTGTTTCCAGGCATGTTCTGCCACCAGCCTCTGGGCTGCACAGACTCCAGTGGACACAAGTCAAGGTCGGAATCTTCTTGACGCCCTTCACAGTCTGCTTGGGGTGAACATAAACACTCTCACACCACCCTACGGAGGAGAAAGGAAAATTCCATTGCCCTGCAACTGCTTTCCCCAAAGAAATGCTCTCACTAATTTCCAACCACAATCTGGGCTCTCCAAGGTCCTCAACCCTTTTAGATCTTCCAGATGGGAGAAGAGCTATAAGGGTTGTAGAAATGGCTTTGGCCCACCCCACCCTTCCCCTTTACAAGTACTGCGTTGCTTTGATATGGGAGTACCTGTCAACCTGAAGTCCTTTTGAGGGCTTCAGTTGAAATAGTAATAAAAAGAATTTCATTTTAACATCTTGTTAAATTACCAAACATTGGCCATCCACACAGGTGTCAGACCTTTTACTTATTTCATCTTTTTAATCTTTATATCAACAGTGCAAGGTAAGTGTCAGTATCTCCATATTACAGATGCCTATGTGGAGACTCAGGAAGGTTGGTTAGGAACTGACCCTGCAGGCCTGCTATTTGACATGTCTACTGGTGCATATCAACCCACTTCTGTAGTAGGAGGTAGAAGAATCCAGAGTCATTTAAATTATTCAACTTCAGTAGATTGCTTCTGTCTGAAGTGCCTCCTTAGAAGAACTACAGGTGCCCTTTTCTGGATGTGAAGCAGAGAGTGCTTTCACAGTGCTTTCATCACCAACTAACTCGCCACTCGCATCATTCTGGCCTTTTCTGGGAAGATGGTTCCGCTTCACATATTTTTGCATACATCAGAGAATAGATTCCCATTGAGCTTGCATTCAGAGGGAACTTCTCCAATTATAGGAAATTTTGATTAAACAAAACCCAAATCCTAAAATAACTATATAAACTCTAAAAGAACCCCAAAAAACTTGGGAACTTTTTTCTATATTCCAATTTTAAAATAAAGAAGCAAATCACAAGAAAGCAGGTCCATGTGATATATTTGAGAGGAGGGGCAGTATTTAAGAAAGCAACTTCCCAGTGCTTTCCTGACTCTGTTCACATTCAGCCCCCTCCCTTCCACTGTCCCCTATTTCCCTCTCCTATCCCATACAGGTAAGAGCTGATACAGTTAAGATACTGACCACTATCTGTAAAGCAAGATCCTCATTTACAAAGAGAATCTCAGGCAGCTTCACTCTGCAAGTCTACGAAGGCAGGAGCCTGAACTTGCAACTTTAGGGAGGTTGTCGAGATAAAGTCTTAATATTAAGTGCTTGCTTAATATTCAAAGAACAAGAAATCTCAGTAGCCTGAACATCCCATACCAAAACATTTTGCTTTATCGAAAGTTACTATCCAATGCTGCTCCCCTCATAAGGAAAAGAGACCAAGGATGGTGTTTTAAATCTCACTGACGGTTGCTGGACCAGCCAAGAGCACAAGGTCTCAGCTAAGAAAGTCCTGGGCAGCTATTAATATTCACACTACATGGCACTTGTAGCTACCAAATCCCAAATACAAATCCTACTGTGTGCAAAGTGTGGCTGTGCTTTTTCATTATTAGAGAAGTTGTAGGTTTACAGAAAAATCAAGCAGAAAATACAGAGCTCCCTTTTATCTCCCACTCAAACACGTAGTTTTCCTTATTATTAACACTTTGCTGTAGTGTGGTAACTTTGTTATAAGTGATAGAATATTACTATAATTATGCTAATAACTATAGTCCATCATTTACATTAGGGTTCACTGTTTGTGTTGTACAATCCTATGGGTTTTTTTTTTTAATTTTTATTCTAGTAACATATATACAACCTAAAATTTTCTCTTTTAACCACATTCAAATATATGACTCAGTGGTGTGAATTACATTCACAATGTTGTGCTACCATCACCACCATCCATTACCAAAACTTTTCTATCAAACAAACAAAAATTCTATACCAATTAAACATGAACTCCTCATTCCTTACACCCACCCTGGCTCCTGGTATCTTGTATTCTAGTTTCTGACTCTATGAATTTGCTATTCTAATTATTTCGTGACAGTGAGATCATACAGTAATAGTCCTTTTATGTCTGGCTTATTTCACTCAACATGATGTCTTCAAGGTTCATCCATGGTGTCACATGTAACCGGACTTCATTCCTTTTTACAACTAATAATATTCCATTGTATGTATATAGTTTTTTAAAATTTTGTTTATCCATTCATCTGTTGATAGACAGTAGTTGTGCTTCATAAACAATTCTCTCCAGGCATAATGGGCATACAATAAACTATTAAAGTATACAGCTTGATAAGTTTTGACATCTATATACACCCCTGAAACCATTACCACAGTCAAGATAGTGAACATATCCATCATCCGCAAAAGTTTCCTTTCTACTTTATAATAGCTTCCACCCACCCCTCCCTGGGCCTCTCCCCACCCCCAGGCAACCACTGATGTGTTTTCTGTCACTCGAGATTAGTTTGCATTTCCTAGAATTTTGTATCAGTGAAATCACACAGAATGTACTCTTTATTTGTCTGCCTTTTTTTTCACTCATCATCCATGTTGTTTGTATCAATAGTTCATTTCTTTTTATTGCTGAGTAGTGTACCATTGTATGAATATACACAATTTGTTTATCCATTCACCTGTTGATGGATATTTGGGTTGGTTCCAGTTTTTGAACTATCACAAATAAAGCTGCCGTGAACATTAGTGTACAAGTCTTTGTATGGATATGTGCTTTGATTTCTCTTGGGTATGCACCTAAGAGTGGGAGTGTTGTTGTATGTTTAACTTTTCAAGAGACAGCCAAACTGTTTTCCAAAGTGGCTGTAACATTCTACTTTCCCTCCAGCAGTGTATGAGAGTTTCAATTCTTCCACACCTTTGTCAACACTTGGAATGGTCAATCTTTGTAATTTTGGAATTCTAATAGGTGTGTAGGGGTATCTCACTGTGATTTGAACTTGCGTCTCTCTAATGAATAATGATATTGAGCATCTTTTCATTTGCTTTTTAGCCATTTGTACATCTTGTTCTGTGAAGTGCCCATTTTTAAAAATTTTGTAGTTTGTTTTCCTATTTTGACAAAGCATGGCTTTTGATCACACAGCAGTTTTTCCTATACATGCACTCAGAGTGCTTATCACCAGTAGAGTTATGTTTAAAAAGAAGCTTTAAGTACATACACAAGTGGACGCACGTGTGTGTGTGGAGAGAGACTCTAATCAGCTCAGAAAATGTTTTGTGACATAATGTTAGAGGATAAAATCCCCAGAAGCCTCAAAACCAATTTTTAGCAGGGTAGAGCTATTTGTATAGCTGTATCTGACCATAGAGGTTTCCCTTTAGACAAAGACAAAGTTAGAGCCAGTGTCTCGGCTGGCATTGTGGCCTAACGGGAAATGTTGCTGCAACTGATAGGACATGAGTGGTGAGCACAGTAAGCTGGGTGTTCTCATGGCAACACCATCAAGAGCCAAAAGATGGTAAGAACCAAATATATCCATAAAAGGGCAGAGCGTCTAGGCATATGGACTCAGAAGCCAGGGAGACCTGGCTTGAATCTCCTTTGGCTACTGGCCCAGAGTTCTTGAGGAAGCTTGTAAACCTCATTTTTTCATTTGCAAAATGGGGACAAAAATAGCTCCTTCACACAGTTGTGAGAATTGTGAGGAATTTGTACAGAACAGAGCAAAGTGCTGGCACTAATTAAACTCCACCTCTTACTAGGAAGGGGAAGTGAAACGTGGGAGTTAAAAATGTGGACTCTGGGGCCACCCAGACTGAGCTAGAAGCCTGAATCTGACAAAAACTAGCTGTGGGAACTTGGATAAATCACTTCACTTCTCCGAGCCACAATAAAATGGGAATCATATGTTTCTTATGAACAGTTCTTATGAACATTATCTGAGTTTGTATCTGCAAAGTACTTAGAGTGGTGGTAGCAGACATCAAGTTTCACTCTTGCAGCTGCAGTGGTCCCCCTAACTCGAGACAGTGTGTGAGGAGCCTGCTTATTGTGACGAGCGATTATTTCATTCACATTATTCAACCAACAGCCATTTCTGGAGCATCTACCATGTGCAAGCTCTAAACTAGGTGTTATGAGGGACTGAAAAAATTGTACAACACTTTTCTGACCCCAAAGAACAAAAACCACAGAAAACCTAAAACAGGAAGAAACTTGGTTGATAATGTCAGCCTACATGGTCTATGGCTACTGCCAAATGCCTGGTGCAAATAGGTGGTAGAGAGATTCAGAGGCAGAGGGGTCTTACTGTGGAAGTGAGGGGCATTACAAAGAGTGAGTGGGGAGTGGTGGCAGTAAGCTGGACCTTGAAGGAGGACTAGGCAAGAGGAGATTGTGGAAGTGTAACAGTCCTCCCAGGGACCAGGGCAAGTGGCCAGGAAGTCTGGAGTGGAAGATGGGCAAAGGAGAACTCAATTTGGAAAGGTGGGGGTGGAGGGGACAGTAGTGAAGGGCCTTAAATGCTAGACTATCCCTTCAATGTCTAAACTGGAGGCTGTGGAGACTCAAGTACTTTATTGAGGTTTTTAAACCTTAATGTTGATACAAATTACCCCTCTACTTTAAAAAATAGAAGTGAAAAATATATAGGTCCCTCTGCATACTGGCGAAATTAGAACCCCTGAAGTTGGGGCTCAGGCATATGTTGAGTGAAACCACTCTCCAGGAGATTCTGACATAGACCAAGAGTTGAGGACCACTGCTATAGAGCCTTAAAAAACAAGACTGCCGTGAGTGACTTCTATGGCAGAGAGATCGGAAGAAAGGAAACTAGAATTTGTTGAGTGTCCACACATGCCAGGTGACTTACAGGTATTATGCCATCTAACCCTAACAACAACCCTATGAGAGGGGCATTATTACTCTCATTTTAGAGATAAAGAAGCTGATACTCAGGAAGGTCACAAATGCAGTAAGTTGCAGACCTGGGGTTCAAACTCAGGTGCCCAGATCCAGGACCACTGTGTTTCCCACAGAATCATACAACCTCCCTATAAACACCCACGTGCATTTTACCCTTGAAACTTACTGCAGCTCCAATTAAGTAAAGTAGCTAATGTGGTATCATAAAAACTATCTCCACCCATCCTCTTTGCTCCCGTCCAGTGACTTCTAAATTTCACCTTTCCTTTGCCCTGAGACTGAGCCAAAACCACTGAGGGCTCTAATTTTGAACTAAGTTTACTTTTTAAACAAGCTAAAGTTACTTTGATCATAGCTTTCTTTCTCTGTCCCCCACCATTGCCTCACCTACTTCTCCTAATTCACTCTATACAACTTTGAAAAGCCTCATTCAGAGCAGAGGACAAAGTGGAATCTGGAATAGTAAATAACTACTTTCATTATTTTCTTTTTATCCTAGGACTGGTGCGGGGTGAAACAGGGAGGGTTTGTCCATACCCCAGCCTTCACACAAAATCCAAAGGAAATGATGTCATCCTCTCTTTAGCTTTCTGTCTACCAGAAAACACCACTGGGAAATTGTTCGTTATTTTAATCTAAGCAACTTCCTCATTCTGCTTTTGGAAGCCATTCTCTGTATGTGCGTATGCATGTGTGTGTCTACAGGAGAAACTTCTCTCTCCTTATTTAGGTGTAAGATTCTTACTTATAGTTTATGTATGCCTCCTTCCTATTTTTTTTTTTCAAAAACATGTTACAATTTTTTCAGATCAAATGCTTTATTTTGCTGACTTACTATCAGTCACATGACACAAGACGACATTTTCCTCCTTTGTGAATACAGTAATTCTTCCAAAATTGATACTTTTACAATCCTTTCCCTGCCTCCCTCCCACTCCCACACTCTCTAAATTGGAATCTTGAATTTTCCTTCCACATTTTCTTTCCAGCTTGGAACATTCTTCAAATGGACTTGGCAGGTTATTTTTCCTTCATCCACATCATTAAGAAGAATGTCTGTGCTCTGGGGCTCCAGCCAATATGGATTCACCTTTTACTATATCTGATAGAGACTGAACTTGATTCCTAAGCCAAAGAGGTTCAGACTTAACATCCAAAACTATCCTCTAAATAACCACTTCAGCAACCTTCATTCTACCAAGAAAAATCCATTGCCCATGACAGGAAACCATAACAACTCTTTCAGTTAGCTTCAGGCCACTGTGTACAAAGGTGCAATGGTCACCTAGATGATGGTGAGAATAGTGATCCCTGGAGTTGAGCAGTGCACACTCCTTAGCCATACAGAGCAGCCCATCAAGAGGATAACCCCCACCCACCCACCCCCGCGTAGTGTTTTCAGCTTCCTTGATCATTAATGGTCATTTACAACCCTTTTGCTTGCCTGAAAATTGTAAGCAGGGTCTCATTAAAAATCAGTGATATAGGCTGTCCATATAGTTTCTTCTTCCCTAAACTCTATTTTTATTTCCCCTAGTCTTATTGTTCCTTAGAATAGAATTACTTTTTTTTTTTTAATCATAAAGTCACTGCAATGACTTGAAAGATAAGAGATGATATTATCCTCAACAAGTGAAAGTAGGTTATAGAAAAGCAGAGTCACTAATGGAAAGAAAAACAGGAGAGTCATCACACCAAAAAGACACTAAAAACAGTCATATTTATTTCAAAATATAAGGTTGACTCCAAATAAATATTTTAACACTGAATGTATAAAAAGTACCATACATGTTCTAAGATGACAGCCTACTAAAGAAAAAGAGAAAAAGATAGCTTTTTCCCTCTAGACCATTGATAAAACTATCTAGGAGTAGAAATAGCCTCATGAATGTGGCATGGAATTAGGGGAGCGAAAGATAGGAGCTCATAAGATCAGGACAAATTTTCTATTCTCCTTTCCTTACTGGGGCCTTGAAATTAAAAATGTAGATTTGAAAAATACACTGTCACACACATACCAGGTACTATGGGTGCCATCTTTCTCAATTTTTGAGTAGAATCACTTGTGAGGGAACAGGGTCAAAAATTGAAAACCAGTCCTCAATTTGTACCTAGGTCAAATCACTCTGGTTGATAATGGGGCCCAAGCAGGAGCTGCTACTGCTAGTGCTTTAAAGATCAGGCAGAGACCACACCACCCTTAACTGGAGAACTGAAGGCACTCCTCAATGTTGACGGCCACCACCACGGACTCTGTCTATATTAGAGTCCATTCAGTGCTGTCTTTGTATAAAGCCCATCATCCAGTTAAGCCAGTCTGTGGTCCTGCCCCTCCAGCCTCTGGAGCTGGGTGGGTGAGGGGACACATTAGCCAGACAGCTGCCCAGGCTACTCTCCCATGGAGGGAACCCACCCTACTATTTTTTTCTCTAAGCACTCAAATGAAACAGAAATCTTGTAGATTTGAGGTTTCTCCTCTTACCCGGGCATGATCATAAATAGTGAAGAAATGCTCCTGAAAGGGACAGATCAGCGGCAATGGAAGAAGACTACACCTGCTTCCAGGAATCAAAAGGACCCTCATCTATTCCTGGTTTCCTCAGGTCTTTTTCTCAGAAGACATGACTTTTCAGGCTGCAGTAAGTAAGCAAAGGCCTAAACCTAAAAGCCATCACTTCAGCACTGGTGCTCAGGTAGTTTCTGGAAAGGGTGAGGAAGGAAGAAGAGAGCTCCCTTTTAGTTTGTTACTTGATCTCTTGGCCAAGAGCAAGCCAAAGGGGGCTAAATAGAGAACCAAACAGGTTTCTGCCATGTGCTATGAGTTCAACTTTACAACACTGTTTAAAGGGAAGAGTTCTCTCAGGTTCTGGTTTATTTGGAGACAGCCGAAGGCCAAGACTTAGCCAAGAGATGACACCAGAAGAACAACTGGAGGCACTTTCATTTCCAAGAGGAATTTTTTTAAGTTGGGGAGGACCTCAGAGTTCTTTCACCTGCAGTTTTCAGAAGAGGAACCTGAGGCATGAAGAGGTTAAGCAGCGTCCCCAGGCCAGGCAGCTTGTTATATCAGCTTGGGGTACACAGACAGTGGCAAAGAGGCTTCAGAGAGCAAGGCTGTGCTGATAAACAATGTGAGGCACATGGTAATTACGTTCAGAATTCCCCCAGACAAAAATTTCCCACCCCTGTGCTCTTTCTTGTTGATTTGTTCCACAAGAAGACACGTGCTGGAACAAGCTTATCTGTGGGGCTCCCTCAGAAGGGTATTGAGAAGCTGCTGGCACGGCCTCACTTCCCACTCCGGGAAACCACCTGAATGGCTTTGATCCACTCGGTACGCTCCTTGGGGGTGGCTGCTTGCAAGAAATAATGAACTTCATTAGCCGTGATGATCTCAAAAAGGTTCTCTTCATCACTCCTCTTACCTGGTGAAAGAAAATGAATGCTAGTGCACATGGGCACCAGAAGGGCCACCAGGTCCACCTGCCATCTACAAGCAGTAAAATCCCTATTTCTTGAGTGCTCTAAGAAAATTAAGCATGTGATTTACCAACATGTTTACTAACAAGCATACCAACATTGTATGGTGATATAGTCATTGGATAATTATATATGAGCATATATATAGTATACATATAGATAGTGTGATCCTATATCTATGTATGCCTATTTACGTACATATTTATATTTTTAAGAAATAAAGTAAAACATTCAAGGAGAAACATTTTTTCATATTTTATATACAAACAAAATTTCACATCTTTCCACACCAGTAGTGTTTAACAAATAACCCCTTTCTTCCTCTGCCAATTAATGTAAAACAGGGGCTAACCCTATATACTTAAAAAAAAAATTTTTTTTAAGCCCCAGAAGTATAGCCTAAACTGGTTTTTTTTTGTTTTTTTTTTGTTTTGTTTTTTAAAGATTTTATTTATTTATTCATTTATCCCCCCTTGCTGCTTGTGCTCGCTGGGTCAGCTAACCACGCCGTGTGGGCGGGCTTGCCTTCACCAGGAGGCCCTGGGAACCGAACCCGGGGCCTCCCATATGGTAAACGGGAGCCCTACTGATTGAGCCACAGCCGCTTCCCGCTAAACTGGTTTTTAATCAAAGGCTAAATTAGACTCTCTGCTGAAATATCAAAAGGTAATAAATTGGCCAATACTGTCACAATAAGTCAAAACATTTTTCTCAAATCAAAAAGCAACATGCTCCCTTTTCCAAAACCAAAGCCTCATTCTATGGGGAAAGGGGTTGGGCAGAGCCAGGGTAGTAAAAATCAAGGCTTTTGCTCAGTGGTGAGCTCTGTCTACTCCCCACACTGCCACATTGTAAAAATGTTTCTTTTTTGGTGGGAGATTTCCTGAAGTGGGTATGTAAAAGACCCCCCTTAAGGATTGTCATGGCTCAATTACAGATGTCAGGAGGTAACAAGCTCCCAATCTAAACCAGTTCTGAGGTGATAGATTTTTCTCAGCATTGCTCACGGATTTACTCAAGGCATCTGCAAAGCCACTCCAACTCCCCAAAGGCCTGGAGAGCCAGGATGGAAGTTGGGAGAGAAGGGCTCTTGGTCTCTCCAAGGTAAATTCGGTCATGCTTATGCCTGATTGATTGATCACTGTTGGGTCAGGATTCATATGTGTGGGAAAGGAGTAGACACACCTCCCTCATACAGAAATTCATTCTTACCATCTGGGCTGCTCTCCACTGAAGTCACCACACAGCCTCTTAAGTAAATGGCTCCCAGGGGATCTTCTCCCTAGAGGAGAGAGTAGTTCTTTATGTTTCTAATGTACAATGTATGGATATACCATACCCTATTGTTATGAAAGCCTCACAGACCCCCTCTGGTATACAGCAGGACCCCAAATATATAAGAACAGAAGGAGATTAAAAGAAACCTGCTCCAGATCTATGGTCCTTCCAAGTCCTCAACCCAGTAGGGCTGGAGAGGCTGGCTGAGAAGACACCAATCAATCTGGGCTTCAAGTCTGCAGGAAAGTAGCAGGAGAGGTGGAGAGCCTGAGGTCACCACATCCCGTTAAAGAAGAGCTGCATGTTTCCAGAGCTCTTCCACAATTGATCTAGGAGCATAATCTTCATAGGAGGGCAACAAAGAGCCCTGTGCTGCAAGCAGGTTGGTTGAGGACCCAACCCAGACAGAGTTGTCTTTATGCTGGCCATTTCACTGAGGAAAAGCATTCTCCTGAAAAATCAAAAGCTCAAATTGCTGGACTTAAGTAATGTACTCATCCAAGTTGGCCTGGAAGAGGAATGATCATTGTTTTGTGTATCATTTTTTTTTTTTTTTTTTTTTTTTTTATCAAGAAGAAAGTGTTAGACTGATTGAATGTCCCCCAAAAATATGACATTGGGGCAAACAAAATAAAATGTGTGTTGAGTTGGCCAAATAAATTACAATATTGTGATGTTTTCTTCCATCCCTCAGTTTATGGGGGGTTTCAAAAACCAAGATCTTGTCGTCTCGCAATGATAGAGGATAGGAAAGAGTGGAGGAGGGGAAAATTAAGAAGTGGTAGGGTGAAGGGAGAGAGAGGATCTCAACTGAGCAGAAAGAGTAGCCCAGCTGATAAGTGCATGGCTTTATCACCATGGACTCTCACCCCAGCAGGGTCATAGTAGTGCAGGTAGGCAGGGTCTTCTCTCAGAATGAACTTCCTCACTTTCCAATTCTTTCTCCTATGCCCCTGTATCCAGAAGCAACATAAGAAAGGGAATGATGAGTTCCTAGCATCACTCTGTGCACAGTGGTTAGCTAATAAATCTTTGCTGAGTTGACAAAAAAAGAAAGTGAAATACTAACCCCAGGAGAACCAGGCCCTAACCCAGGTCTTTGTCAGGGGAATAGCACTAAGGCCAATTAAAATTCTGTATGGTACAGCCTCTATTTAATATATTTTCATGTCTGAAAAAAGTGAGAGGGTAGATTAAATTATTGCTAAGATTATCTTCCAGTTTTAGCATTATAAAAGATGGAACTATGTACAATATACCATGTTAGGCAATGTGAGAGTTACAAAGAAGTTTAAGACGTGACCCTGCTCTTCAAAGAGTTTATAATCTATGTGGAAATAGAAGTAGGACGTGCTCAAATCAAATAAGTGGTAGAGATGATGGGTTTCAAAAGGATAAAACGAGGGCTATGAAATCGTGGGCTCTGGTTGCCAAGGAAAGCTTCCTAAAGACCTCCACCAATCCCTGTGGGACACACGGGATTTAAATGGGTGAGGAAAGGTAGGAGACCATTGATCATAAAAGGCAGAAGTGGGAATGCCAAAGGCATGTTCAGGTGTGGATGAATGAGACAGGTCTGAGTAGGGGGTGAAAAGATTACAATCACATTTTAAGATGTGGTGACAATGCACAGGACTGACCTGCTGGTGAGATGAAAGAAAAGCCAGGGGAAAGATAATAAAATAAGGAGGAGGCCATTAAGGAATGATTGCAACAATCCAGGCATAAAAGTATTAAGAACTAACCTTAGGCAGGGGAAATGGAAACGGAAAGGAATAGTAGCTGTGACAGATATGATGAAAGAAGAGGATCTACCTTTCCCAATAGAATTAAACACTGACATCACCCTGAATGTGGGTTTTGAGGGCAGACATGAGAAACTGCTTAATAAGGTAATTTCCTCAAGTTACCCAGTTATTTCAATTAAATACAGCAGTTTTTTAAAAATGCCATAGTAAGCTTGATTCTATGATTTCCCACAGGAAATTCAAATAACTTAAATAAATCCAGAAGCCAAAACCAAATTATCAGACTAGAAGACATATAATTTCTACCTTGGCAATATGAAGAATATTATTTATCATTTCTGAGGCATCATGTACTCACAGGCACATATATGAATTTTCCAATATTTTTCATTGTGCTTGAACCATCTGTAATTTTAGCAAACAGTGCCTCCTTTATAATGTCAGGAGAGAGAGTTTAAAGGGGTTTTCAAGAATGGGTCTAACTTGAATCTCTAGGTTGTCCATGTGCCAGCTGGGCCCTGAGTCTCAGCAAAGTTGCAACACCTACTCTCCAGTTAACTGGACTCACCCAGGACAACTAACAAGGAGGTGAGGATGGACAACCACCACACCAAGGAACCAAGAGAGTCTACAATTGTAAGCAAGAGAGAGCCATCCATCAGCCATAGGGGATTGAAGCCCCCTCTCAATTAGAGGTGGAGTGGGCATCACCATCCCAGAATCCTCAGGATTGGGGAATAAAATATGGATTAGAGTGGATTTACTAGTATTCTGCTACAGACTTATTGTGATTCTAGCAATGGAAGACATTATATCATTGATGTGGAGACAGTGGCCATTGGAGGTGCTGAAGTCAGGGAGATGGAAAAAAAGAGGTGTAATATGGGGGCATTTTGGGGACTTGGAATTGTCCTGAATGACATTGCAATGACAAATACAGGCCATTATATATCCTGTCATAACCTATAGAATTGAGTGGGATAGAGTGTAAACTGCAATGTAAACTAATCCATGCTTAGTGGCAATGCTCCAAAATGTGTTTATCAATTGCAATGAATGTACCACACTAATGAAAGAAGTTGTTAATGTGGGGAAAAGTGGGAGGTGTGGGGAATGGGGCATATGGGAATCCCTTATATTTTTTTATGTAACATTTTATGTAATCTAAGTATCTTTTAAAAATAAAATATATATATATATATTAAAAAAATAAAAAGAATGGGTCTAAGTTATTCAGTTGAGCATTTAGTCAAGCAGTGTATTTCCAAAGAGCCTTTTACTTGCCTTAATGATGGGGCCAATATGCTTTCCTTTATCATCAGATGGGAGAACAGAAACTAGTTCTACATGCTTTCTCATGTCCAGAATGGCTTTTGCAAAGCAACAGCTTTAACAGAGTGAACTCCTGCTCTTTGCCTTAGCTGATGAAGTCCATAAGATGAGGACACTGAAGTTTTCATCCTACATCATTTCCTCCTGACCTGCAGACACACCTTTCACACACTCTTATGCAATTGCTGGGTAATCAGCAAGTTGTCATGAGTCAACGGAAGAGGACAATAACAGGAGGACGTGACATCAGCGGACTTTGGCCAACCACCGCATTCCCTTTAAGCCTCAGTTGCATGACGGCATGACATGCTGAAGAGTTTTGATGTTAGTAAGTAGGTTTTAGCAGCTTACATTTAATGAGCATTTCCTGAAGGATTTTAAGGGGCACACACATGCCTGGCATTTCGAAGAATGGTTGTTGACTTGTCAGTCATGTACACATTCTATTTAATTCACTCTACAAGTGCTTAGTACTTACCCTAGACCAAGAAAGATGCTGAACTCTGCAGCAGATACAAGAAAAGCACATAGAACACCTTGTCCCTCCCCCTTGAGGAAACTACCACATGGTTGAGAATTAAACAACTAGATATTTTATTCATGGTCATAACAAAACAAATTGTACTAAAAAGGAACATACTGAAAATAATACAAAATAGCATTCAGGCTTGAACTTGTTTCATTCCCCAGGGAGAACTATTTCCTCTGGGATGAGACTATCTTCCAGTTGGACACAGCTGCTTCCCACCTGTGAGGTGTGGAACACAGGTATCCCTTCTCATGATGAGCCTTCTGGGCAGGTTAACCCTGGCTGACTCCCAGCAGTGCACGCAGGAGCAGTTTGTTTTGGTGGAAGATAAAGAGGAAAGTGTTTTTTTTTTTTTTTAATTCCCTCGGATGATTCTCTTATGAACCAGGGTTACAAACCACTGAGCTAAGAGATTGGGAACATTAAAAGGAAACATCAATTCAAATAAAAAAGATTTTTGTTCCCTCCACCCCTAAAAAAAAGTTAGAGGAAAGAATATGTAAAAAGGAGGTTTATAATTATGACAATGTAAATGGTTGCATTTTGTTAACAGGACAAATTAGCCTTTAAGAAAAAGTCTAGCTAGCTCGGTGGTTCTCATTCTTGGCTGTACATTAGAATCGCTTGGGGAGGTGAAAAATACAGATGCCTGGGTCCCACCCCTGAGATTCTAATTGGCCTGAAATGCAGTTTTAACAAATGTGAGTCAATTGGGTTAGCTAAAGCTAAATTGTACTCATCAAAGGCCAAGTAAAGGAGGGCAAAGAAAAACATGTAGGTTTACTCCTAGTCCCATTATCTTCTACACACACACACACACAGGTACCCACTACCCTCAGCCAATTTTTGACCACCCAAGGTCTCCCACTGGGGTGCTTTATCCAGACAAGGCTCCAGTGCAGCTCAGACTTATCTACAGCTTTCCAACCTCCATATTTGGTTTTCTCAGGGCCACACTCTAGACTAGGACTTGTCCAATCAACTAATTCAAGGAAAGGCACTTACGGTTGATAACAATAAAGAACTATAGACAGAATTAACAAAATAAGGAAATTCCTCCCAGATTACATCTTAACAACCACCTTCTAGTACCTATAACTCAAAATTCCAGGAGTGTAGGAATTTTGGCAGAGCCAGTGAGGAAGCCAGAGATGAGCAAATGCTCCCCAGCCCCTGCCACGGGCAACTGCCGGAGCTTTCCCTATATAAGGCTAGCCCTTCCCCTATGACTTTCCTTTAACCTAGTCAGCTGGTCATACTATCATAAAAATATCAAGAATCATACATGAACTCTTTTTAAATACTTGCTATGTATTTCTTAGGACCTGTTCACTTAAAACCTGACGTTAAGGTAAATTTTCCATACAGACATCTCCTCTCTCCCCAGTGAAACTCAAAATCCCTACCTGTACCTAATCTTAACTAGCCCAAAGCCCCTCTTTTTAAATGTGAATATATGGTCTGCTTTGGTTATTCCTGCCTCACCCATCTTATCAATCACTAAGATGGAAGTTCAAGGCCTATTATGAAGTCAGTCAAATCTTTCAGTCCCATGTGCCTAGAGACAGTCCATGTAAATCTCCTTACACCAATCAGGTTCTCTCTGTTACATACTGAGCAGTGCCTTTAGGACAGCCAAGGGGACAGGACCTTGATCCTATGAAGCAGCCCTGACCCCTATGACACCATATGCTAGTATCAATTTGTTTCACCCGGAATATTCCCATGTCTTCCTGCTGCTTCTTTCTCTACCAGGTGCTAGCCCTGGTTTCCTCTCTCACCTCCAGTCCTTGCATTCCCCTACCTCTGGCATCGTGTGTCTTGACACCTGTTTTGCTGAGGGGTTTTTATAAGGTGTGCTTGGCTGGGTTTGTAATATTGTAATATTTTATGGTTTTAGCAGACCGTAACTTCAGCCAGTGGTTTTGGTCAGGAAAAAAAAATTGTAAATATAAAACGATGTTCATACAACATAAACATAGAACGTTGCTCCCTGTTTGTGGAATTCTTTTTCAGTATATTCAAAGTAAACAACTGCAGGAACCATCAAAAACAAAATAAAACAAAACAAAATAACTACAGCTCTTCAGCTCGCCCCAGCCCTTGCCACCCAGACTGACGGGCATGTAGCTGTGGCCACCTAGTAATTGCTCAAGTCTTCCTCACAGGATTCAGCCCATGCTCTCAGACTAGACTTGACCTTTTCCTGCTGTTCCTGTGGAAATGACCTTAGGCATGCCCTGGATTTGCTGCCATGCCCTACCCCACACACACACACCCCCCACTCCCACCACCCACTAACCCCACCCCTCACTCCCCACCACAGTCTGCAATGACACTTCCTTGCTCTCAGTGCTATATGAAGTTCCCCTTCTAGGTGTACAGCCTGCTTCTGCTTCCTGATTATCTGAACTACTTTTACCATCAAACATATGCCTTTTCTACAGCATCTCTCAGCCAATTTCTTCCAGCTAATGAAAAGAGCAGTATTTTTCTTGAAACATCTTTTTCCTATGATATTTACAAAAGAAGTGTTTCCCTATTTCAAGATGCATCCTCTGCCCTGGCTTCCTCAGTCCTCCTGATCAAATGCCAGTATTATCTATCTATTTAGCTAATTGCCCACCTTTTACTCTGTGCTGCACTTGCCGGTTGTCCATTGGTTAAACAAGCAACATACTGTTTGGTAATCATCTTAGGGGAGAAGGCTAGAAGGGAATAGCTGTGGCCACTCACCTGCTTCAGTAAACATCCCTGCTTGATAATGACTCCTCTGAATTCTTCTTTCAGAATCACATCATCATCACTGGAATTTTCTTCACAGAAGAACCCACTGTCTGGCTATTGGGAAAACAAATAGCAAGTTTACTTTACCAGTCCTCATGTACCATCTCCGCCTCCCCTCCAGCCACCACGTCAGGCACCTCTTTCTCTTCTCCCTGTTGTGTGTATCCAGTCTGAACTTTAAAGGTTGTCCTTGGTTAGCTAGTTTCCCCTCCTTCTCCTTATTTCCAGAGGCTGTCCCTCTCCTCTTTCCATTCTTTTCATTTCTGGGGGGTTCCCCAAGCAGTGTTCTAAGTCTAGCTCAATCTTCCTCATGATGCACATAACTGCCTTCAAAATCATCTTTCTCTTGGGAACTTGTGGCCAGATCCTTGAAAGCAGAGTAGGCTAATTTTTAAGGCACTGTGCAATACCATTCCCATGGCCACCTTGGCCATTCAGCCCCTTCTCCGGCTTTGAGAGGACGGAAAGCACACCTCCAGCCTCATCCTTTGAGGTCAGGAGGGAATTTGGGCTGCTCTGCTATAGGCAGGTGATGAATCATACAGAGGAAGAGGAGCCACTTGGGTAGGTATTTTTAGAATTCTGCATTTAAATGGCCCTTCAAGGGGGAAAAAATCCAGATCAACACTCTGGAAAAAAAAAATACTGACAGTGAAACTTCCCCTTAATTGAAATGAAAGTCTCTCTGGGACATTCGCTTCATTTATGTAATAAGGTTGTTTCTCTTAAACAGCTTCCTAACGTCTATGCTCTGACCCAGAATAGAACCAAAAACTGCAAAAATCCCCCTAGAAATCCACCACTGCTGGATTTCTCACGTGGACCAAAATTAGGTCCATTTTGTATAATACAGTGTTTCCCAAACTGTGGTAAAGGTCATGAGTGGTACACAAGGTGACTGTAGGTGACAACATGGATGACAATTTTGTATTAATAGTCACGTATTTTAAAGCATATTTGGACCAATGCAACTAGCACACCATACCTGGAATGTTTTGGATCACCTTCCCACTGCATCCCTTGAAAGGAAGTTCAATGGAGGCCAGAAGTTTTGCCTGTTTTTTTTTTTTTTTGTTGTTGTTGTTGTTGTTGTTGGTTTTTTCCCCCTACTTCATCTCCTCTATCTAGGACAGTGCTTGGCATATACTAGGGCTCAATAGTGATTTATGACTTAGGATAAGAATAGATATATTAAAGTTGAAAAAGCAAGGTAATTTAAAGAAAACCATTCAAATAAATAATAGTTTCCTTTAAACTGATTCACTGGCGGGCCTCGTGGAGCGGGGTTGGCAGTCATGCAAATGGGCTGTGAGGCTTTGGGTATTTCCTTGCTCTCCACGATTGACATCTCCTGACGCCATCTCAGCTCTACCAGCTCTCCACAGGGCCAGGTCCTTTCTTTTGCATACATGGACGTGAAATCAACCTAGAATCTGTCCAGAGCAGTCCCGTGGCACCAGGAGGTAGCTTTGCTCACTTACAAAGTAGTAGAAGGCATCAGGGTTGTCCAGGAAAGGGTTTTCAGCCATGCCGTCTGCTGTAGTCTTGGACAGGTCACCAGCAGGCTGCAGGTAGCCTTCGCCGAGCAGCGAGGAGGCAATCATGAGGCCCTCCTGGCGGTTCCGCACAGACTGGTTGGACACCAGCCAGTCAATGACACAGTTACCTAAACAAGACCATCAGGGGAAGGTTACTTCTCCTCACCAAAGAACTGGCCCCTGCCGGTCACCCTTCAACTGGCCCCAGAGCACCTAACTGTCGGACTTGTCTCATCTTCCCTCTTATACCAAGGAGGAAAAATGGAAACCAGTGAGATAGATACCTGCAAACAAAGACTACCAAGTAAAGGTTCTCAAAACATCTTCGTGCTGCTTAAGGAGATGATGCAGGCATCCAAGAACTGGTTTTCACTAACCCATTCATTTATTCCACCAATGAACAGGCACTGATCGAGCAGGTACCTGGTGCTAAGTACTGTGAAGCGTATTTGGGACCTTGCCCTCAAGGAAGCTAAAAGGGACAGAGGCAGGACAAACGAGTAGTAATGTTTTAACCTATGCTCTGCTATAAGTCAATATGGTGAAACTACTGGGTCAAATCTACAGGAAGGCTTGGGGTGCAGTGGAGGAGGGGCACTGTGTGGGCCTTATTGGGAAAAGCTTCTTAGAGGAAGTGGAAAGTAACGCTGGGTGGACTGAAGCTTCAAAAATGAGTGGGTGTTTGCCAAGCAGATGAGGCAGGGGCCAAGAGGAACCAGTGCCGGCTGAGGGAGCCGCAGCATGCACAGATGCACGCAGGCACAAGGCAGCCCTGGGGAGCAGGGACAGGGAGTTGGTGGAAGGAAAGCAGAGGAGGACAAGAGGGAGGGGTGGGAGAGTTTTCATGTGACATTAAGAAATTTGGCAATGAGGAGCCATTGCAAGCTTTTAAGCAAGAAAATAACATGATCCTATGTGTGCCCTAAATTAAAATTGTCAGTCATCACTTGGAGTGGTCGTCATCCCTTTGCAGATCTCACAGGGACATTTTGAACCCATTTAATCCAACTTCTGCCCCAGGATAGGCCTGCCAAGAGAATAAAATGGAATTGACTCCTCGATTGGATTATCAGCAGGCTACAATCAAGCTTTCTATAAAAAATGATGTGTTCTCAACAATGCAAGGTGTTGGTGGAGAGGTGATGTATGGGATCCCTATATGATGTTATGCATATTTATTTTGTAAGCTCACAACTTTGACTATAAACTTATTGTTTATGTATATTCATGTATGAGTGATATACTTCAATAAAAAGTATATATTTTTTAAAAAGGTGTGTTCTTTACAAAGGTAGCCAAAGAGAGAGCCAACATATGTCAGTAAATCCTGGGCTAACCAGGCCAGAGCAGGAGGCATGCCATCCTTGGAGCAGCAGTGAGAGCGACTGATTAGTGAGCCTGCCACTTGGAAGGCTTTGCCCAATTTCTTTCTCTATAACAAAAACTGATAGATACCGCATTACTGCTCTTAATCCTCACAACCACCCTGTAAGAGAGGTAGGGCAGTAATTAGAGACCTCCACTTTTAAGGAGGTAAAATTAAGAATCAGAGAGTTTCAGTGACTTCATGCCTTCAGTGACATCAGGCCTTAGGCATAAGCTCGATTCTGTGTTTGTCCAACGAGGCATGCTGAAACGTGCAGGACAAGGCCTGCCTAGCCACCTGGCATGCAAGGTCCTCTGTCACACATCAGCACTGCCTCGGTCCCAGGCTCTGCAAGACTTCCTCTCCCAGCTAAGACCATCTGACTCCCACATGAAAGTTCCACCCCACCTGAATTTCTAGAACCTACCCTGACCTTCAACGGGAGGGACTTAAGTTGTAGCCCGACACCCTGGGACTCAGTATGGCATTACACAGGAAACAAGTCTGGCCCAGATCTTGTACTCCGATCTGTACAAGACCCTCCTCCTTGTTCTTTTTGCCCGAGACTCTGTCTTAGCATCCTCAACCCTATTAGAACTCGGACCCTGCCTTTCTCTTGCCAGTATCTGGATCCCAAATCTCAGCCCAGGCTTCCCTGATCCTAACTGGCTGCTGCCTTAACTCTGTGAGGTTGAATTTACATGGGATACTAGCCTGTTGCCTCATATCACACTCTTTCCCCCTTTGCCGTCCTGACCCTATCCAAACCGTTTTCCTGGATAATCTATTAATATGACTTCTCAAATTCTACATCTGCTGTATCTTAGAGTTTTCCCTCCTTGACATCTCCTGCCATCTTAAGTAAGTCATGCCTGGCATCTGACCAACCTGACCCAAACTTTTACCTCCCATTTTTGTCCCCTAATGAACCATCAGCCCTACCAGGCTAGTCAATTTCTTTTTCTGGACACATATTCTGCATGCCTCTGCCTCCATAACTCTGTCCCCATCATCCTCTGCCCAGCGCCCCTGGTCAGAAATCCTTCCCATAAATACTTAACAAAATTCTACCCATCTTTCAGGGTCCAATTTGGGTACCATCTCCTATTTGCCCCAACCCCATAAGCTCTTTCCTTTATCTGAACTTACAGAGTAGACTGTCTGAACAGACATTGACTCATTAATCATAATAACCACGTCAAAATGTACAGCACTTGCTGTGTGCCAGGCGCCACTCTAAGCACATCACAGCAAGCCTGTAAGGTAGGTGCACTATGATTATCCCCATTTTACAGATGGGAAAGCAAAGCACAAAGGGGTTAACTAATTGGCCTAAGGTTTTCCAGCCAGTAACTTTCAGTGTCAGGATTGGCATTCAGGCAGTCTGGCTTCAAAGGACATGTTTTTTAACCACTACACCATACTATCTAAACTCATGAAATTTAACACCTGGCCCCATGAAGCTTTGTGATATCCCTAATATTGTCACTTAAATCTTAGATGGTATGTCTTCATCCCGTTTTATCATAGTAAAGATCGCATCTTATTCAACTCTATCTGTCTCCAGCAATTCTCAACATAATGCCATTTATTTTTTTAAAATGCCCTTTTGATTGATATAGCTGCAACTTCCAAAACTTTATCCTGAACAACAAAGTTTTTGCTACCCTTCTTTCTGTTTCCACTCTGGGAACTTTAATTCTCATGTTCATGAGTCCACAGGCTGTGACCCATCATGTCCCACACCCCATAACCATACAAGGCCGAAGCAGAGCTCCACAATGCCTTGCCCAGCCTTCCCATCTCAGGTTTGCAAGGCCTTTTACCTGTGAAGCAGTGATTAAAAATCTTCTTGTCTTTCTCTAGATTCAGTTCTTTTATTCCTTTCTCGTTGTCTTTCATGGACAAATACAAGGTGCTGCACAGAGATGCAAACAGATTGGTGAGTGGGGAGCATTTCACAATAGCCCGTCTTCTCTGGGAGTCAACTCCTTGGAGAGGCCAGCTTGAGCACAAGCTACCCCCTCTCCAGGCAGCCCCTAACCCTAATCTCCCCAATGGATCGTAAGTAATTAAAGAGCAGAGTCCATATGTGCCTGACTCTGCAGCCTGCACAGCACTTGGCAGAATGAAAACTAGAGAGGTCTCTTGAGATCATTAAGCTCTTTGATGATTTAGCTCCAGGTGCCCAAGATGGAGAGTTACCCCCAAAGATGAAAGGTTCTCAGAGCCAATTTTCTGTACTAGGTCACAGCCTGATATTCTTACATTCTAGATCTTTGAGGGCTCGCAATCCTCATGTCCCAGTTCTTTAAGAGTCTGCTGGTATTGACATTTGCTTCCAAGCAGGTAAATATTTTGACTAAGCTTATCTTACTCCAGAAATTGTAAGAGATAAGGCAAAAGAGGGAGAAGAGTTGACGATTTTTTCCTTGAAGTAAACCCAAAATAGCTTTATCGGAGCAATCTCAAGCAATAAACCAGAGAGTCACGCCTACACAGTCTGTGGCTCCGTACAGCTAGCACATCATACCCACTTATCTCTGACAGCTGTGGCCAGGAATGGTGTCACTCAAGTCCTAGCCAGCAGGTGTAGCTAGACCAGGTGCCAAAAACATCCTTGGTGAGGGAAGCTGCAGTTTCACTAAGCTTAATCCACAACCTTTATCAAACTCCTATGGCATGCCATGTCCTGGGTGAGGCTTGTGGAAGGGGTGTCTTCGGTCCCCTGGCAGAGCTTGGTATCTTGATCCCAAATCTCAGCCCAGGCTGCCCTGA
The DNA here is from genome assembly GCA_026826555.1 of Tolypeutes matacus. Lineage (NCBI taxonomy): Eukaryota > Metazoa > Chordata > Mammalia > Cingulata > Chlamyphoridae > Tolypeutes > Tolypeutes matacus. Next base: position 19,279,587 of record JAKSZT010054030.1, read on the forward strand.
TCCTAATTAGCTGTTGCTTTAACTTTCTGAGGTTGAATTTATATGGGATAGTAGCCTGTGTCCCATATCACACTCTTTTCCCCCTTTCTGCCTCCAGCATGTAAACAGAATCCTTTCTGGACACTTTAAGCAGCCAGCATGGGATTCTTCCAGGCAGGGCTCCTGTTCCAGGGTATTTTCAATGCAAGGGCAAAACCACCAGGAAACAAAGGGGCTCCTGGAGAAAGGGACTCGCGACAGAAGATGTGAGACTTGCAGGAAGGAGGAGCCCTGTTCCCAAGCCCAACCAGGGCAGAAAGTACCCATAGGCCTCTGACCACATTTCGGCCACAGCTATCACCTGCAATTCCAAGACAGCCAACACCAGATGCCAACAAACCAGGTCAGAGCACAAACAGGGCTCTTTTCAAGGTCGGTATTCATGCAGCTGGCCCTTGGTGACTCTGTGAATGTGTGAACTTGAAACCTTGCCTGATCAGAACACCTAGCCCCTGACTTTTCCTCCCTACCTGGAGATCCTGGAGCTTACTTTCAAGGCTAACTTATTACGATGGCTTTATAAATGCAATGTAGTCTACCAAGGTTACCCAAAATGCAGGACTTTACACTCCGTTAGCCTCCCTTCCTAAGCTGCTATGCCTTGAAGACGCAGTGATCACTCCTTCAGACCCAGGCAAACATCTTAATACACTAAGATAAGTGCCAGTGTCAAGGTGGAAGAGTGAAAACAGCCTTCAGTGGTGGCCAAAGCAAGCCTTGGAACGGGATCTGTTATGAGATTTCCTCAAAGCAAAATAAAAGAAAGAGATGGAGAGAAGCAAACAGAAAATCACCTTAAGTCAATTGTTTCTGGCAGTCGAATGGACCTCCTGGTGGATTTCCTCGCAAATTTCTGGCCTCCTTCAATGCATTTAATGGCCTTCTTGATGTCTCGAACCCACGCATCTCTCTCCTCTAGGAAGGCTGCCTGGAAGAAGTGGTCTTGCTGTTTGGTCGTAGTGATCTTAAACACAAACTAAAAAATCAAAACACATTCCATTAGGAATGACTTCTTTCAAGAAGCTGAGGCCCCTTATGAAGCACAGCAGTTGCCCAAACCCTGTTCTGAAAGTTCAAGGCCGAGAGAGACCCAAATGTCCAGAGCAGTGTGGGTGGTTGTAGGAGGGCCCCATTCACATTGTAGGCTCTACTCTGACTAAAGGGTCAGTGCCTGTTAGGAGCTGAATTGTATCCCCCAAAAGCCATATTCAAGTTCTAGCCCATAGTCCCATGAATGTGACCTTATTGGAAATAGGGTCTATGAAGATGCTTTAGTTAAGATGAGACAAAACTGGATTAGGGTGGGTCCTAATCCAATATGGCTGGGGTCCTGATAGGAAGGGGGGAACTGGACACACATAGACAGGCAGAGGGGAGAATGCTACGTGGTGACAGAAGCAGAGAATGCCATGAATTGCCAGCAAGCCACCACCACAAGCCAGAAGAGAGGCATAGGACAGATGCTTCCCTACAGACTTCAAAGGAAGCATGGCCCTGCAGATACCTCAATTTCAGACTCCCAGCCTCCAGGGCTATGAGATAATAAACTTCTGTTGTTTGAAGCCACCCAGTTTATGGGACTTGGTTATGACAACTCACCATCCTTTTGCCAAAGTCCTGACAAGGGCTGGTCAGAGCACTTCCTTTTAGAGGAATCATTCCTTTGGGGCTGTTGTCATTTTTCTTCTTGTAGAATTCAATTCCATCTTCTAACAATACGACCCACATGGGTTTCCAGGTGTTGAATACACTGCCCTGTAAAGACAACAAAAAGCTGAGATGGGGTGAGGGGATTGTATTTTCTTCCTAAAGGTGAGATTCCATAGAGTCCTAGAGAGTCAGCTTTAAAAAAATGTTTTGCTTTAAAAAATGTTTGCAATTACTGACTTCTTGGCATGGTATTCTAATTTCTACCTCTAACCCTTTGTTCAAGCCCTGTGTGAAATTCCCCTCCCTTTCCCTACTCCATTCCTCCTTCTCCCCTTGCCTAAGTCTCCCCATCTTTCAGAGTTAAGCTTAGCCTCCCTCATCTCCTCGGGGTCACCTCCTGCTTTTCTTCCTGGTTGGGCCACACATTCTGGAACTTCGTAATATGCTATGTCATACAGTTCTTTAATTGCCTTAAGTGTGGTCATCTTTTTCTTCTCCATAACAATGACATTGTCAGGTATTTTCATTTGCTCCTGGTACTGAGCATATAGCAGATGCTCATTTAAACCAAGTGAAAGATTATTCCCCATATTGTCAAAAGCTAGCAGACATCACACTTCATTAAAAAGAGCAAAAATCCTTCTCATTCGTGTTAGTCTCCACCCAGTCTTTCTCTGCTGCAATTTCCCCCAAACCTGCCCCACCTTTGGCTCACATGACTCATACCACCAAGAACCACAAGGGACCCACTTAATATTAAACTTCTCACCCCACTGCTATGTGTGGGAGCTGTTAGCACATCTTCCTTCTGTAAATAGCTCGTATGTGTGATCTTAGAGCATAATCTGTATTTTGGGGGGTTTTATTTTAAATTTTAACTTTTTTGAGGACAGAGAAAAACAGAAAAAGGGATAAACATTGGTGTTTGGATGGAAAGGTTTTTGTTTTTGGCTAGGAAAATTTCAACTTTTGGGAGTATTTATCAAAATTGAAGAAAGAATCAAATATTCTGAAGACAAAATATATGAAGATTTTTTTCCCTAGTGTTTCTCAAAATGTGGTCTACAGACCATTCACTCATCACTGAAAATGAGTGTAAATAAAAGCTGGTCCCACCCCAAAGGTGCCTTCACTTATAAACTCTGGCAATGATGCTAGGATTGCTGAATCTTTGTCAGGAGACCTTAGTTCAGGTTCTAGATCTGTTGTTCCCCTGCTGCTCAAACTTGGGCAAGTCACTTACTGTCTGAACCTCAGATCCCCAGCAGTAAAATGGGCATAATAATGACTACCTCAGAGATTTCACAAAGTAAGTGAAATCATGTGACAAGACTTCATAAGTTCTAATGTGCTCTACAAAGGGGAGTGTCATGTATGTGATAAATGTGACATAGGAATGTCTTAAATGCTTTGAGTTTCCAGCACAATAAACAGCCATCCTTACATCTTCTCTATATTCCTGGCAAATGAACATGAACTAGTATCACTATCATGTTAATGAGGAAGAAACTCAAGGGCATTTAGCCACTTGCCACTCAGAATAAGGAATGGGAAAGCTGAAGGCCCTGCACAAATGTCTTTGCAAGGAACCAGATCACCTCTCTTTGGTTTCTTTCCTGGTGGAAAGGTTCAGAGGGGGTGAATGATATCACATGGCCCTGGACTTTGATGCCTCTTCCATGACTGCATCAAGCTCTGCATTCAGAAGGCTTGGAGGGTTGGGATCACTTGAGGTCAAACTTCAAACTTGGATCTGAGCCGTATGTCGACCACTTATTATTTGTACATGTCCTTGGGGAAAATGTTTAATTTTTATGAGTCTTGGATTTTTTTCTTCTGTGAAAAGGAGATAATAATTCTACATTACAGGATGGTGCCAGTATTCAACTAGGTTTAGATCATGTATAAAATATGTATATATAAATGTGTGCATGAGGTATATTAAAAATACTCTGTCAGGAAGTGGAAGCGGCTCAAGCAATTGGGCTCCCGTCTACTGTATGGGAGGTCCCAGGTTCAATTCCCAGGGCCTCTGGTGAAGGCAAACTGGCCCCACATGCCACAGAGAGCTGAGCTGGTACAGCAAGATGATGCAACAAAGGGAGATGCAGAGGAGAGACAGTGAGACACACAGCAGATCAGAGAGATGAGGTGGCTCAAGCAATTGAATACCTCTCTCCCACACCAGAGGTCCCTGGATCAGTTCTGGGTACCTCGTCCAGAAAGATGAGAAGAAAAGACAAGCAGACATGGAAAGAGCACACAGTGAACGGACACAGAGAGCAGACAGCGAGCACAAAAACAACAAAAGGAGGTAAAAATAATTAATTAATTTTTAAAAATACTCTGTCAACTCTAAATTGCCACCAGACTATACATTCTATATCAACATTATATAGCCAGGTACTCAATAAATCATTTGTGGAATGAATGGTTGTAATTACATTATATGTTAATCTTCACAGAGACTAAATAAAGAAGATATGAATAAATGACTAACATAAGAATAGAAATAATAATGTGTAACAATATTTTCTAAAACTCTTTTATAGACCTGTGCAGGGTTTAGCAAACTGCCTCACTTGGCCAGGGCAGAGGCTGGTGGCCACTCTTGTATGACCAGGTTGCTCAGGAAAGCAGGCCTCAGGAAAGAAGAGGACTGCCATCCTAGCTGGAACTTTAAAAAAATTCAGAGACCAAATGTATACACACATAAAATCAGCCCATAAATACTTTGTTGGCCATTACCAAAGGAAAATAGTAGAGCTACTCTATTCTCTGTCTCGTGCATTTCAGTCTTTCTGTGGTGTGTTTTCCCCTCCCAGTCCTGCCCTTTGTGTTTATTTCAACTCAGGGATGGCAAATAGATTCTCTGTCAGGTGCCAACTCAGACTGAGCTGTTGTGGCTGCCTGAGGCTAGACTCGCTGGAAAAGTGTCATGATCCAAATTAGTGTCCATAGAGGGCATAAACAGTGGCAGGCAAGCTGTGTTTGCTTCCACCCTGGTCTCATCTGATTTCCCTTGACCATAAATACAAGAAGAACAGACAGAGAGCAGCCTGCAGACATGGCCAAGAGGTATGAAAATCACTTGCAAAATGGTCCAGAATGCCAGGGACATCCTTACCTAAGAAGTTTTCAGTTTGGTTTAGTGCCAGCTTCCCTTTTAGCAATAAATGAACCATTCTGACTAGACCAAGGAAGTCTTTCTATCTCTATTTTGGGAGAGCTTGGGAAAGGAAGGGTATAGTGTTCTTTGCCTCTTCTCATCTCCTGAGCCATGACATCATCCCTGTCGTGACTACCACAAAATAGAATTATCATCCAGGTCCCAGCAGATCCTGCTGCTTATCTCAAAACACAAAGGGTATCTATATAAAGCTCCATTTGCCCAGAGGAAGACTATTTATGTAAAGAAGATAAATACATGTTGGACTATCACTTTGCTTGTCCAAATGTTTCCTTTGGTTGAATTACTAAAAAAAAAAAAAAAAAAAAAAAAAATTAAGACAGTATCTCTTCTCTGCACAGGCTGAATAACCATCCAGACTACCGCTGGATTATGTCCCATTATAAAAAATGGGCAAGGTTAGACACTATGGTACCACAGTCAAATGTCTTTCTGTTTTCATATCTATTTGAGAGGGACTCATATTCAAAATATAAAGATCTCCTGCAAATCAATAAGAAAACTACAAATAATCCAATTTTAAAATGGGCAAAAGACATGAACAGGCAGTCCACAAAAGAAGATATCAAAAAAGCCTATGAGGCCCAGGGCCTGCCTCGGCTGCCACCATTGCCCCAAAATGATCTGGACGACAGCAGGCAGCCCCAGCTAGCAGCCCTGGGTCCCTTCTGTAGCCACAGAAAGGAGGAACAGTCACTGGCCCCACGTCATCCCCTTCTCTGTCCCTCTGGAGGGGTGAGAGGGAGCTGCCACAGATGTCAACTATTTGGTATTTTGTTGGAAGAACAAAGGATACCCAGTCTAATATTCTTCATAATGATCCTCATGCTAGACATTCAGATGATAATGGACAGAGTCACCTAGAAGGACAGATAACTTCAATGCAGATGCCAACCAACATAAAAATGAGGACACGGACATTGCTGAGAAACTCTATCAGAAGGTTAAAATTCTTTGCTGGGTTATGACAGGACCTCAAAATCTAGAGAAAAGGCCAAACACATCAAAGCTACGTGGACCCAACGTTGTAATAAAGTTTTGTTTATGAGCTCACAAGATAATAAAGACTGGCCTACTGTGGGATTAAAAACCAAAGAAGGCAGAGACCAACTATACTGGAAAACAATTAAAGCTTTTCAGTATGTTTATAACCATTATTTAGAAGATGCTGATTGGTTTAGGAAAGCAGATGATGATACATATATCATACTAGACAATTGGAGATGGCTTCTTTCAAAATATGATCTTGAAAAACCCATTTACTTTGGGATAAGATTTAAGCCATATGTAAAGCAGGGCTACATGAGTGGAGGAGAAGGATATATATGGAGGAAACCTTGAAGAGATTTGTTAATGCATTTAAAACAGACAAATGTACACAGAGTTCCTCCATTGAAGACTTAGCACTGGGGAGATGCATGGAAATTATAAATGTGGAGGCAGGAGATTCCAGAGATACTGCTGGAAAGGAAACGGTTCATCCCTTTGTATCCGAACACCATTTAATCAAAGGTTGTCTACCCAAAACCTTTTGGTACTGGATTATAACTAGTATCCTCCTGTAGAGGGTCCTGGATGTGGTTCTGATCATGCAATTTCTTTTCATTGCATTAACCCTCTAACTATGTGTGAGTTAGAATACCTCGTTCATCTTCTCCCATGTGGTTATTTGTACAGATATGAACCTGCCTTACCTGAGAATATATTAAAGGAAATAAGTGAAAAATACAAAAATGATGATCCAAAAGTAAAATTTAAAAACCCTTGAATGAAAAATATGAGTGAACAGAAGTAAAATGTCTGACATTGCCCTGAAGAAGGACTTCTGCGTTTCTGATCTAGAACCCTGGAGGCCCAGTGAGGAAATCTTTCTAAATGAACATTCCATATTAGAAATCTTTCATATGAATGACTGTAACATGAAGCTTTAAATGAGCTGTCAAGTCCGTTAAAAATGTGTTTTTGCTACACATTTTTGTAACAAATGTGTCACAACAAAGTAAGTTGTTTGTGGTGGGGTGATGTATGGGAATCCTGTATGGTACACATGATTGTTTTGTTAACTCACAACTTTTCAAATAAAAAAAGAAAGTAGAAAGCCTATGAAAAAGGGATCAACATCATTATTCATCAAGGAAATTCACACTAAAACCACAAGAGACCACTACACATACACTAGAGTGACTGAAATTTTAAAAAGTTGAGAAGACCAAGATTTGGCAAAAATATGGAGAAAATGGAACTCCCATATATGGCTGGAAGGACTGTAGAATTATACATCCAATTTGGAAAACTATATGGCAATTATACTAAAGCTAAACACATAAATGCCCTAGGTATCAGCAATTCCACTCCTGGGCATATATTTAAGAGAAATAAATGCATATATTTACAAAAAGTTACATGCAAGAATGTTCATTAATGCTCTATTAATAAAAGCCAAAAAAAAAAACCCCACAAAACCCAGCAAATAACCCAAATACTCATCAACAGGAGAGTAGATAAGTAAACTGTAATATGTTCATACGATGGAACACAACTTAGCAATTAAAAAAAAAAAAATGACCCATTGATATTTGCAGCAACATGGATAAATCTCAAACATACTATTTTGAGTTTAAAAAGTCAGACACTAAAAAGAATGTACTGTGCGATTCCATTTCTATGAAGTTCAGGAACAGGCATAACTGATGATTACAGACATTAAAATAGTAGTTACCTGAGGTAGGGTTATAGATTAGGAAGGGGAATAATGGAACCTTATGGGTTACTAAAAATGGTCTGTATCTTGGTCTGAGTGTTAGTCACCTTAGGTATACATACGTAAAAATCATAGTATAGTTTATGTACTTTATTGTAAGTATTTATCAATCAATTTAAAAAAAAAATGCTGTTCTCTTTAGATAATAACAGAAGTACTGGTGGTTAACTCTATGGAAGGGATACACATTGATCAGAGTGATGTCACCCTTCAGTTACTTCTATAGAAGGGAATTATTCCATCTCACCTCTTTCATTTGGCAACTTGAAAAACAGTATATTCATGTACTGCATGGTCTTTGATTGAATTGTAGTGTTTTTTTCTTTGTTTTTTTTTTTTTTTTTTAAAGCAATGCATGATATTATCGGGTCATTTGGAGGAAATATGAATGTAAAAGGTATATTAAATAACAGTATTGTGTAAATGTTAGATTTCTTGGATATGATAATGGCATTGTGATTATATAGGAGAATGACCTTGTTCTTAGAAAATATATTTTGATGTATTTAGGGCTGAAGTAGCATGATGTCTGCAACTTACTCTAAAACATGCATAAAAACACGTGTGTGTATAGCACTATAGAAATATAGCGATTGGGAGAGATAAAGCAAAATAAAGCCACAATCAACAAGGGATGAATCTAGGAAAAGAGTATGTGGGTAGTTCTACTATTTTTCCATTTTTTTGTGGGCTTGAGATTTTTCAAAATAATTTGGAAACAAATTAATGAAGTATATATGACTGCTATATATTAAAATTTGGGTATGCTTTTAGGGAGATATATAGACAAATCTATCTAATAAAAAATTAAAGTAATTGGAATTTAGAAAAGAAAGACATTTACAGAGCTAGGAGTAGGAAGTTGGACTAGATGACAACTAAAATCCACTTCAAATCTAAAATGTAATATTCTACTCCATGCATACCTAAGATTAATTACTGCCACAGTCACTGGGAGCTTTTGGCCTGGCAACTGGGATAAATTGATAGAGGTCAGCCAGCATAGCATTCCTCACATGGACATTAAAATAAAGGTACTCTGGAAATAAGCTAGACACAAAAGGACAAATATTTTATGATCTCACTGATATGAAATAATTAGGATAAGCAAATTCAGAGAGTCAGTAACTAGAACACATGTAAGTTACCATGGGCCAGGGTGGGGGTGAGGAGTTAATGCTTAAATTGTACAGAGTTTCTATTTGGGTTGATGGAAAAGTTTTGGTAAGAGATGGTGGTGGTGGTAGCACAACTTTATGAATGTAATTAGCACCACTGAATTATAATTTGACTGTGGTTAAAAAGGGAAATTTTAGGTTATATATATGTTACTGGAATAATTAAAAAAAAAAAAAAAAAAAAAACCCTGCAACATAGGATTATAGAGCACCGTGAACCCTAATGTAAACTAAGAACAATCATTACTAGTACAATTATAAAAATGTTCTTTCTTGAATTATAGCAAATGTACCACACTAGTGCAAGGTGTTGATAACAGGGCGATATACAGGCACTCGGTATTTTATGCTTACTTTTTCGGTTAACCTACAACTTCTCTAATTAAAAAGAATAGAAAAAAATAACGGCAATATTCTACATTAGCCATATAAGCATTCTCAGGTAAATTCTGCTGAATCTTTTAAGAGATGATTTTGCCTTTAATTTTTAAAATCAGTTATGCAATAAAATGGGTCAACTTCATTAAAAAATAATAGTAATAAAAAAATAAAGCTACTCCAGAGCCAACGTTCCAAAATAATGTTTTGCTTTCCTAACTCAAATGTAGCCTTAGGGGCTCCGTCAGCTAACTCAGAATAGCATGCATTGGAGAGGCTGACGCTCTGCAGAACAAGCGAAATCTGACTACTAATAAATCCTAAAATTTCTTCCAGGTCTGGTAGTGGTTAGGTTAGGATGATGGAATGACGGGTGATTGCTCTGCCTCTCAGTCACTGCTGCAGCTTCTCAGTGGGAGAAACCTTACAGCACCTCCCCTGGCTTCCACGGTATTTTGATCCTTCTGTCCCCAACCATCTTGGCACTCATAGGAGAGCAAACCTGGAAGTGCAGCTAAAGAATGCCGAGCTAGGAAGACATTTAGGATCATCTATCAACACTCTATCATACAGAGGAGAAAGCTGAGGCTCAATTAAGTGACTGAGCCGAGGACACCTGACCAGTTTATTTCCATTTCTCCTCAGACACCATCTTTTCAGTTTTCATGGAACTTCGAGTAATTCTGGAATCTAGATCAGTTTTTTTCTCAGGCCATTTAGCTAGATCCCCTTAACGGAGATTATAAACACACATGTCTGTTATTTCCCATAGGTGCCAAAATGTGTACAGTTGCATGTCCACAATGGCCAGGTTTTAGATGCTAAGTCAATTTTAAAGTTTCCTAGTGAATAACTGTTAATCATCCTAGGACTGGTAAAATTTAGTGCATAAGAGTCTGACATTGTATAACTCCAAAAGCAGAAATCATAAGCACTAAGATATTTGGATATAAAGATAATAATAAACTTCTGTACATTTAAAAAACTGCAACAACCAAAAAGCAAATGAAAAAATGGGAGTATATTTATATGTAATCACATGATTAAAAGTAAATATTCTTAATATATTTTTAATTTTTTCTCCATCAATGAGAAAAAGTACAAACACTCCTAATTTTTGAAATGGGCTGAGTGGAACGGTGACGAGAATTGGACTAGAGGTAGCAGTAATTTATTTCTTTCTCATGAGAAAGGCCCCATGCCCAGACTAACGAAAGTGGGTTCCAATTCTCTGTCTTCAGAATTTTTATTTTGAGTAAGTCGTCACTGTCCCACTCAATTGGGGCCTCATCCGGGATCATGGGAGGGGAGACCCTCGCACCCCTTCTCTGACTGGCAGGATGTTCCGCCGAAGTTTTACGGTGGCTTTCCGCACAGGAGAGTCAGAGGTTTCTCCCCATCTCCAGACCCAAAGGAAATAGAGATTGGAACAGACGCGCAGGGAAAGGTCCGGACCATAAACTCAAAAAGAGCTGAAATAAGAGAAGTCACGTAAGTCTGTGCACAGACCCAGGTAAGAGACTTTGTGACTGGAGCCTGGGTGAGGGGAAGATGGGGGACTTACTTCTGAAAGACCCTGTTGAGTCTGTGAGATAGAGTGTGGCACAAGATATCTCGGTCAAGATACTGGGCAAGAAGTAAGAACTAAGGGCCGGTAACTCCTTGGAAGTCTCAGGGAAAATGGAAAAAACAAATTCTAAAAGCAGCCGGCAAGAAACTTTACCAGAGGTACCCGAGAACAGTCCATTAGGAACAAGGTTAGAAAACTGGGATAATATTCCAAAATATAGAGGAAAAGGTTAAAAAAACAAACAACAACAACAACAAAAAGAAACCATGATAAAATATTATTTAATCTGGGCTGGAATTCCCCTTAAGGGTGGAGCTGTTCACGGATCAAAGTTCGGCTCCCCAGAAAACTGGGTTTAAGCAAACCCTAGACTTGTAAACAATGCCCTCTTAGAAAAGTTCCCCTAAAGCGAGGAGAAATTAGGTTTGTGAAAGCTCCCTTAAGTAGTGCTGAAATAAGAAGTTTCAAAAAGAAAATGAAAAATCTATTTAAAAACCCTTCAGGTTTAGCTGAACAATTTAATCAATTTCTCGGCCCAAGTGTTAATACTTGGACCGAATTAATGTCCATTTTAAAACATCTCTTCTCTAGAGAAGGACAAGGATAAATTAGAAGAGTGGCTATGAAAGCCTGGAATGATAATCACCCAGTAACCCAAGGGGGGACCAGAGGGGAGCAAAAGTTTCCCCCTCCAGGACCCTAACTGGGATCATAATAACGCTGCCCATAGGAATAACATAAGAGATCTAAAAAGTATAATTGTCCAAGGAATTAGAAATGCTGTCCCTAAGACTCAGAATTTAAATAAAGCTTCAGAAGCAAAACAAGAAAGAGAGGAAACTCCCACAGCTTTCTTGAATAGGCTAAAAGATTTAGTGCGAAAATATTCAAGCTTAGAAATAAATGATCCAGTGACCCAAAACCTACTTAAAGTATACTTTGTAACTAACTCATGGCCTGATATTAATAGAAAATTACAAAAGATAGAAAGATGGGCAGGCTAGCCACTGGATAATTTGTCATCTGCAGCTCAGCAAGTGTATGTAAAAAGGAATGAAGAGGAGAGGAAAGAACAAGCCAAGGTTATGATGCAGGCTTTTAAGACTACAACAGGAAGGACAGACTAAGTTAATGTTGTAAACTGTACAATGATTAATGCTTTACAGAAACCTAGTTCTGGAACGGGCAAAAGAATTCCCTTTCCGGGACATGGCAATCAAGCCCGGTTCCCAAACCAAAAAAGGAATGCCCCGTGCATTATGAAAAAAGGTCATATGAGGAGGGATTGCCCAAAGAGGGCAATGGAGCAAAAGATCTTCTCTCTGATAGAATCAGAGAATTGAGGGAGTCAGGGGTTCAAGATAGACCCCCACCCAGAACCCTTAATAAATATAAAGGTGAGGAATAAAAAGGATATTACCTTCCTAATTAACACAGGTGCAGCCAGGTCTTCCCTTATTACCTTACCTCAAGGGACCAAACTAAGCAATAAGGAGTAAAGGGGTAAAAGGAGAAAATTTTGTTGTTCCATTTCTAAACCCATTACAAATCAAATATAATTTTTAAAAAACCCACTTAAAACCATTTCTTTTCATCCCTGAGGCAGGGGGATCAACTTATTGGGTAGAAACATGATCACAAAATTAGGCCTAAATTTAACAGTGAAAGGAACAAAGATTGTTCCAACCTTATCCCTCCAACTATGTGTTATGAAAGAGGAAAAAAAAAAAAAAAACAGTCCATTAGGAGTCACAAATCTGGGCTGGACCCCAGAATAGAGAAAAAGTAGACATACCCCCCCTAAGGATCAAGCTAAGTAGAACTCAAACAGAAAATAGAAAAAAGTTTTTGGAAGATAGGAGAAAAATAATAAATAAAGCCCCTGCTAGGGGAATCCTAAATCATATTCACCAGGACAGCCACTAAAATGTCCAAAATGCATGCGATGCTGTTCTAACTCATTATGCATGTTTCGAACTGTACTCTGTAGCCCGCCAAGTAGTAAATAAATGTATCATCTATAAAAAGCAAATAATCAAAGTCTGAAGAACAACACCCTAAAAGGGCGACCCCCCAGAGCTCAAACCTTTTCAAAGCATTCAAGGGAACTTCACTGAAGTACCACCAATGAGAAAACTAAAGTACCTCCTAGTGGTTATTGACCATCTCACTTCATGAGTGGAAGTCTACCCAGTTCCTCAAGCGACTGCACAAACTGTAATTAAAATGCTATTAGAACACCTTGTCCCTAAGTACAAACTCATTGAAAACATTAATTCAGATAATGGAACCCATTTCACAGCTCTGAATTCTACAAAAGTTAATGAATTAGTCTTGCTCATCCAAGGTCTGCTAAAGTCAAAGTGAAAAATAAAGTTCTAAAGCAAAGGAAAATTATATTAAAACATTGGGGACATTTTAGTTATAAGCCAATAATTTTAAAAATAAAATTATTGTGCAAAACTGCACAGTCACAGTGCAAATTAGAGTAACTAAAAAGTCTTCAAAAAAAAAAAAATCAGTTAAATGTTATCTTACAGTTAAACTTATTTTGTAAGAGAATGAAAATTATAACAGTAAGTCCTGTGTTTCTGTGTCAAACTATTCGTGTCTGCCTGTTTATTCAGTGTATGACTCCATACATCCGTATGATATCAGCTTGGCAAATGAGGGTTCTTAGATAAACTACATGTGAAAAACTATTCCTGGAGCCCAAATTGGGCTAAGCAGGGTGGAAAAGTAATATGGAAATCTAAATATAAAAACTTGAGAAAGAAAAAGGTTTTCCTAAGCTCTTTAACCTGCCTTATCCCAAAGCCTTCTCTTTACAAGAGCTGTGGGAGAAAGACAAGGTGTGTAACAAAATGAAACTCTATCGTCTAAACTGGGGAATTAAAAATCATAGTTTGTTCTGTAAGTCCTCAATTTAAACCTTTTAACAGCCTTAAAATAAGGGTGGTTAATAATCCTGTTACCAAATATCAACAAGTGAAGAAAAAGTCCTTGAAAACTATAGAAAGTTTCCAGTTTTCTAGAACCTGGCAGTCAATGCTTTTAAGATTATTTACAATTTATAATTTTATTAAAGAAGTTTTGGCATCCTGTAAAAAAAGGAGGGAAGCATTCCTTGCATAAACTATAACAGTTTCGATTTTATTTAGCTTGAGTGTTATCTCCCTAGGTTTATGAAATACCAAGTATATAAATTTATTAAATCCTTAAGGTGATGGAAATTAAGTTCATATCTAATGAAATTAAGTTAAAAAAAAGTAGATCTGCCCTCTTTTAAATGGATAAATTCCATTGGTTGCTAATTGTAATCTAAAGTAAATTAACCAGTCTATGTGGTTGTGGTCAATTATAAAGACTTTATAAAAATCATCTTCTAAACTGAAGCGTTTGAATGGCTAGTTCCAAGAAGCCATTACTAACTAAAAGCCTGAATTGATGTTAATGACAAGAAGTGACTTCATAGCAGTGAAACCTGTCAAAGGCCACCTCAATCTGCATATTCAAGTGGTAATATCAAAAGATAATCTTGATTCCATTAAGAATCTTCAGTTTCCATTAAAAAAAAAAAAAAAAGGAAAGTCGTTTTTTCTGTACTGCTAAAGTAAAATACCGGCTACTTAATGTCTTCCTGGTAAAAGTGTAAGAAGTAAAACATATTGCATTGGAAGTATTTAAAAGTTATATAAAAATCAAGAGATAGACTTCAGCATTATCAGATTCTCTTGTGCATTCAAACCAGATCTTCAATACACTGCAGGTTACCTCTCCATATGAGTTATTGTCTAGGCTGGTCACTGACCCCTAAAACAATAAAAGTGTCTACTACATCTCTGGTTGTGCTCCTGAAGTGGATGAAAACTACGTTACAGTTTCAAACTCCTGCAGCAGTCAATGTCTCAATATAGCCAAATGCACAATGGATATTGCCTCCAGACTGGCTCTGTTTCATAGTGCCAAAGAGTGCTAAACACCAGGGCAGTAAAATACTGGAACCCACTTTCCTAGCTACTCTCTAGAGTCAACGGTGCTGCAGCATGCTGGCTGTGTGAAGGACATACCAAGTGGGGCAATGATCACCAGAGTACTGTGAGTAGAACTTAAACACAATTGGCATTATGGCCTGCTCCCATGGAGAGATAACATGTAAGGTATTGCAAACCTAAAACTTTAATCTACTAATTGCAGCTCAAAGAAACACTTATGCATTAAGTAATGCATTAATTAATATTAAGTACTGTACCTATATCCTCTTCTAGATATTTATGTCTGATAATTATAGTGATATCTTTTCTATTCTAGATCATATGCAGAAGGACATTAAACATGGTAAAAATCCTAATAAACTTCATTTTCTAAGTAGTTAATAAATGTGCTTAACCCAAGTATCCCTCTTAGCCCTTGTTCCAGAAAGTCTTAGAAATCAACTAGGAATCCCATACTCTCTGACATCCACCCTGCTCAAGGAAAGTAGAAAAGATGAACCAGGAGCTTAAAAGACAGTTTACCAAACTGATGGTAAAAACTGGCTTGCCTTGAACTAAATGTCTGCCACTTGCACTGTTAAGAGTTAGGGTAAATCTAGGAAAGACCTAGGTTTGCCCCCACATGAAATCCTGTTCAGACATCCTTATCCTGCTAAGATAGGATCTACTTTTCAATAGAAAAGCAAAGATAAATTTTTAAGAAAATATGTGCACTCTCTTGCTTTAATTCTTTCCTCCCTACAGAAAAAAAGCTCTGATGGCCCAAACTCCTCCTCTAGGGTTCCCGGTCTACAAGTTCCAGCCTGAAGACTGGGTCTTCATCCGCACCTGGAAGGAAGATAAACTAACTCCTAACTGGGAGAGTCCATTTCAAGTTTTATTAACCACAGACACTGCTGTAAGAACTGCAAAAAAAAAAAAAAAAAAAAAAACTCCTCTACTCCCACACCTGGACCTGAAACTCCTCCCTCCTAAACTGTGACCACAGATAAGCAAAACCCTTTACACCTGACCTTCAGATTGTCTAAAACTTAACCCTTCCCAACATGAGTCCCCCTTTACTTCTACTCTTACTCAGCCTTTTATATAAACAGTCCCTCGCTTACACAACTGTAACAGTCACTGAAAAAACCAGCTTGATTTCTGTGCTCTGAAAAGAATCTATCCTTCCTGTAGAGGGCTCTGGGATCAAAGGACACTGAGCTCCTCCGACAAATATCTGTGCCCAGAATCTAAAGAAAGAGGTCGGGGAGAGACCCATGTTGGGCATGGCAAGATGTTTAGTCTGCATATAATGAGTGGTGTGAGGAGAGTCCAATCAGTTCTAAAAAGAAGAGGGGGAATTGAGAGAAATAGAACAAAGGTGGTCTGTTCTCAAACTGAATTCCCTGCTCCCGGTTTGCCTCACCTTCCCACATTCCTGTCTGGGTCCTATCTAACTCTCCCACATTCTTGCTCAAATCCTAATTGCAACAAGGTAAACCCCACATTTCTACACTCCCCACTTGTAGCTCATCTCCCGGAAACCCACGTCGGTAAGTAAGGGTGTCGCTCCATGATTGGGCTACTTTTCGTGCTTAAGATTGTAAGCCCTTAGCTCCCGGCCAGTGGGGAAATGGGTGAGGAGGGAGAGAGGGAACTGGGACATTGCATCAGGGTCAACATATTCTTTGTTCTCGCACTGAGCACGCGGGGCCCCCTCCCCCTCCCCGCTGTCGTTAGCCTGGGCTTGTGCCCTTTCTCATGAGAATGAAATAAATTACTGCTGCTTCTAGTCCAACTCTCTGTCTTCAGAACTTTTATTTTGAGTAAGTGGTCACCATCCCACTCATGGGCAAACAATATAAACAGGCAATTCTCAAAAGAAGAAATGTACTGCCTCAACAGCAACCAAAGCAATGCAAATTAAAAGAGCCAACCTTTTAAAATTATATATTTTTTCAAGATTTATACAATGTGTTGGTGAAGATTTAGGATTATGGGCATGGGGGGGCGGAATAAAAGCCCCGTAAATTAGCAATTTGATGTGAGCTATCAAAAAGAGTAAAGTCTCTATAAACCAGATGAATAGAAGCATAGGACCTAATGCGAGGAAAGCAATATTCTAACTTTAAACAGAGCAGAACCAATAACTAAGGCCATGGGCTCTGGAGTCTGATGCCTGGGCTTATATCTTCTGCCATTTTCTAGCAATGTGACCTTGAGCAAGTTTTTAAACCTCATTTTCTACATCTGGCAAATGGAGATAATAATAATATCTACTTCTCAGGATTGTTGTGCATAAATAAAATTGCTCAAGGCAATATCTGGCACATAGCAAGCACTCAATAAATGCTACCTCATCTCTAATTCTGTGTTTATCAGGTGCACCTGGAGAACTACATTGCGTTTAGGGACTCTCTGAGCTACAGATATCCTGGACCCAACTCAAAAGAGAGCGACAAGGATGGCAAGAGGATATAACTGCATCTCTTCTGGGGAACTGGCTGTGTTTTAACCCAAAAGGATGAAGGCAGAGTAGATGAGAACTGTCTTCAAATGTGTGAAAAGCTGTCACAGATTGTTTATAAAGTCCCGATAGGTAGAGGTTTCAGAAAAAGTTTTCTGAATAACTTAAGGGAGAAAATTTAATTGGGGAGTTCCCTGACGCAAAATGCAATCACGGTTACTTGGTAAAGGTTTTGTAAAAGAAATGTCACAGATGGGAAGTTGGATTAAATACTTATTTTAAATACTTAACATCCCTTCAATCCTGAGATTCCATATTTCTTTCCCAAAAAGTCTGTGTTCTTATTTTTCCTTAAGTCTCCTATTTCCAGATGCTCCTACCAACCCTTGGGCCTCCACTGCAAGTCAAAATAATCAACCTGAAAACGCTCTTTAACATGGCCATCTAAAATTGAATACACCAATTTGAAATTACTTTTTCTTAATACTTCAAAAGTTACTTTAATGTGGAGCCCTGAATCCTTGGTTTCTATGAGTCTATTTTAGGTAAGTTTCTTCCAGATGTGTTCATTCACAAATAATGTTGGAGCAGATTGTATGCTTCAGAACATGGCCTGGCTGATAGGAGTCTAAAAATGAACAAGATCCTTTCTGTGCCCTCAAACAGTTCCCAGTCTAATGGGGGAGACACCTCCAGTTCAGTGTGATGAATCCACATACCAGGACCTGTCGCCCTGAGTACGTCCAGCTTTGCTGAAAGAAGCCACAACTGAAAGCTGAGGTCTGGGGCTATTTTATTTTTTATTTTATTTACAATCCCTCCCAAACACCTCCCACAAAGGGTAGATACCTCCTTTAACTTCCCCTTTCCCTCAAATTTCTCTTTTCATATGCTGACGTTGGGCTGAAATTCAAAGGAAAATTACCTTATTGTCAAAACGATGTATCTAACTAAAGCAGAAGTGTAAATTACTAACACCTATTCTCCTACACACAGGCATATGTTATTTTACACCGATGTTGCCTTAAATTAAGCCATTTTTTCTGGTACGTCATAAATCTTATCACTAGTTTTCCAACTGGAGACATGAACTAACTTGTTTAATATCTCAGACAATGGGTCATTGTGGACCTTTTGAAATTCTTTGAAGGCAAGGGAAATAGTCTATTCAGCAGCATATCTTTAAAATAAATAAACTCTTCCAGGCTGGACAGTTTCTCAATAAAAACATTTTAGGTAAGCAATACAGAAATTGTACTATTCTAGTCTCAACTTTGCCCGTCCCAGGCTGTGTGATCTTAGGCAAGTTGTTTCATTTTGTCAAACATTCATCAACTCCTCTGTAAAATGAAGATAACGAATCCTGCCATCCATGGTGGTTGTAAATATTAAATGAGATAATATGTACAATGGCTAGCTTAAAGTAAATGCTCAAAAAACAACCACCATGTCAACAGATAAGGTCACACCAGTTCCGAGGTGAGGCCGTGAAGTTGTGCTTGCAGAAGGTTCTCCCTGGTACCACCTATCACAGCAACAGTGCTTTGGAGAAGAACAGCACTGTTCTTTTGGGGGCCCACATGCTGCGAAGTGGTTAGGCTTGGCTCTGCATGACACTGGGGCCACACAGCTGGGTTCCAATTCCACTCTGCCATTTATCAGCTGGGTGGCCTTAGGCAAGTCCCTTTGCCTCTCCATACCTCAATTCCCACCTCTGTAAAGTGAGGATGATAATTGTACCCCCCCATAGGTCATTATGAGTATGAAAAGCTTTAATGCGTGAGATGCTTAGAACTGCCACAGGGTAAGCTCCACTTGTGTTAGCAACTAGGATGAGGATGATGAATCAACTGGAGCAAAGAGCTGAGGTTTATTTTGTGTTAGCATTTCCAGAACAATAAGGCTTCCTCATGAGATCCCTGATGCTCAGTCTAGTAGCTGTATGAAAGAATTCCTGAACCAGAGTCAGTCTCTCTCTCTCTCTCTCCTTCCTCCTACTACTGCCACAGCTTTCTGCAGCCCTTTTCTTTCCTGCCCAAGCCCTTTGTCCTTCTTCTTTCCACCACTCGGATTCCTGTGCTTTCTCCATCCTCACAGGCCACCCAGAGTGCATTCAGTGAAATGCCTCTGGGGTTGGTTGTCATGGAAATGGCAGCTTGCCCCAGAAACTTCTTGGAGTGATGTTGGTGTGGGGTTGGATTTGGTAGATTCTAGTTTTTAATGCATGTAATTTACTTCTTTTTTTTTTTAAGTTATGATCATAAACCTACCCAACTCAGTAGTATATTTTCAAGTACTCCCTTTTTTCAAAGTAACCCCCTCATTAGAGAGAAAGGGAGGCTAGATTACTAAATCCAATTTTGCCCACAATTTGACTAGGCCCCACTCTGGCTCTGGGGAGTTCCTCTGACCTCCCTTTTGCAGAACACAGCATGAGCTCAATGAGACAAGCATGGGGTTTACTGTCAGGCAGGCCTGGGTTTAATCCCAGGTCATCCTCTTCACGGTTGTTTGACCATAGACAAGGCACTTATCCTCTCTGAACCTCAGTTTTCTCATTCTACCTTATAGGGTAGTAAGGATTGAATAAGTTCGTGTTTCTACAGCAGCTAGCTGCTACGTGGTAAACTCTCAATGCTTTTTTTTTTTTTTCCCTAAATCAAAAGGCAAGACCCTATAGGGAAGGAAAGCAGGGTGTCATTGAGAATGACAAAGCTACAAAATGACGGAATTGTGTTTCACCTCCTGCTCTTAGCCCTCATCTCTATTTAAAGTTCTTAGTCATGAGGTGAAGGAGGAAGCACAAATTGTGAAATGTGGAAAGAAATCCTGCATAGAAGGTAGGCAGAAACATGCTATAATTGTTGCCATTGACCTGTTGACCCCAAAATTTCTGACTTGACAAAATCGCCACATCACATCTCCAGTGAAATTAGGTCAGAAAACAAGACATAGGAAGAAAGGAATGTTTTTTGTGTCTACTCAGGTGTCTTAGAATAAGCCTCTTTAAAGAGAACAGAGGGAATAGAGGGAGGTTTGTATAATATCGCATGTCGTGCTATAACATCAGTAACCATTTCTTCACTGTTGGCTTGGCAACCAATCCAGGAACCAGTATGTCTCACCATTGATACCTAGGCTAGGACCTCCTGTCTAAGGAAGTGTGTATCGATACTGACATTGATGCCCATTGGCATGTATGTAGCCCCTACTACATGGTTCCTGACATATACAGTTTTTAATCCACATGTATGAAGTAACAGACAGAAACTTAATGTCCAAAAAAGTTAAGAATTTTATTACTTATATAGGAAATTCTGGCTTCAAATTTAGTTCTGCAGCAAAGACTATTTCTGAACAAAGCATTTCTTAAAAATAGGAAATTAGAGACATTAATTTGAATATCAAGAATATTCAAGAGGTACCAGAGGAAAATACAAAAATTATGGAAGACATAAATTGTAGACATTAAAATTATGTAACATATAAATCATGGAAATACCAATATGAAATTTCACAATGCTTTTTTCTAGGTACATTTCTAGATTGGATTTCACAGGTCATTATCTGAAAGAGTTACTCTCACTGATTAATTATTCTCACTGATTAAAAAGAATTACCTAATATAAGCCCATTTGCTTGACTACTCTGACTCTATTATCCACATTTTGTAGTGAGACAGCCCTTCTTATTAGAGATTTATCTTCTATACTTTTTGTAATTATGGAGTTTAAAATATGAGTGTACAAACTTAACAGCAATTTTTCATTGCTGTTTCAAGATGTTGCTAAATGTTTAAAAATGAAAACAAAAAATGCCCTTGCAGAAAATGTTTCCATTCACCGGGTTTTCTCAGGATAGTAGCCCAAGAGATCAGGAGAGGAATAAGGCAACATTAATTATTATCAGTTCTCAGAGAGGGTATTGTGCCTATTGTAAGATATTCACATACATGTGTATGTGTATATGTGTGTGTGTGTGTGTGTGTCTTTTCCAAAGGATGTTTCAAAGTATAGCCAGCTAGGGAGACTGTCAGTGGAGGGCTTATTTATTCTCCAGCGTCCACTCCAGTAACTGTTACTGCTGCGAATACATTAGAAACCCCTAATTTAGATTAATTTCGCTTTCTGAAAAATCCTAGGGTACTGGACTGAGTTTAGAACCAAGAGTCAGAGAAGGAGTTTCTGGTCCCAACTCTGTCACAGCCATGACCTTGGGCAATCAGCAAGCCTTCTGGGTCTGTCTCCTCTTCTGTAAAATAAGGGAATTAGGCCAGGTGACCTAAGGCCCCTTCTAGCTTTAAATCAAAACAGAATCAGGTAGCCGTGTGTGCTATTTAACCCCTCATAAGTAGGACATTTTAGGCTAAATGTTAACCTAAAAGCTTAACATAATTTCTCCTCTGACACCTCAGTCGGTGCGAACACACTTGCTTATATTGGAGTTGCCCACAGGATAGCAAAGAAGCCCCACGTGTGAACTCTCCATCGTGGGCAGTTTCACAGTGACACAGTCAGACACCCAGCATCACAGTAAAGACCAATGGTGCTAACAAGAGTCAGTTCTCCTGGATGCCATACCAGTAAGGCTGAGCATTTTTTAGTAAATCTGTGTCTCTCCTAATCTAAATGGGGCATCTACCACCTTAACGGACTGTTATAGAAATTCATTAAAAATTGTGAGCAAAGGTATTCCAGCCCAATTTTTTAAAGATAGGACTTTTTTTTTATTTTGTTGCTTTCATGGTTTTTTTTTTTTTTTTTTTTTCATCTGTTTGTTTGTTTGTTTGTTTTGAGGTACTGGGGCCGGGGTTGAACCCAGGACCTCGTTCGTATGTGGGAAGCCAGCTCTCAACCACTGAGCCACATCAGCTCCCAGATAGGGTTTTTTTAATGCATCAATTCTAAGAAGATGACCCACAAAATATGCTATAATTATTGCACCATTATACCAACTCAACTTTAATCTCTTTATGTTCCCCACCACCAAAAAAAAAAAAAGGAGAATCTAAATAAAGAATAGATATCTCTCTAAGTAACCCCTATAACAGAGGAGTTTGGTTTGAGTGTTCTAGCAGAACCCATGTGAAAAGGATGTTCTCATTTCCATCGTCTCCTAGAGAGGCTCAGCTCAGGCCCTGTGGTCTGGAATTCTCAGCCCCACTAGGTCAAGCCCTCTGCTCAGGCCAGAGCTAGACTAATTCACCTTAAAGAAACCAGCAGTGGAATATGTCCTAGCTTTCCCCCCCCCCATTCTACCTGCTGCAATGCTCTGCTATTTCAACCTAATATTTTCCACATTAAGTATTCATAAAACAAGTGAGTAGGACCCCCAATCCTCTCCCACCCCACCTGCAGTCACACCTGGTAAGTGGACAGCCCTACTCACCCTTTTCACCAGGTAGCCTTCCCTGAGCCGCTTTGGTTCCATGATGGATGGACAGAAAGATGGACTGGTCCACTCTCAGACAAGTCCTCTCAGAAGCTCACCCTCCTCTGAGAGACAAGGCGATTGTGGGTTGGCTTTTCTACACCAAGGCCCCTTTCACAATTTCCCCTCTGCTGGTGGTCACATGATCATGCCCTCTTCCCCTCACTGGGGTGAAAGATCAGAATGAGGAACTGCTGGCTTAAACAACCCAGTCTTTGCAAATGTTGGAGACTTAGTAAAAGTACAGCTGGGATAAATATTCATCCGAGGTAAACTTTTATGACCACAAATAAAGTCATTCTTCCAAAGAGAAAAAAAAAAAAGTGAAAGAAAGGGGAAGATGAATGAGGAGACCATATTGGTGGAAATTGGGAATAATTCTTAGAAATTATTCTTGAGATCCTGGATATGCTCCATAAAAATGCCAAGACTTTCAGAACCTTCTCGTTAGCCTAAGGAAAGTAACTACTATGAAGTGAAAACCTACTCTCTGACAGGCACTGTCTTCACTGCTTTTTCAGCCTCTCTCATTTAATTTAGTCATGAGGAGAAACCCATGGGGGAAAGTATATTATCACACCTATTTTAGAGATAAGAAAATTCAGGCTCAGAAAAGAAAGCAGTTTTTTTTTACCAAGGTCACACAGCAGGTAAGCAGGGAACAGAAGCACAGGGAGTGACCTCCCCAGGATGCTGCTCCCTGCCCTCGGCCTGAGATCAGGAAGTCACACACAACGCTACTCCCATAGGATGCCAGTAAAAGGAATCCATAACCAGACCATGAGGTTGATGATAGTGAAAGTGGGATGTAGGCCTCATTTGATAACATTGACCTCATCGTGGCTAAGGTTTATGTAAATGGAATATTATTTTCACATTGGATTGAATTGTGACATTATATGAATATATTCCTCCTTGAATTTTACCTCTAATATGATAATAAAATATATTACATTTCATTTGCCAACAACAAAAAGAATCCATAACCAAACACGCTTGAGGAACTCTGCGTCCTGGGGACACTCCTTACACATTAACAAATTAAAGACCCAACCCCCAGCAGTACTACAGATGAGCATCCTGTTGTAATGGTGTTTAAGCCAGTGCTTGTCAAACTTATTTGACCACAGAGTCCTTTTTGGAACTATTTCTATTAACATTCTGAAAAACTAGCATTCCATAGAACAAACTTTGAAAAATGTTAACCTGGCCATGTGAAAATAGGCAGGTTATTTAATCACTCTGTGCCTCAGTTTTCTCATCTGTAAAATGGGAATAACAATACTTCTAGCTTGGCTTAATGCTTACCTCTCAGACTTCTGAAAGGGAAGCACCTGAACTGACAGTCCCATCAGGTCAGTGCCCAATGTAAAAGCAAGGTGCTATTAACAGTAGAGGAGCAAAGGGCCCTAGGCAGACCAAAACAGTAGGTGTCCACTTAAGGTCTCTGAGGAGCAGAAAGGTTAGGGAGTGGAAGCAGCTCTGTTCTTGAGATTTTCTGAGAGCCTGCTGATTCACTCTTCTCCTTCCTTCTAGCTATAGCCAGCGGTCATTGGCCATCTGACTATTTTTCACTTTTCATTTTGTGCAAATAGAGATTCCATTAAATTATAGATGGTTTGCCATCCATTTTCTCATTCCACTGAAGTTAGTTAGAAATTATTAGAAAGTAGTGGGCAGTAAGAGTGGAGGCACCAACATCTGATGGCCCCTGAGCAAAATGGAAACAAATAAAGGGATAATTTGCCATGTCTGCATTCAGACAAGCATTTTGCTATATCTGTTTTGGTTTTTTTTGTTTGTTTGTTTGGGTTTTTTTTACAGGTAATGGAAATAGTTCATAGAGTTATAAGTGGAAGTTAACCAAATTTGATTTCATGGCTAAATTTATCTGCTGTAGTTTAACTGAATAAGTGATTTCTATTTTGGAATGTTATGGGTTTTTTCCCCTTTGTCCTAGTATGACAAGAGGGCTTAGGAACACTTGCTCAGAGATGTCATGTGATTTGGAACATATAAAAGCTCCCCCTGCCTTCTGAATAATTCATTTTAAGAAACACATACTGAATGCTTAATATGTGCCAGGCCCTGGACTAAGTGTAAGGGTGAGAATGTTTTGCCACCAAGGAACTCTGAATTTGTGAATCAGCCAAGCATTACCAATGATGGATTAGACAAAGCCACTCCTCCTTCCCCCTTCTGCCATGGGACATCACGCCTGCTTAGCAACACCTAGTGGCAAGTGTCGGGAACTGTCTGAATCAATAACTGTTGGCCTTTCTCTCTACCCTTACCAACCAGAGTTGGAGCAATTGCTCTTCTGCTCTGAAGATCCCGTACCCAGACCAGATAATTAGAACCCACTCCAATATCTTCTTTATGTATGTGTGTCTATGCTTACTTTTAAAAATCTCCTTTTGAAGTTGAATATAGACTTGCCATGGGACCCGACAATACCATTGCTAGGTATATAGCTAGAAGAACTGAGAGCAGTGACACAACTAGACATCTGCACACCGATGTTCTTAATAGCGTTATTCACAATAGCCAAAAGTTGGAGACAACCCAGATGTCCATCAACTGATGAATGGATAAACAAATTGTGGAGTATACACATGATGGAATATTATGCAGCAGTAAGAAGAAATGAAGTCGTGAAACATATGACAATACAGATGAACCTGGAGGACATTATGTTGAGAGAAGCAAGCCAGACACAAAGGGACAAATACTTTATGATTGCCCTACTATGAACTAAATATATTAGGTGAAATATAAATATATTATGTGAAATATGAATATAGGTAAAATTGCACATATAAAACTGTTTTTCTTTGAAGCTGAACAAATATAAGTTAATACTACACAATGTTAATATCAAACAAAAGAAAAACATTATACTAAGTGAAGGAGACCAGACACAGAGTACTACATAGTGTATGATTCCATTTATATAAAATGTAAATATAAATCAATTTATAAAGATGAAAGGAGATTAGTGGTTATGTAGGGCTGAAGAAGGAATGCTAAGGGGTGTGGGGTCTTTCTTTCTGGAGTAATTAAATCATTCTAAAATTTTTGAGATAATGAATGTACAACATTGTGATTGTACTAAAAGCAATTGATTATACACTTTGGACAGAATAGCCAGAAACAGCAGCTATGTACAGTGGGGGAAGCATAGAGAGATTGAGAGGTGAGCAATTTTCTTGTTTGCTTGTCTGTTTTTTTGTTTATTATTACTGAAATAATGAAAATGCTCTAATAATGATTGAAGGGATGAATGCACAACTACGTGATTATAGCAAATACCATGATTGTCCACTTTGGATGAATTGTATGTTTATTAATATCTATCCATAAAATTGACTTGTTAAAAAAAATATCCTGCCCTCCTTTTGATGTTTTTTATCTTGGAAACAGTCTTGTACTACATTTTGTTGGTGTAAAGAAATTTAAGACTTTGGCATAAGCAAAAAAAGATTACTGGGTGTCTCCAATGGGAAACTATGCAATATTTATAGTGCACCCTTCCAGGTTATTTGAATCTATGGTGTTTGTCTCTGAGCTATTGTACAACCCTAAATTGTAACTGATAGCAATCAAATAATTCATGTCTATTGACATGTAAACAAATTTTATGTGGTAGAGTTTCAATAGACTACTTTCCCTCAAGAAAGTCAGTTTTGTGTTCATTTGCAAATTGATTTCAATATTCCCCTATTCCATATAAATTTGTGGCTTTTTTACTTCTCCTTTGAACCAGTTATGACATCTGGCTGGTTCCCTAATTTATTCAACAATGGACTTCTTTGTAACTCATGGAACAGCAAGCAGGATAAGCTTCATGTTTATATTGGTTCCTTTTGCCCCCAAGTCTTATGGGGGCAATGTGGAGTGACCAAGGTAGATCCCATGGAATTACTGGGTTTGTATCAAATCTGAGGAAGCCTGAGCTTAGGAAGCCTGGATCCTTTATAATCTTTTTCCAAGCTGCCCAGACTTTGCCTTAGAGAAAGGCGTTTATCTTTAGAGTACTTGAAAGTAAAGAAATCTACCCTTTTCTCTGGAAGCAGACACTATCCCTGTCATCTATAGCTATTCACTACACCTACACTTGGGAAAAGGTCACACCTCTGCTTGGAAGATATGCCCAGACACAAGAGATCCATGGAGAATTATTTCCCTACAAGGAAAGTCTTAAGTTGTCTAATTCATTTAAACCTATTAGAGACTATCTAATTGGTACTTGGTAGGCTTCCAGTTGAAGACTGGGAACTGAGCTCACATATTGAGCAACCTGCCCCCCACAGACAGACAGGCAGACATGCAAATTTTCATGAAAATGATACAGGAAATATAAAAGTAGGGACATATCTATATCCATTCAAGGTACCATGGAAGAGTACCATCCCCATGAAAGAAACTCTGAGAAATTTCTATAGAAAATGTCTGTAAAAAACAACTTTGGATTAACTGCCCATAGAAGAAAGTCCATCTGAAGAGTAAGTAGATGCTCTCACTCAACACTGGTGAAGAGGTAGTTATCAACTAATTAAATATTTTCCTCTGGCTCCTTCAACCAAATTGCCTCATTTCTTATTTGAGAGTTTTAGAAGATCTACTTGAATAATTTTGAACAAGGGGAGAACAAAGATTGCAATTTTTTTATTCATAAGCTTTGCTTCAAAGAAAGATTGCCTCACATATTTCCTTGCTCCATCAGCTGAGAGAGCCTAGAAACAATGTCACCCCACTAGCAATAAGCATGCCTAGTGCCCAGATCTTGGCTTCTAATACTATTCTTTTAAAAGAAGGAACCAGGGCTTCTTGGAGAAAAGGCAGATTCTAAGACTAGGTCAGGAAATATGCAAGATGAGCCTTTTATAGTGCCAGAAGGTAAGGAAATGATAAAAAATAAAACAAAAATTTTAAAAATATGGCTTATGTCAAAGGGGCAAGGAGCCAACTGAAAGAGCTCCCAATGGCCAAAGCTGGAACAATTTAAAGAACAAAGTAAAGTAGCATTGGATTATAGCACAAAGTATAAAGTAAATATCCATGCATCCATACTGATATAAACAAATGATTGAATAAACAAACAAATGGGGGAGAATAGAAAAATTTATTCCAAAATTCCAAGAATTCCAAATAATTTGTGCATATACTCTACCTTCAAGGAGGTGGGGCATAATAACTCCCCACTTCTTAACTGTGGGATGCATGCAGTGACTTCCTGCTGAAGAATACAGTATAGAAAGGAGGAAGAAGAGTAACTTTGCAAGGAAGAAACATGACAAACACTTCCTCCACCAGGTGATCAAGGTTAACATCAACAGTGATTAGTCATGTTGATTGTATGAACCTTGATATCTCAATCTAATAATGAGAAAAACATTAGACAAACCCCAATTGAGAGACATTCTACAAAATACCAGGACTCTTCAAAATTGTCAAAGTAATCAAAAACAAGGAAAATCTGAGAAATTGTCACTGTCAAGAGGCACCTAAGGAGATGTGACAACTAAATGCCATGATACCTTGGATGGGATCACAGAACAGAAAAAGGACAATAGGTAAAAGCTAAGGGAATCTGAATGAAGTATAGACTTTAGTTAATAATAATGTATCAGGAATGGATGTGGCTCAAGCAGTTGAGCATCCGCCTCCCACATAGGAGGTCCCAGGTACAGTTCCTGGTGCCTCCTGAATAAACAAAAACAAAGAAAAAAGCCAACTGAGGGAAGTTGATGTGGCTCAGTGGTTGAATGCCGGCTTCCCACATACAAGGTCCCGGGTTCAATCCCCAGCCCCTGGTACCTCAAAAATAATAATAATAATAACAATCTTGATAATAAAATAATAATAATGATATATCAATCCTGGTTCATTTGTTATGACAAATGTACCATACTAATGTAAATGTTACTAATAGGAGAAGCTGAGTGGGGGGCATATGGGAACTCTCTGTGCTATCATATTTGCAAGTTTTCTGTAAATCTAAAACTTTTCTAAAATAAAAAATTTACTTAAAAAAAAAAAGCATTTGGAATTCATCTTAATTCTATCCTGTGCAGATGGAGATTCTGATGCAACACCTTCCATATTGTTGTGTTCACATTCCATTTTTTCAGGAAATCTTTAAATTTGGTAACAATTGTTTTTGCAGTGAAAACTATACTTTGTCAGTTCTTTCTCTCCCCTGAGGATTATGGAGGTTCAGAAGTTTGCTTTTTTAAAAGGTGCACCTTTGTTAAGTTCAATATTTTAATGCACCGTATAACTTTCTTTCTGGTCATGACTCAATGTGAAAAGCATTCAGATTTCAGATTTTTAAAAAATATCATTAAATAAGTG
Source organism: Tolypeutes matacus (assembly GCA_026826555.1). Lineage (NCBI taxonomy): Eukaryota > Metazoa > Chordata > Mammalia > Cingulata > Chlamyphoridae > Tolypeutes > Tolypeutes matacus. The sequence goes on from JAKSZT010054030.1 coordinate 19,308,584, forward strand.
TATTTATTACACCAACAACATCCAAAAACTAAGAGAAGAATGTCAGTAATACAGGCAAGCTGGACACTCTAGTTGCTGGAGGTGTGGATGACTGAGGGTTGATAGGAACCAAATATGAATCCTACTAGAACCTGGGAAGAGTGCAGCAAACGGAGTTCACGGAATGGCGTGCTGGGCATGTGCGGCTAGACACTGCCAGCTCCCACCCTGTGTAGAGAGCTAGCAGCCCACCTAAAGGGGGAGTGCAGCAGTGCTACTGCTGCCTGCAAATGAAGGCAATTGTTCTCGTTAAACAGGGAGCCTAGGGGAGCAGCAGACTTACAGAAGACATGTGGAGTTTGTTTACTGCACAATGGTGACCAGCAGTGGGGCAATTGGGGGCTGAAATCCAAGCTGTGTTTGACAAGCCGCCAAGCCCTGCCCTCCAGCACAAGTGGAAGCTGTCCTGGGGAAGGGGTGCTTTTTCCTTTTGTGCTGTCCCTCCAGTTGAGCACTGTGGTCCTGCGGATGCACCTGCTCAGAGGAGGGGCCTTTCACTCATTTACACAGGGATGCTCTCTACATACTAGCTGCAGCCCACAAGAAATGCCAGCTGCAGCAAAACCGAACCCTGGGCAGCTCCTCGCTTCTAACCGCTGCTGCTGTTGCAGGCTCGTTCAAGCAATTAGGCCTCTGCTCTTTCCCTGCAAAATAATAGTGAATCTAAAAGATTCTCTACTTTCTTTCTTTGGGCTTCAGTGAAATGAACAGGGCAGGACTCATCTCAACTCTAACACTGAAATATATAGATCCATCTCTTTAAGGGCAGCAAGCAAGCTAAAAATCAACATACGTGAAAAAATGTGATTATTCCAAATGTAATATGTTTCTGATGGACTTCCAGGAAGATGACGGACTAGTAAAACACGGGAATCTCTTCTCCAGAAAAATAGCTACAGGACAGGCTGAAACAGCCCCCAAAAAGATCTTCTAGGGTTTAGGACAGCAGGTGCAGGCTGCACACCACCCAGAGGAGGGGACAGAAGAGGGAAATCACGACAACAGAACCATGAGTTGGAACCAGTGGCAGCTGCTGCTGCCGGCACCCTCCCCCACACTAAAGACTCTTTAGAATTCTCAGTTCTCTGGGCCTGCGTGTCATGGGAGTTGCAGAAGGAGAAGAGAAGGGGAAAGGGGCAGAAAGAGTATTTGAGGAAATAATAGCTGAAAATTTCCCAACTCTCACGAAAGAAATGAACTTACATGTCCAAGAAGCACACCGTACCCCAATCAGAATAAATCCAAATAGGTCTACACCAAGACACATACTACTCAGAATGTCAAATATAAAAGATAAAGAGAAAATTTTCAGAGCAGCAAGAGAGAAGCAAACGATCACGTACAAGGGAAGTCCAGTAAGACTTAGTGCAGATTTCTCTTCAGAAATCATGGAGGTGAGAAGACAGTGATATGATACAATTAGGAAACTGAAAGAGAAAAACTGCCGGCCAAGGATTCTTTATCCAGCAGAACTGTCCTTCAAAAATGAAGGTGAGTATATAATATCCACATACAAACAGAAACTAAGAGAGTTTGCAAAAATGAATCCAACTTTGCAGGAAATATTAAAGGAAGCCTTAGAACCCGAAAGAAAAAGACAAGAGAGAGAGGCTTGGAGGAGAGTATAGAAGGAAGAATAGCAGAAAGGATAACCAAAAGAGTAAAAACACAAGACAAAAACAAGATAATATATGAAAACCAAAGAATAAAATGGAGGAAATAAATAGTGCATTTACAGTAATATCATTGAATATGAACAGATTAAACTCCCCAATCAAAAGATACAGGATGATAGAATGGATAAAAAAAACATGAGCCATCCATATGCTGCTTACAAGAAACTCACCTTAGAGCCAGGGATACAAACCGGCTGAAAGTGAAAGGTTGGAAAAAGATACTCCACACGAATAGTAACCAGAAAAGAGCAGGGGTAGCTATACTAATATCAGACAAAACAGACTTTAAATGCAAAAGTTATAAGAGATACAGAAGGCCATTATATATTAATAAAAGGGACGATCCACCAGGAAGATATAACAGTCATAAATATCTACACACCTAACCAGGGAGCCCCAAAATATATGAGACAAACTCTAGCAAAACTGAAGGGAGAAATAGACATTTCTACAATAATTGTTGGGGACTTCAACACTCCACTCCCATCATTAGATAAAACAACTAGACAGAAGATCAACAAGGAAACAGAGAACCTGAACAGTATGATAAACACGTTAGACCTAAAAGACAAATACAGAACACTACATCCAAACTCAGTGTGTTATACATTCTTCTCAAGTGCCCATGGATTTTTCTCTAGGATAGACCACATGTTAGGTCACAATGCAGCTCTCTATAAATATAAAAAGACTGAAATTAAACAAAGCACCTTCTCAGATCATAATGGAATGAAACTAGAAATCAATAATAGATAGGAAAAAAGTAAATTCACAAATGTGTGGAGACTGAACAACACACTCCTAAATAATCGGTGGGTCAAAGAAGAAATTGCAAGTGAAATTAGTAAATATATTGAGACAAATGAAAATGAGTACACAACATATCAAAACTTATGGGATACAACGAAGGGAGTCTTGAGAGGGAAATTTATAGCCCTAAATGCCTATATTTAAAAATAAGAAAGAGCTAAACTCAAAGATTTAACTGAACAACTAGAGAAACTAGAAAAAGAACAGCAAACCAATCCCAAAGCAAGCAGAAGGAAAGTGTAGCAGTTTGGCAGTTTGATGTAATTATGAATTCCAAAAATAGATACTGGATTATGCTTGTAAACTGGTCTGTTAATCAGGCATGATTAAGTTATGATTAGGGCATTGACTGAGCCACATCAGTAGGGCATTGAGCCCCACCCCTTGGTGGGTAGGGAAATCAAATATAAAAGGCATGACAAAGGACAGAGGGAGCAGTTTTTGAGGTGGAGAAGTTTTGATGTTGGAGTCTTGAGCTGGAGCCCCGGGAAGTAAGAGAGCTTGTAGAGAAGGCCCCGGGATAGAGACAAGCCATTTGCCTGATAGTCTACAGCTGACCTTGTGGAGGAAACAGAGGAGCTAAGCCCAGAGAGAAATGCAGCCTCGGGAAGAGAGGAACCCAAGAAGCCTGAATCCTGGCAAATGTCGGCAGCTCTCTTGCTCCAACATGTGGCAATGGACTTTGGTGAGGGAAGAAACTTATGCTTTATGGCCTGGTAACTGTGGACTTCTACCCCAAATAAATGCCTTTTATAAAAGCCAACCTACTTCTGGTATTTTGCATCAGACCCCTTTGGCTGACTAATACAGAAAGAAATAATAAAGATCAGAGCAGAAGTAAATGAAAATGAGAACAGAAAAACAATAGAGAAAATCAACAAAACCAAAAGCTGGTTCTTTGAGAAGATCAATAAATTGACAAACCCCTAGCTGGACTAACAAAGAAAAAACAGAGAGAAGATACAAATAAACACAATCAGAAATGAAAGGGGGTTACAAATAACCCCACAGAAATAAGAATCATAGGAGGATATTATGAGAAACGATATGCCAACAAACTAGACAACCTTGATGAAATGGACAAATTTCTAGAAATGCAAAACCAACCTACACTGATGCTACAAGAAATACAAGAACTTAACAAACCAATCACATTTAAGGAGATTAAATCCATCATCAAAAATCTCCCAGCAAAGAAAAGCCCAGGACCAGATGACTTCACAGGTGAATGCTACCAAGCATTTAGAAAAGAATTAACGCCAATCCTGTTTAAACTCTTCCAAAAAAATTGAAGAGGAGGGAAAATTACCCAACATGTTTTATGAAGCCAATATCACCCTAATACCAAAGCCAGATAAAGATTCTACAAGAAAAAAAAAATTACAGGCCAATCTCTCTAATGAACATAGATGCAAAAATTCTCAACAAAATACTGCAAATCGAATCCAACAGCATATCAAAAGACATACATCACGACCAAGTGGGATTTATTCCTGGTATGCAAGTCTGGTTCAACATAAGAAAATCAATCAGTGTAATACACCACATTAAAAAATTGAAGGGAAAAAAAACACATGCTCATCTCAGTCCATACAGAAAAGACATTCAACAAAATCCAGCATCCTTTTTTGATAAAAACACTTGAAAAGATAAGAATAAAAGGAAAATTCCTCAATATGATAAAAGGCATATATGAAAAACCCACAGCCAACATCATACTCAATGGGGAATGGTTGAAAGTTTTCCCTCTAAGATTGGGAACAAGACAAGGATGCCCACTGTCACCATTGTTATTCAATATTGTACTAGAAGTTCTAGCTAGGGCAATTAGATAAGAAAAAAAAATTAAAGGCATCCATATAAGAAAAGAGGAAGTAAAACTCTCACTGTTTGCAGATGACATGATCCTTTACTTAGAAAATCCTGAAGTATCCACAACAAAACTACTTGAGTTAATAAATGAGTTCAGCAAAGTAGCAGGATACAAGATCAACACGCAAAAATGAGTAATGTTCTTGTACACTAGTGCTGAACAACCTGAGGAGGAAATCAGGGGGGATATACCATTTACAATAGCAACATAAAAACTCAAATATCTAGGAATTAATTTAACCAAAGAAGTACAGGACCTATATGCAGAAAACTACAAAACAATGCTAAAAGAAATCATGAAGACCTAAACAAATGGAAAGACGTTCTGTGTTCATAGATTGGAAGAATAAATATCATGAAGATGTCAGTCTTACCCAAACTGATTTATAGATTCAATGCAATATCAATCAAAATCCCAACAGCTTACTTTACAGAATTAGAGAAGGCAATTACCAAATTCATCTGGAAGGGTAAGTATACCCGAATAGCTAAAAGCATTCTAAAAAAGAAGAGCGCTGTGGGAGGAATTTCACTGCCTGAGCTTGAAACATATTACAAAGCTACAGTGGTCAAAACAGCATGGTACTAGCATAAAGATAGACACATTGATCAATGGAATAGAAGTAAGAGTCCAGAAATAACTCCTCACTTCTATGGCCAACTGGTATTTGACAAACCTACTAAGTCCATGTTAATGGGACAAAACAGTCTCTTCAACAAATGGTGTTGGGAGAACTGGAGATCTATTACCAAAAGAATGAAAGAGGACCCCTATCTCACCCCCTATACAAGAAATAACTCAAAATGAATCAAAGATCTAAATATAAAAGCCAGGGCCATAAAACTACTAGAATAAAACGTAGGGAAACATCTTCAAGACCTTTTAATAGGTGGTGGTTTCTTGGACCTTACACCCAAAGCATGTGCAACAAAAGAAAAAAATAGATAAATGAGACCTCCTCAAAATTAAACACTTTTGCACCTCACAGGATTTTGTCAAAAGGGTTAAAAGGCAGCCAACTCAATGGGAAAAAATATTTGGAAATCACATACCTGATAAGGGTTTAATATCCAGAATATATAAAGAGATGTTACAACTCAACAATAAAAAGGCAAACGACCGAAGCTTGGGACATCTATCTGCGCGGATCGGCGGCGTGGACCGAACGGTGGAGATTCGTGAGTTTTGAGGCTGCCGGTGGAGGTTGGCACAGGCGGCTGAGCACCGCGGTTAGGGAAAAAAAAATAAAACGGCCATTTGGAGCCGCGGGCGGGGCGAAAAAGTTTTATTTTCTGGGGATCTGGCTGCCTGGCGCCCCTCGGACCTTGTGTGAACAGAGCAAATGAGCTAATCAGCACCCGGTGAACCGGAGGGGGGATTTTGTTCGGGGAACGGAGCTGATTTCCCTAGCCATCCAGGGATAAGACCCGGGCCGCTGCGGAGCCAGGAGGAAGAGACACTTCCCAAAAAAGGGAGGGTTCGGTTGGAAGACAGGGAAGGGTATTTTATATTTTTAGGCATTGATCTGGCTGCCTGCACTGCCCCATAGCTTTGGGGAGCAGATAAGCCGACCTGAAGCAGCATCAGGCTGAGAGCAGATGCGAATCTGCACTCAAACTGATTTACTGAGCAGCCCGGTGACGCTGGAGCTCGGCGCCAGAAGGGGCGGAATCCACCGTCTTTAGCACTCCTCACTGACTAACATCAGAGCTTCAGCTAACCTGGGGATTCCGGAAAGTGGGACGTGCTTGATTAATTTCCACGGGCCCAGCTAGGGTCCCTTCCGTAAGGGGGTTGGTCTAGAGGAGGAATTATTCTGGGTCCTGCATTTGGCTAAAAAAAAAAAAAAAAA
>JAKSZT010054030.1:19319833-19402064 GCA_026826555.1 Tolypeutes matacus
TATATATATATATAACATTTTTGTAAGCAAATACACATATATGCATATATATTTATATATCATTTTGCAAATGTTTGTATGTATTGTGAGAATTTTGATTTTTACCCATAATAAAAAAAAAAAAAGGCAAACGACCCAATTAAAAAATGGGCAAAAGACTTGAATAGACATTTCTCCAAAGAAGAAATACAAATGGCAAAAAAACACATGAAGAAATGCTCAGCATCACGCATTATTAGAGAAATGCAAATCAAAACTACAATGGGATATCACTTCACATTACAAGAATTGCCAGTATTAAAAAGACAGAGAACCACAAGTGTTGGAGAGGATGTGGACAGATAGGAACACTTCTTCACTGTTGGTGGGAATGCAGAATGGTACAGCCACTGTGGAGGACTGTTTGGCAGTTCCTAAAGAAGTTGAATATAGAATTGCCATGTGACCCGGCAATACCACTACTGGGTATATACCCAAATTACTGAGAGCAGTGACACGAACAGACATCTGCACACCAATGTTCATAGCAATATTATTAACGATTGCCAAAAGTTGGAAACAACCCAGGTGTCCATGAACAGACGAATGGATAAACAAACTGTGGTCTATTCACACAATGGAATGTTATGCAGTTGTGAGAAGAAATGAAGTCGTAAAGCATATGACAACATGGATGAACCGGGACGACATTATGTTGAGCAAAGGAAGCCAGACACGAAAGGACAAATACTGTATGAATGCATTACTATGAATCAAATATATTGTGTAACATATTGTTTGATTCAAAAAAAATTTTTATATGTATCTAGTACATTTAATTGAGAAATGTATGTATTTATTCATCTGTGTTTACTTTTTAGTTTTTAATTGTTTATATTTTCAATTATTAAATGTACAAAATAAAGTATATATATATACATGTTTATGAAAGAGCTAGACCCAGAAGGGTGCAATCACAAAGCATCTAGCTTTTTCTCAGCACTCCCCACTCTGAGAATCAATTCTTTCTCTGCCCGTTGAATGAAATCTCAGACAGATCCCACAGATTCCCCAATAACTCTTAGCTTTATAAAAAGAGTCTAATAATCACATAACTCTAGTCTGACTCTAGTTCAATGTTATAAAAGCTACCACAACTACCTAGTTTTTTTTCAATAACAGCTTTTCCTCTTCCCCAACTGGAAAAGTGGAGTGGGGGGGGAAGGCTGTAATTTGCTTCTTCATTCTGGCCTAGCTCCCTCTCCAACCCCATTTGCTAGTTCTGGTTTTCAGATCTATCCAGGGTCTACGGAGGCACATAGCTATGGTAAAAATACATACATATAGATGCATTGACTCTGACCCTTGGGTAGAACATCTGGGACAGCTGCCTTAGTTCCAATGGGGAAGGCTAGAAAGTATTAGGCATTGTGACTTATTCCTCTTTTCTAAACATCATTTAAACTTAATTTGAACATTTCTGCTTTTCCTGATAACTTAAGGGGCCATGAAAGTAGCCCTGCAGTGCAGGCTTCTTTCAAGTGGAATCATCACCAGTAGCCTCATTCCTTCAGTTGCCCCAGCCCGTAGCCTTCTAGAGTCAGCCCTGGAAGTGGTCTTGCCAGGCTAGCACAGCTCCCAAATGGCACTGGTGCCTCTGATGCCCCATGGCTGGCTCCTCCTCTCCCGGGATGTTTGTGTTGCTTCCTCCATCAGAGACCCATGCTGGCGATTCCTTCTGCATGGACGAGACCTCCTCTCTGGCTGTTTGCTTACCACTTGCTCTTCAGTCTCTGGACTTCCAGCAGACAATCTCTCTGTTAGGGGACCCTTCACCCCTCCTGTTGGTTCTCTTGTGCAAGATCCCTTTTAAGTCCACCCCAAGGGAACCACGTGCCTAGAACCCCCGGCAGCAAGAGTGCAGAAGATGTTGCAGGCTTCCTCAGCTATGGTGACTGCATAGGCCGCAGAACCAAATTTGAGGGCCAACTGAGGAAAAGCCCCTGGTAACTGATGGGACTGTGTTATAAGTGCACATGAATCATCTCTGGCAGAATCTCTGAAACACATAGGGGACCAGAAGACCAGGGGGCAGAATTCCTGTCACAGAAGCTATGGGGAGAGCTTGAGTAATGCCGTGGGCAACAGCTGTTGGGATGCTAGATTCCCCCCAGGCTTGCATGGCTGGAGACCCACTGATTAAATACCTGCATCATGGCCACAAAATACCAAGGACCTCTTCCACCTTCAACTTGTTCAGACAAGTTCTTTCTTAAAATGGGCTTCTTTTGGATACAGCTGCTTGGGATTCCAGTTGTCACCCGTCCTTCTTACATTTCCGGCCCATATCCAGATGAGATAAGTGGCATTTAGTGTGGCTGAGGTCACCGAAGAGATTTTTAAATAAGCTCTTTTAAAAGTTCCTGGCATCATCAGCTCTGAGCTGTTATTCCTGGGTCCGCAGCCATTGCTGCTTAGGCCTGACTGCGTAGGGCACGGAGCTGGGTGTGGCACCAGGGGTGTGGTGAGATCTTGGGCCCTCTACCAGCTGACCTCCCAGAAAAGGTGGGGGAATTTACTTCCCAAACTTATTTAAACCAAATAAAATATTGGATCATGATTTGGTTCTGAACATATTTGACACTCTAAAGTTTGGAAATACTATGTATCTATTTCATTCAGATTCAAACTGACTTGCCACTTCTTTAGAACATATTTTTAGTCCTATTTATAGAAAAATAAAAGTTACCATTTGGGTTTATCTAAATATTTATCAAATAACTTTGGGAAGGGAGACTGGACTAGATACATCTAATTTCCTTTTCTAACACCTAGATTGTGTAATTCTATGAAATAAATATAAGTCACTCAAATTTTGTTTGTTTTGGGATGGTTTGATATTTCTCAAGCCCCTACTTTCTAGAATATTAAAAGCAACAAAACAAAAATAATTCATCTTTTCATGGGAAAGGTAGATGTGAATGAATCTAAAGCATTAATGCTACCAAGCTCTTAAAAAATGGCATGCTTCTTAATACCTTGATCAACATGAATTCATAATATGAAGAGCTAGTATTTATTGAATGTCGGTTACATGTGACATTGTGCCAAATCCTGCATTCATTTTCAATGTCATTGAATCCTTCCAATTTAACAAGTAGCTATTATTATTTCTGTTTTAAAGGTGCGGTAGTAAGCACAGAGAAGTTAAATAACATGCCCATATCAGCTCAGATCATGGGGTAACAGCTGGGATTCTGTCCAAGACCGCCTCTTTCCAATGACTCTCATCTCCAGGCTGTACTCTCCAGCAGCCAAGAGATATCCATTGAACATTAAATTCACATCAGCCCAGAAAAAGACCTTACCATTTCCACAGGGTAAACAAAGCTTTCTTGACGCTTAATTCTAAAAAACAAAACAAACAAAAACAACAAATGCAGCCTTGGGTTGTATATAGCAATTTCTTAAACTGTTTCAACAAATCTGAACTAAAGAAGTGAAAGCTTAAATTGAAAAAGGCCCCTCTTCTATCTGATGAGCATTAAAACAATAGGAGCCACATATGAAACACTCTAATTATCTTAATCCAAGAATAAATGTTGGAATAGATATACATGTATATGTCAGAAAAATATCCTTTATGCACTGCTCCATGTAAATTAGTTTTCATCACAGTGCTTAAGATAAAACTTGAACAGCAAAAAGTTTGAGATTATACTCTATGACAAAGGCTAAAATATGGGTGGCCAGTTAAAAGAGATGTATATGCTTTGAAATATAATCAAGTTATTATTCAATAAATGGTGGTGGTATACTGGATAGCCATATGGAGAAAACAGATAAATTGAGATTCTCTCACTCCTTATATCAAAATAAATTCCAGATGGATCAAAAATGGAAATATTAAAAAAATGATACTGGGAAATTTCTAGCATAAAACATGGGCAAAAATTATTTTTATAACCCCAGAATGGGGAGGCCTTTTTAAGACTGACCTGAAATCCAGATGTCATGAGAAATATAAAATAAATTACATAAAAGCAAAAAATTATATATAAGAAAAATGCCACAAACAAAGCCAAAAGACAAATGTCAACCTGGAAAAAAAAAAGTTTTCATTACATATCACAGAAAAAGGCTAATTTCCTAATCCACTAAGAATTCATATAAGGGAATGCTATAAAGACAATTAATAGAAAATGTGCACAGGAAATGAATACACAGTTCACAGAAAAGGGGAGCAAAATGATTATTAAACTTATGAAAAATATGAGTCCATCCATAATAAAAGGAATGCACACTAGAGGAATAATAATATATTATTCTTTACCTTTCAGATGGCTCAAATTCAAAATGTATTGTACCCCTTGTTGATGATGCTGTAGGGAAATGGTCTTCTGGCTGGTGGGAACGTAAAGTAGAACAAACTTACGGAAGGAAATTTGGCAAATTCAGCAAAATTACAAATGCCCATATTCTTTGACACAGCAAGTATGCTTGAGCATAATCCCATGGGTATGCTTACCCGTGTGCAAATGACAAATATACAGACTCCCCTCACTATCTGGTATAAAGTACCACCTTCCATGATCCTCTATTTCTGTTTTATTGGTTGTTATAATAATTATCAATACCGTCCTTATGATATATACATGTTTGTTTTGTCTGTCTCCCTCTTTAGAATATATATATATGAGATTTCCTTGCTTAAATGTGGAATATTGTCTGATAGGTTGCAGAGGCTCTACTCAACACCACGGAGCTACTGCTGCAGTGACTGCCTACTTCTTATTTTTGCAAATGTATATGTCAATCTAAACCAATCTGTCCTGTCCACAAACTCCATCTACAAGGAGCCTGGATCACCATGGTAACAGCAAAGGCAAGCAGTGTGGAAGGGCTACAAAAAAGCTGGTGAAAAAAGAAAAAGCAACCTATCTATGCCTCAGGAGCCAGTTAGGAGCACTCCTCAGTAAATCCGCACTAGAATGCAAATTTAGGATGCAAATTCTGTGTCTTCTCCACCCTCAAGGTCTTCTATATAACCACGTTTATAGAGTGCCTACTCTGTGCCAAGGAAGGTATCATTATCTCCATTTTGCAGAAGGAAAAATTGAGGTTTAGAGAGGCCAAGAAATTTTCCAAAGTCTGGCATGTTCCAAGGCTGAAATTCAAGACCAGGTCTATGGAATGCCAAGGTCCATGTTCTCCAGTCTCTGATCCTGTAGCATTCAGGATTTGCAAATGTTCATTCAGAAATTGACCATGTAGACTCTTATATCATCACTTATGAAATAAACACAGTGCACAATAAAAGTAAAGGTAAAGCAAGCATAAACATAATTTTTAGATGTTTTAAGGTCCAGAGTTTCTGAATATTCGTATTTAGTTCCCCTCCTCTCCCAAATTTCCACCAAATACGAACATAATATTAAAATATAATAGTGTGGATGGTGGTAATGGTAGAATAACATTGTGAATGTAATTAACAACACTGAATTACATATTTCTGTGTGATTAAAGAGGAAAATTTAGGTTGTATATATGTTATAGCATAAATTAAAAAAAAAAAAAAAACATGGACTGTACAACACAAAAGTGAACCCTAGTATAAATCATGGACTATATAGTTAATAGTACAATTATAATAATATTACTTAATCAACTAACAAATGTACCACACTAAAACAAGGTATACCACACTAATGGGGGTATATAGGAACTCTGTCTTTTCCACATAATTTTTCTGTAAACCTACAATTTCTCTAATAAAAATTTAAATAAGTAGAATATAACAATGTTCTGGAATATTACGGAAACCTGAGAAGACACAGGTATACAAAGAGTTGAATTAAGGGGTAGACCAAACCATAATATTCTGGGACATCAATCTACATATCAATCTAAATATCATTGGGATAAATAAAAACTACATTATTACCCTATTTTTGTTCAAGTTTCCACACATAACTCCTCAAAGAAACATTACAACAATAAATAAATAAATTTATTTATTTATTTATTTATTAAATTAAAAACAAAAACAAAAAAAAATTTAAAAAGAAGCATTACAATGTAAATCAGGATCATTATTATGTGGTGCCTTAATAAATCCTTTATTTTAACATTTTAATATGTGGTAGAGAAAGGGGTATCTATTTATCATCTCACACAGCTTTCTAAGGAAGGTGTTTTCATTGTTGTGTGGGAGTGTTGTTGGTTTAGAGATTTTAAAAATATTTTGCTGAAGACAAAATTTTTATCTTCAGTATAATTGCCTTGACATACTTAAAAGCAGCCAAGTTGCTCTGGAAGGAAGATGTCCAGGAGCTGCTGCTACTGCAGGACGTCCACCACTAAATACCACTGCAGCCAACGGACTCTAAGTGTGGTTTAGCCATTGCATCATTCACTCAAGATTCCAAGTCCTGAAAAAGATTCCTCCCCCACACCTTAGACAAAAAATAACTCAAAATGATAATTGATTAAAATGTAGAATTTTAAAGTAGAAAACTTCCAGGAAAAAAATAGGAAAAAAAAATCTTTATTTAGGTTCAGCAAAGATTTCTTAGAGACAACCCTGTGATCTATAAAAGAAACAAACTGATCAATTGGAATTCATCAAAATTAACAACTTGTATTCCTCAAAAGACACGTTAAGAAAAAGAAAAAAAACAAGGTACGATTGGGAGAAATTATTTGCACATCATATTTCTGATAAAGAATTTCAAAACTCAATAATTAAATAAAACAAGCCAATAGGGGCCAAAAAATAAGAACACATACTTTGTGGTAGGTTGAATAATGCCCTCCACCCCAAAAAGGTCCATGTCCTTATCCCTGGGATTTATGAATATGTTCCTTTATATAATAAAAGAGACTTTGCAAGTGTTATTAAGTTAAGGATCTTGAGATGGAGGATTATGCTGGGTTATCTGAGTGGGCTCAGTGTAATCACAAGAGTTTTTATAAATGGAAGGCAGAGGGGCAGAATTAGAAGAAGGTGATCTGATGATGGAGGCAGAGAGAGAGAGAGATTGTAAGATGATATACTGCCAGCTTTGAAGATGGAGGATTGGGCCATGAGTCAAAGAATGCTGGTGGCCTCTACAAGATAGAAAAAGCAAAGAAATGGATTTTTCCCTAGAGCTTCCAGAAGGAATGCAGTCCTGGCAACACCTTGGTTTTAGAAGTTCTGCCCTCCAGAACTGTAAGAGAATAAATTTCTGTTGTTTTAAGCTAACTTTGTGGGAATTTGTTACAGAAGCAATAGGAAACTAACATATGCATCATCATATGGCAAATAAGCACATGAAAATATACTCAACATCATTAGTCATTAGAGAAATGCAAATTAAACCCACAATGATATACCACATCACACCTACTAGAACAGTTAAATTTTTAAAATGGCCAATGCCAGATGCTGGCAAGGATGGGAAGCAACTAGAACACTCATATATTGCTGGTGGAAATGTAATATGGTACAGCCACTTCAGAAAACAGTTTGGCAATTTCTTATAAGGTTAAATACATACTTACCTTTTCACCCAGTAATCCCATATATCATAACATATGGTAGTTACACTGTGATAATTCATCAACTGGTACATTAGATTTGTTCACTCTTCTGTATGCATTTGACATTTTCATTTAAAAGCTAAATATGTAAGGAAATAGTTAAGGATAGAGAAATATTGAGAAATATTGTTTTTAAAGACTAATTTTTGTAGACTATGGTGTTCCAGTATATATCTGTTGTTTATGACTACCCATGGTTTCTCACTCATTTTTATGGTAAAAGAACTGTCCCCTCTCCTTCTCCCATGTACATACGCACTCCTTGTGTCTGGGTGTCTGCCCCTACCGTATTCCATACAGTCTTAGTGGGATTGCCTGATACAGTATCCATACTGGCCTACACCACATTTCCTGGGATTCTGGATGTTAAATGTAGCCATTCAGGAACAAAAGTTGCTTGAAGATGATTCAGCCAACAGTAGGCTCTAAGGTGTTTGTGAATTCCACTGCTGAAAGCTGAAGGTTGCCAACGTTCCTGTGCATTCTGAGTCCCAGGCATTCTACTCAAATTATGCAAGTGCCTCAGAATCCATTTATTGCTTAAGTCAATTTTCCATCCTGACAACCAAATAATAATATTCAAGTGGGTAGGTGAGGATAGGCTATAATCAGAGAATATGTTTAATTTCAATAATTCAAGATTTTAAAAGTAACAATTGTGTTTTGTTTTTGTTTTGTTTTTTCATTTTTCTTGTCTATATTTCCTACAGTGAATAACAAAGATGTATTATTATTATAAAATGAAAGGATAACAAAGCTATTTTACACAGATGATCAGAGACAGGTGGAAGCAGTTACCTGGGATGTGTTGGCTTCCACAACTGAGTCCTAGGATCTGACTTTTCTAGGAGTTATTACAAATAACATACATACACACAAAAACCTGTACACGAATGTTTATAGGTGCTTTATTCATAATATCCAAAAGGTGGAAACAACCAACAACAAATTTATCCATTTGTCTGTCTCAACAGACAAATGGATAAATATAATGTGGTATACACATACAATGGAATATCATCGGCATTAAAAAGGATTGAAGCTCTCTCTGAATAGAGGAGCCCCCACCAAATCTTGGTGTGTATTTCCCTCTTTCTCTCCCATTTCTCAGAAAACTCTGTTCTTTCCCCCCATTTCCTAATAAATTCTTTTTTCTGGCCTAACTAAACTGGCATATTCTTAAATTCATTTATGCAACATAGCCAAGAACCTAGAGGAATCCAACACTTTTCCATCTTAATTCAGTGAGCTATTGCCTGGAGAAAGCTGAGTGGAGCTCCCTGACCCCCACCAGAAACTGCTGTTAAAGTTAAAGGAATTGCCAGCTGGGTACACTTATCCTGAATAAAGCCAGCTGCCCAAGGAAGTGCCAGCTCACCAGAAACACCTGACAAGGACGTACAAGTGCCAATCATTGGATAGCCTGAAATACCTCTTCAAGAGACAAAGCTAAGTAATGTCTGTGTCAAAGCCAGCTGTTCCCTCTAACTCTAGCCCAAACACCTATTGCTAGGGGGAAGGCAAGCCAGACACCCCTTAAGAAATCTTGTCTGTTTTCATCTCCTGTAGTTTCTCCCGATACAATAACTAAAAGGGAAATGCCTCTTCTCATCTCCCACTTAGCTGCCTTAAACATAACCACCACCATGGAAAACGGATTGGCAATTTATACCAAACCCAGTTATCTATTATAATCTCTCCCTAAAGCTAATTAACAGCATAGAAGAAGCTCGCCGTGCCCTAGAAGCTCTAAGAAAGCAAACAAACTCTTGCTGCTGTGGTACTGCAAAATCACTACCAGCAGCACGGGGGTTGGGGGGACATGCCTATTTCTCAAGGAAAAATGCTGTTTTTTTTATAAATTGCTCTGAAATAGTCCTAGACAGCATTTAAAACCTGCAAGATGAAGCCCACCAACTTCAGGGGGATGCAGCTTCTGAAGGCACCTGGCCTTTCTCACTCTCGTGATCTAGTATGTCAGAGCTGGCCCCCTTTTTGGGCCTACTTACTACCATTTTCTTTATCCTTTTAGTGGGGCCATATATCCTCAAAAATTTTAACTAAGCTTATTTCTTCCAGAATCAATGCCTTCCAAAAAAAGATATTAGTCACTTGGGGATTTCAGCCAGTTCCAACCACAGTGTCAGACCCGTCTTCCCTCAACCTCAATAGAATAGCCAGAGGGGTTTATGCCCTGTCAGGCAGGGACTACTGCCCTAACCAGCTGGAAGTAACTACAGAAGAATGATCATCGCTCCTCAGCACCCTCTTAAGAATAAGGGCATGAATTCTCTGAGGGGGGAGTTGAAGCAGTTTGGTAACGGGGGAGAAGATGAGCCACATGACCAGCAGACAATATGGCTGCAAGACCTTGCTGAGACCTTGAGTTTAACCTTGAGGTCCCAGTTTCTCTTTCCAGGACCTCCCCTTGGCCCTGGATATTCCAAACAGGCCTCACCATTGGCCCCCACCATTGGTGGGGTAATCAATAACAGCTGGGGCCCCTCCCCTTAGCATTAGGAAAGGGGAGGAATAATTAACAGTTTAAAAGGTAGCCACAGGGGGACGGATGTGGCTCAAATGGTTGGGCGTCCGTCTCCCATATGGAGGGACCCGGGTTCGATCCCTGGGACCTCCTGATTAAAAAAAAAAAAAAAGGTAGCCACAGGAGGCAGAGATCGCTCTTTCTGCCTAGAGGGGCCTGCACCAAATCTTGGTGTGTCTTTCCATCTTTCTCTCCCATTTCTCAGCAAGCCCTGTTCTTTCCTCCATTTCCCAATAAATTATTTTTACTAGCCTTAAAAAAAAAAAAAAAAAAAAAAAAAAAATGAAGAGGAGCAGGTGTAGCTCGGTGGCTGAGTGCCTGCTTTGCATGTCTGAGGTCCTGGGTTCAATCTCTGGGGTCTCCTAAAAAAATTAAAAAAAAAAACAAATTAAGTACTAATATATGCTACAACATAGATGAACACTGAAATCATGATGCTAAATGATAGAAACCAGTCATATGAAATGTCCGGAAAAGAGAAATGTATAGATACAGAAAGTGCATTAGTGTTTGCTTAGTGCTGGGAGAGGGGGTGGGGATGGGAGATAGGCAAGTGATAGCTAAAGGATGTGGGGTTTGCTTTTGAGGTGATAAAAAATATTCTAAAATTGACTGTGGTGAAGGTTGCATGGATCTGTGTATATACTAAAAAACATTGAATTAGACACTTTCAGTGGGTGAGTTGTATGGTATCTCTCAATAAAACTGCTTTAAAATAAATAATAATGTGAATTTGGATCCACTTCAGAAGAAGCCATGAAATTCTGAATATGTCTTCAAGGCTGGTGACAGTGAGAGCTGAGGTAAACTACCTACACTAAATAATATCTGCAGAATGAAACTTAACTTGATCTTATTATTTTGTTCTCTTGTAGAAATGTTTTCACTATCTTAAGATTTAATATTAAGATATTAGTTTTTGTAGCACAATAATATAAAAAAATCCATCTGAAGAACATTCTGTTTTTGCAAAACCACATTTCAAGATAATATCCATTAAGTTACTCAGTGTACCTTACATAAAAACCCACGCACATACAAAATTTCTCCTTAAATTCAGTTCCAGGAAAAAACCGTGTATCTTTGGAAAAATATGTTTGCTTCTTTTCATCAGACTTAATAACCCATATGTTTTCTGTCTCAACTTTTTCTTTAACTCCCAGAAAAATCAGAATTAAACTAAGGGCTCAATTTTGGTAAGTAACACATCCAAGGTACCTGCTTACATTTCTGTTTCTGATCCTATTTGTAAAAATGGCTTTTTTGCCCTTCCATTTCACATTCTAAAAGTCATACATATTCATTATTCATTGTGGGAAATAGAGACAAGAAAAATGAAAACAAATGTTACTGTTAAAATTTGAGTGTATATTCTCTGCTATTGTATATTTATTTAAACATTCCCTCCTGATATCGTTATTGTCATCTGTTGCCGGGAAGGAAAATTGACTCTGACTTACTTAAGCAATAAAATGTATTTATTTGGGAAGCGAATGTCACTCAAGTGATTGAGCACCTGCACCCCATGTATAAGGTCCCGGGTTCCATCTCCACTACCTCCTAAAAAAAAAAAAAAAAAAAAAAAAAAAAAAAGTATTTATTAGAAGGATACTAGATAGCTTGCATAACTAAGTACAATGGCCATGCCTCAGTAGCCCTTAGACCCCAACAATGGAATCCACAGTCTCCCTAGGACCTTGCTTTCAGCTAGCCCATCACCACACTACTTTTGTCCTTCTTGACAACCAACATGTAGCATTGTACTTGGCAATCCCACCAAGACTGTATAGAACAGGGCCTGGCACCAAGACTGTATAGGCCAGGGCGAATCACAGAGAGGTGGTTCTGTTACTATGAAAATGGGGTGAGTAAAAGGGAATGTTTCAAGTCACTGAGCTGGAAAACATCTTGTGGGCTTTGCCTACTTTTTCTCCCTCCTGTGGGGTCAAGACCACATGTTCATGAACTTACGTTTCCCCCACACTTACCTCCATTGCTGCAAGAAAGAAACCCTGGCCTGGGAGACAAGGGGCTCATGTTCCTGGTGGCTTTTGTGAGGAGCTATCTACTGCCTCTAGTGTCTTTCTGCCCAGGCCCCTACCAGAGGACGGAGAAGAGGGAATCC
Organism: Tolypeutes matacus; assembly: GCA_026826555.1. NCBI lineage: Eukaryota > Metazoa > Chordata > Mammalia > Cingulata > Chlamyphoridae > Tolypeutes > Tolypeutes matacus. Next base: position 19,332,067 of record JAKSZT010054030.1, read on the forward strand.
ACACTGGGCAGGAGGCCCTGAGTACAATACACGTAATTAGAACCAAGTAAAGGCTGATTCTGTGGGTTTTTCAAATTAATGGCAGATAGTCTGATTCTGTTCTATATCCTCAACAAGTAATATGCAACAGGCAATATCCTCAGTTACGTATCAAATTCAGTATTTCTCAGAATGTGTTTATAGAAAGCTAGTGCCTGCAGTGATATTAACAGTAGTTCTGAGAAAAGGGTTCTGACAGTTAAAATACATTTGGGAAATATTACATACTATATTATATTTTTGAAAATGCACTGTATTCAACTAAAGGCTCTGGGAAGTTCCACTATTTCCATGTGTGTTTATTTAAATCCTGACTTTCCCAAAGTTATTTATTTGACCACAGATGATTTTTCATGAAACACCTAATAATTCTTGTGAAATTGGTGTTTTGTTTAAACTGGGTTTATGAGACATTGGTCTAATATTTTAGGGACAATGTTACAAAATCTGGCCTTATTAACAAAATTATCCACTTACCTGATGTATATGTTTTCACAAAAGAGTTGACATTGGGCTAACATCAACATCAAATAGTAAATGTCATCGATCTTTTCCTTCGGTTACGCCTCAGCATGTACTCAGAAATAAAGCAGATACCAGTTATAAACTGCTAGCATCATATAGTTAATGTTCAAAACACTATTTTCATTTCCTCAACATTTTTATTAATATAGAGTCCAGCTCACTCTGCTCTCATGTTACAATGTAGAGAAAGCATCAGGAAATTTTTAAAATATCCATGCCCACTGAATAATCCATAAACTAAGAAACCATTTTTCTTTTACCAGCTGTTCAAAGCTGAGAATTTTGATTTTTACCCACAATAAAAATAAATAAAAAATTTTAAAAATAAAAAAATAAAAAAATAAAAGCAAAAAAAAAAAAAAAGAATGACAATTTTCAGTGCTGTGAAAGTATGGAATTGTTATGACAGGTTTATAGGAGCCAAAATTGGTACAACTTTTGTGATGGGGCAGTTTGACATAAAAGAAAGAGACCTCAAACTAATTTTATCTAAATCTCAAATGGCAGGTACTTACCTCAGTGGATATTTGTGTATAATACAAGCACACACATTCACACACACATACATACATACATACATACATGTACCTGTGTGAAGTGACAGAAGGATATACCCTAAAATAATAGTGATTATCCATGGCGCAGGTAAAACTGTGCATAGTTTATATTTGTTTTCCTTGTCCTTATATTCTGATTGTTCTGTAGTAATATATATATGTTAGTTAACAAAATTAATTTTAAAATTTATATAAAATAGATGGCAATTTAAAGATTATGGTGCTGACCAAATGAAGAGAATTTGTTATACACACAGGAAGTGTTTAGTAATGTCTCCCATCAGCTGTCAAGGTAAAGCACATTGTTCATTAAATATCTGAATTGGATAGATGCTAAATGAATGAAGTATATGAGTGAGACTACAAGATTCAACATAATCTTACTATTTCATGACACAAACAAAATCTCTAAGACATAATCTATTATCAATAAAAATTCTTCATATTCTTTTACAATTTATAACAAATAAGGGCATTATTTTAAATATCCTGTTAAATCAGGGGTTGGCAAACTTTTTATATAAAGAGGCAAACAGTAAATACTTCAGAATTTTCAGGCTATATGTTCTCTGTTGTAACTACTCAACCCTGTTTTTTATATGAAAGCAGTCATTGATAATACCTAGAATAATGGCCAAAGCTGTATTCCAAGAAAACTTTATTTGTGGCCTTGAAATTTGAATTTTACATAATTTTTACATCATGAAATATAATTATTCTTTTTATTTTTTTCAACCATTTTACAATGTAAAAATCATCTTGGCTTACAGGCCATACAAAAATAGGTAGAGAGTCATATTGGGTCAGAGGGATATTGTTTGCTGACCACTGTTTTAAATATTTATAGTGCATTGTTCATGAAAAATGCTTTGCATATAAAAACATGTTTGCATATAAAAACATGTTTACACTTTTGAACTTCCTTATTAGGAAGATTTCAGAGCTGACCTGACATTTCCTAGGAAAAATGACCCTAATAAGTCCTTTTGTTCACACTTTTGTGTGGTGCCCTCCCACATTGTACTCGTGTTGGTCTGTGTGACCAAGAGCAGATAGCAGAAGGCAGCTCACTTCCGCCATGAGGTTATAAAGACTATGATTTGTGTCCTGGGTGCACGTTCTTTCTCTCTTCTGGATCTCTGCCATGCTGGGTAGTGAGGCCCACGTGGCAAGGAACTGAAGCCTCCAGCCAATACTCAGAGAGGAACTGAGGCCTGCCAACACCCACATGAGTGGGCTTGGATGCCCAGTCCCCATCAAGCCTTGAGATGACTACAGCCCTGGCCAACAGCTTGGGTATAACCTCATGAGAGATCCTGATCTAGAGCCACTCAGCTAAACTTCCCACTCCCAGGGAGACCCCCCAGAACCTGCAAAGCAATAAATATTTGCTATCTTAAGCTGTTACATTTGGAGGAAATATAACAGTCACAAATAAGTAATAAGGTACCTATGTTAGACGAAGATTTGTTGGGTTCCTAACACTAACCCTTCACACTGCTGCTCACAAGACCCCACTCCCCCACCTCATAACACGTTTTGTCTGGGTGCCCAATACACGAGACCAGCTGTACTCAGGCACTCCTTGAAACCCAGACTCAACTCCAACCTTTGGAATGTCTGTGTGTCACATATGGAACTAGTAAGGAAGAAGGGGAAATTCCCTGCACGTTATTTTCCATAAAATGCTGGTCAGACTTTCTGAATCTAGTGATTTTATAGCATCTTTTACCCTCAAGAAAAAAAATAAAAATGTATTCACCGCTTCCTGGCTTGATTATGTAACTTCCCACACTCTTACTGACACTTTTCAATATCTTTTTCAGATAGTACATTGTACTTTACTTTAGGTGACAATTTTATCTTTGGGAATTTGAGAATTGTCCTTTGTTTTTTAATCAGTCACCTGATTTTCCTTTATGGTGCACAATTCATTCCACTATTTATTGCTTCTTACTTGTCAGTATTACAATGACTACTCAAGATGACATTTGGTAAAACATAAGACAGGAAAAGCAAGAAAATAATGGTCACACTGCCAAGCCAATCATGTGATTCTGACAGAAGCATGGAGCCAGGCCAGGTATTATTTGCAGGAAATCATCTCGATTTTTGTTTTGTTTTTTAATTTAAGGGCATTGGAATGTCTTAATAGCTACAAATATCTTCTATACATTTAGAAAAGCATCTGGGATTGCACATTCTATTTCTCTATGAATGGGTTCGGGCACCTGAGCACATGTAGGCATAATGGAAGGAGAGATGGGGGTCAGGACATGGGAAATATCCAGATGTGCTAAATTCCCTTAATCAATTTATTTCTTAAGTAATCACAGAACTCTGTATGTAGAACAAACTTCTAAGAGATCATTAAAAATTCCCTTCTGGTCTTTAGACTCCACACTATGTTTTCTATAAGATTAAACAGGATCAAGGTTATTGTACACAGGGAGCCAAATTCGACTAGCATGTCAAGGGTTATCAATACTGATAGAGGTTGCTAGGCACTGTACTCAGAGTTTGGGCACAGCAGTTAGACCATCTGAGCTCAAATCCCATCTCCATCATTTAAAAAATAATTTATTATTTACATACCATAAAATTAACCATTTTAAAGAGAACAATTCAGGGGCATTTACTGCATTTATAATGTTGCACAACCGCCACCTGTTACGAGACACTTCCACCACTCCAAAGTAAAACCCATTAGCCAGTGTTTTAGTTACCAGGCTGCTAAAACAAATAGCATGCAATGGGTTGACTTAAACGATGGGAATTTATTGGCTCTCAGTTTTGAGGCTAAAAGTCCAAAATTGAGTAGTCAAGGTGATGCTTTCTCCCAGCAGACTGTGCCATTCTGGGGCTGGCTTGCTGTCAGCAATCTTTGGCCCTTGGTTTTTCTGTCACATGGCAATACACATGGCAGCTTTTCCAGGCTTCTCTTCTAGGCTCTGTTGACTTCCAGCTTCTGGCAGCTCCCTATGGCTTTCTCTGTGTGTGCCTGAACTCCATTCTGCTTAAAATGTCTTCAGTAATAGAATTAAGACCCATCCTGATTCAGTTAACTGAAGTAACCTCATCAAAAGATCCTATTTACAATGGGTTAATGTCCAAAGAATTAAGTTTAAGAACATGTTTTTCCGTGGTACATATCTCCAAGCAAACATACCAAGTAAGTAATTTCTCCCTGCTTCCCCTTATCCCTATCCCCTGGCAACTACTAATCTGAGTTATGTCTATATGAGTTTATCTATTCTGGATATTTCATTTAAATAGAATCATATAATATGTGGCATTTTTTTAAATTAGCATAATGTTTTCAAGGTTCGCCCATGTCATAGCATGTATTCAGTACTTCATTCCATTTTGTAACTGAATAATATTCCATTGTATGTATAGTCATCAATTACTTTTGCTTACTTTTAAAAATTTTTGTCTGCCCAGAACCCTCACTGGTCCCATCTTTAGGAATCACTTCTGTATTCTGGGGAAGATTCTCCCTCTCTAGCCATTTGGTTCTAGAGGTTCTAGTTCCAGTTATTCCTGAGGTCCAACAGCTCCTTTAACTTTCCTATGTATTGCTCCATCAGCACTTCCATTTTTCACATGGTATACACAGGTAATCTTCACCTAAGTTGGTTAGAATTAAGTTTTCTTACTTGCAACCACTTCAAACAAATTCTGACATTCAGCTGTGCTAGGGTTTGTGCTATAAAGAAAAGAAGAGGAAATTATGGTCTGATTGAAACATATGACAGGAAAAAGAAAAAAATAAGGAATTATACAAGACAGTATATCATATAATTATCATAGCAATCAATTACCAATTTTGTGGTGGTGGATTAACTGCTTTTCACTTTAACTGCAATTTAAAAGCAAAACTGCATTTATGAAAAGAATTTAAATTGCCACCATCTGCAATAAACTCCTCACCAATCAGATAAATCCTATAATTTTGTGCCACAGGCTGACATTCTGCCACTGTTCTGTGGAAATCAAAGCTATAAAATGTTGTTGGACATCTAAAACTTTAAGTGTAATTAAAATAACCTTAGTAATCAGGACAACCAGCAACATGGTGGCAGAGTAAGGAGCTCCTAGAGTCAGCTTGTGCTACAAGGCAGTCAGTAATCACCCAGAGCTATCTAAAGCACCTGTTTGGGGGCTCCAGGAGACCAGAAGAGCATCCTGCAACAGCCTTGAAAAAATGGAAGGAGGAGACTGCCCATCTGCAGAGAAGATTCGTAAGTAGAGCCCTCCACGCCCTGGAGGCCAATGCCCATCCTCCACTGGTGGCACAAGCCACCTCAGGAGCTATTCCACGGCTGAAATTAGAAGCTCCATTTCCCAAAAACGGGGGAGGAAGACATGGTTGGGCACCAACTTCAGCTACTGATTAGTAAATTCGGTAGGCTAAAGTATAATCCTAAGAACAGCTAAAGTTTAAATCTGTCCAAGTCAGAAAGAGGCTGGTAGCCACCATTTTAACTCTGCCCCTGGCAGGAGGGGAAGCGAGACAGACTGAAAATCACAGCGCTGGTAGGGACTGGCTTCTTTCCATCCAGATCAGATTACAGCTCTAGCATAAGCCCCAGCCCCACCTCTGGCAAGGAGGGAGTTGAGGGGCCCTGCGCCAGGCTCTCCGGGAAAATACAGGCCACACTGCAGAGGCTGGTGGTCATCCTACTCTGGCAGCGCAAGTGGCCTCAGGAGCTATTATGTGGCTGGAATTAGAAGCTCCATTTCCCAAAAACAGGGGAGGAAGAGAGGGTTGGCCACCAACTTCAGCTACTGATTAGTAAATTCGGCGGGCTAAAGTATAACCCTAAGAAAGCTAAAGTTTGAACCTAAGTCGGAAAGAGGCCGGTAGCCGCTATTTTGACGCCACACCCCGGAATGAGAGGAAGCCCGGCTGACTGAAAATCACAGTGACTGTAGGGACCAGCTTCTTTCCACTCAGATCAGACTGCAGCCCTATCCTAGGCTTCAGCCCCACCTCTAGCAGGGGGGAAGCTGGTGGCCCCTGCACCAGCCTCTCCGGGTAACTGCAGGTACAGACAGAATAGTCGGAAGTCTACAAGGGCAACTATGGTCATTTTGGATCCACATGGCATAGATTGCTGCCCATACCTGCACCTCCATCCCCACCCCAGGCAGGGGAGGAAGGGATGTGAAGCTTCATCAGTCTCTCTGGGTAACTACAGTCTAGGCCTGCATGACTTGGATTATTACACAAGCCTGCAGCTCTGTCCTTACCCCTGGCAAAGAAGAAAGTTGGGAGAAGCTTCTTCGGTCCCCGGGGCAATGAGGGCAGTTTGAGCTTCCACAGCTTACAGCACCAACTACATCTTTGGCTCCTCCTACACAACCAGCAAGGGAGAAGGGGCAAGAAAGCCTTAAACTAAAGAGAGAAACTGCACCCAGAATGAATACTCTAGTAAGCCAGGTGCCAAGACACCAACAAAAAATTACAATCCACATCAAGAAACAGGAAGATATGGCCCAGTTAAAGGAACAAGATAAGCCTCCAGATGACATAAAGGAGTTGTGACAACTAATCATAGATGTTCAAACAAATATCCTTAATAAATTCAATGAAATGGCTAAAGAGATTAAGGATAGTAAGAAGACATTGAATGAGCACAAAGAAGAATTTGAAAGCATACATAGAAAACAGCAGACCTTACAAGAATGAAAGGTGCAATAAATAAAATTTAAAATACACTGGAATCATATAATAGCAGATTTGAGGAGGCAGAAGAAAGGATTGGTGAGCTTGAAGAAATGGCCTCTGAAAGCAAACATACGAAAGAACAGATGAAAAAAAGAATAGAAAAAATTGAACAAGGTCTCAGAAAACTGAACGACAGCAAGAGACATGCAAATGTATGTATCATGGGTGTCCCAGAAGGAGAAGAGAAAGGAAAAGGGGCAGAAGGAATATTTGAAGAAATAATGGTAGAAAAATTCCCAACCCTATCTATTGAAGGACATAGATATCCATGTCCAGGAAGCACAATGTACTCCCATCCGAATAAATCTGAATAGACCAACTCTGAGACACATACTAATCAGAATGTCAAATGCCAAAGACAAAGAGAAAATTCTGAAAGCAGCAAGAGAAAAGCAATGCATAACATATAAGGGATACCCAATAAGATCAAGTGCTGATTTCTCATCAGAAACCATGGAGGCAAGAAGACAGTGGTATGATATATTTAAGATACTGCAAGAGAAAAACTTCTAGCCAAGAATCTTATATCCAGCAAGATTGTCTTTCAAAAATGAGGGTGCGTTTAGAATATTCACAAATAAACAGAAACTGAGAACGTTTGTAACCAGGAGACTGGCTTTGCAGGAAATACTAAAGGGTGTGCTACAGTCTGAAAAGAAAAGACAGGAGGGAAAGGCTTGGAAGAGAGTCTAGAAATGAAGATTATATCAGTAAAAGTAACTTAAAATACCAAAAGAGTGGTGAAAATAAAATATGACAGGTAAAACACAAAGATCAAAATGAGTAAAATAAGAACTGCCTTTACAGTAATAACATTGAATGTTAGTGGATTAAACTCCCAGTCAAAAGACACAGACTGGCAGAATGGATAAGAGCCACCTACATGCTGTCTGCAAGAGATGCACCTTAGCCCCAAGGATACCAATAGATTGAAAGTGAAAGGCTGGAAAAAAGATATTCCACGCATGCAGTAACAAAAAAAAAAAAAAAAGAAAGAAAGAAAAAATGAAGTAGCTATACTTATATCAGATGAAATAGACTTTAAAAGACACTAGTAGGGAAGCGGCTGTGGCTCAAATGGTTGGGCTCCCATTTACCATATGGGAAGCCCCCGGTTCTCCTCCCGGGGCCTCCTGGTGAAGGCAAGTTGGCCCGCATGGTGTGGTGAGCTGACGGCCTGCGCAGCACAGTGAGCTGGTGCAGCAAGATGACCCAACAAAACAGAGACAGACAGACACAGAAAAATGCAAAGCAAATGGACACAGCAAGGGGGGGATAAATAAATAAATAAATCTTAAAAAAAAAAAAAAAAAAAGACACTAGTAATGTGCAACCTGAGGAGGAAATCAGGAAAAATATTTCCATTTACAATAGTGACTAAAAGAGCCAAATATTTAGGAATAAACTTAACCAACGATGTAAAGCACTTGTATTCAGAAAACTACAATTCATTGTTAAAAGAAATTTAAAAAGACCTAAATAATTGGAAGAACATTCCATGCTCACAGATTGGAAGACTAAATATCATTAAGGTGTCAATTCTATCCAAATTGATATACAGATTTAATGCAATCCCGATAAAAATTCCACCAGCATTTTTTACATAAATGGAAAACACAATTATCAAATTTATTTGGAAGGGTAAAGGGTTCTGAATAGCCAGAAACATCTTAAAAAGGAAAAGCAAAGTTGGAGGACTCTCATTTTTGGACTTTAAATCATATTACCTAGCTATAGTGGTAAAACAGTATGGTACTGGCATAAAGATAGACACATAGACCAATGGAACCAAATTGATGGTTCAGAAGCAGATCTTCACATCTATGGTCAAGTGATTTTTGACAAGCCAGACAAACCCACCCAGCTCGGGCAGAGCAGTCCATTCAACAAATGGCACTAAGAGAACTGGATATCTATAGCCAAAAGAAGGAAAAAGGACCCCTATCTCACACCTTACACAAAAATTAACTCAGAATGGATCAAAAACCTAAATATAAAAGCAAAAAAACATAAAGCTTCTAGAAGCATCTAGAAAATGTAGGAAAACATCTTTAAGACCTGGTGGTAGGTGGTGGATTCTTAAAGGAGATAAGAGGAGGACTGAGATGGACTATTGATGTTTAATGTATGTAGAAGTTTTAATTAACTTTACTGTAAAAGTGTGGAAATGTACAGAATTGATGGTAACACATTATAGTGAGAAACAGCTGGTTTATAAATGGGAATGTGGCTGAAAATGGTAGTCTAGGAATATAAATGCCAATTGAAAGAAAGCTAGAGAATAATCTAGGTACTGAATAACACAGTAAACCCAGAAGTGGATGAGAATTGTGGTTGATGGTACAGATGCAAGAGTGCCCTTTGTGAGCTAGAACAGAGATGTATGTCACTATTGCAGGGTGGTGGGAAAGTGGAGAAGCATGGGAAAAATACAACTGGAGTGACCTATGGACTGTGGTTAACAGTAATAATGTAATATTCATGCATCTATGTCAAAGATGTACTGTGTTGATAATGGGGGAGTATGGGAAAAGTGTGCTAAATGTACGCTATGGACCTGGTAATAGTCTGATGATATTATCTCATAATCTGTAACAAATGTTCCAGCACAGTGTGGTATATTGATAGTGGAGTGTTATATGGGAATTCTGCACATTGATTGTTTTGTAAGTTTACAACTTCTGTCATAAAAATATATTTAACAGATAATAATAGGGTGGGTTGGGGGGGAAATACACCAAATGTAAGATAAGGACTATAGTTAGTGGTAAGATTTTGACAATATTCTTTCATAATTTGTCACAAATGTCTCACAACAATGCAAGGTATTGGTGGTGGGTTGATGTATGGGACCCCTGTATGATGTTATGCATGTTTGCTTTGTAAGTTTACAACTTTTACTCTATACTTATGTTTATGTATGTTCATGTATAAATGATATGAAAATAATAATAATAATAGGGTGGGTTGGGGGGGGTAAATACACCAAATGTAAGATACTTTGGTTAGTAGTAATATTTTGAGGATGCTCTTTAATCATTAGTTAAAAATGTTTCACAACAATGCAAGGTATTGGTGGTAGGGTGAGGTATGAGAGCCCTGTATGATGTTATGTATTTTTGTTTTGTAAGTTCACAACTATTTCTATACACTTATTGTTTGTGTATATTTTTGTATGAGTGATATACTTCAATAAATTAAAAATAAAATAAAAAATTAACCTTAGTAATCAAAATGTCTGCATTTTAGCACTGAAGAAAAACTTGAAATGTTTGAACAATTGGAAAAATGGAAGGTGGGTAAATATTAAACAATCTGCATGCTTGTCACTTCCTTTCAGCAGACTAATAAAATGAAAAGTTCTTGAAAATGTGCTCATATGAGAAGGGATAAGGTGGCAATGGTTTGAGTCTATCACAGAAGGCTTGGATAATGGTGTCCTTGTCTGGTTTGATCTGCACTGAAAACAAGTGTTGGAGCCTCCAGACAGAAGATAAATTTAATGTTCCTTTTTTCTGGATAACTCTATTCATCCAATACCATGAGTTTTTCAGGAAATACATAGAAAAAATGGCAATGACCAATGACTTGAGTGTACTACAAGGAGACCTTGTTTGTAAATACTGAGAAAGGACAACTTGTGAGTTGCTCGGTGTGAAAATGGAGAACGATTGGGAGATGGAGAGCAGAGAGCAAAACGTTTATTTTCTTTCTCCATGGAACCCTAACCACAGAGCTTCATAAAAGAGCTGTATCAATAACAGAATGGGAAATCATCTCTATGAAATCTGGTTTTAATTAAATATTTATTTACATTCATAGAGAAAAAATGAGTACTTCTGCCCTGGTTATTCACAGACAATATCCATGGCAGGAAACAGTGAAAGTTTTATTTGGAATATAAATTCCTACTCTAAATTGGTCCAGAACTAATGCAAGCAAGAACTAATATTAGGGTCGTTATCACTGAACCAAGGAATAGCTCCTGCTTGCACCATGACTACAGGAGGAGATAACCTCCCAAAAGTCTAGCAGATAAACAGGAAACCTATTGTTCATCACCTGGGCTACAAAATCCTTTGGGCATAAGGTAGGACTAGGATTCCACAGAATTGGCCCAGGGGGTGGCTCTGCTTCAATTCTAGAAAATCAAACCAGGAAGTGTACAGGTTGAGACCTCTTATGCTAAGATATCATGAGACAGGAGAAAAAGGGAAGAGTCTGGCATATCATAAATTGTTGTCACTGATTTAAAAATAAAAATAAGAAATAACTCATGCAAATATTAAAGTATACCTGTACAGAGACATGAATGAAAAAGAATAGGATTAGATGGTGCTGAGATTGGAATGTGTTGATAAATATAGATTAGATAGACAGACAGGTACCTAGATAGATCAATCAACGGCCCATGCCATAATGCTAATCGCTTTTTTTAAAAAGATTTATTTTTTTAGGAGATACCGGGGATTGAACCCAGGCCCTTGTACATGGGATGCAGGCATGCAACCACTGACCTACATTTGATCTCCAATGAGAGTTGGTTTTTTCATTGTTTGTTTGTTTTTTTCTTTTTAGGAGGTACTGGGGGTCGAACCCAGGACCTCGTACATGGGAAGCAAGTGCTCAACCACTTGAGGTAAATCTGTTCCCCAAGACTTTTTTGATTGGACTACATCAGTGAGTCCTGACTCAGGTTGAGTCTCTACCCTCTTTCTGGGTCTGATATTAGCAGACACACAGAAAGAGACAGACACAGACAGGAAAAGGGAGCTCTGCCATGTGAAAGAGGACTCCATTGCCTACAGCTGCAGAAAGGAGGAGAAACCCCTATAGACTGAGAGAGGAGGCCCAGAAAGAGACAAGTCCTATGCCTGGTTGCCCAGAGCTGAGCTCCAGGGTATGGTAGGTTATGGACAGGAAGGCCAATACCTTGGGAGAGATCGGTGGCCATCTTGCTTTATCACATGGCAGTAAAGTTTGGTGAGAAAGCACCTCCGATGATGCCTTGAGTTGGATATTTCATAGCCTCAGAACTGTAAGCTTTTACCCCAAAATAAATCCCTTTTATAAAAGCCAGTACAGGGAAGCAGATGTGGTGCAAGCGATTGGGCTCCCATCTACCATATAGGAGGTCCAGGGTTTGATTCCCAGGGTCTCCTGGTAAAGGCAAGCTGGCCTGTGTGGCAAGCTGGCCCACACAGAGAGCTGGCAGAGCAAGATGATGCAACAAAAAGAGACACAGAGGAGAGACAATAAGAGACACAGCAGACCAGGGAGCTGAGGTGGTGCAAGAGATTGAGCACCTCTCTCCCACTCCAGAAGGTCCCAGGATTGGTTCCCCATGCCACCTAAAGAGAAGAGAAACAGACACAGAAGAACACACAGTGAATGGACACAGAGAGCAGACAATGAGAAGGGAGGGAGAATAAACAAATAAATCTTAAAAAAAAAAAAAAGCCAGTACATTTCTGATGCTTTGCATTGGCAGCCCTATGACAAAGTAAAACGACCCTCTCACTCTTTTTTAAATGCTAGAAGGAAAAAACATATACCAAAAATAAAACATATACATTTCTGTGGGTTTTTTTATTTTCATTTTTTCAAAATACCACCATACTATAGATACTATTTGCAATTAGATTTTTTCTTTACATCATTGCATATCAATCATATGGATCTAGCTAATTAGTTTTCAAGATATGGAAGGATTTAAAACAAAGACAGTAATTCAATTCAACAAATACTTATGAAGCACCTATTGGAAGTTTTGTGAATCATGTTCTTTGAATTAATCCATTCCTGTGGATGTGAGATCCTTTGATTGCATTAGATTCAGTTAAGGGACCTTGATTAGGTTACTTCTGATTAGATTGCTTTAGGGTCTTTGATTGGACTATATCAGTTAGGCATGACCCAGGTTTGGTCTCTGCCCTCTTTCTGTGGTCTTATATAAACTGAGAACTGGAAGCAGAAACACACAGAGAAAGACAGCTGCCATTTTGACACCACCATGTGAAAGAAAGGACTCCAGAGATGGGCCTCCACCTTGCCTTGTCACATGGCAGGAGTCCAGGATCTGCCAGCAGCTAACCTTTGGTGAGAAAGCATCTTTGATGATGCCTTGTTTTGGACATATTTACAGCTTTGGAACTATATGCTTTTACCCTAATTCCCTTTATAAAAGCCAACCCATTTCTGGTATTTTTGCATCAGCAGGCTTAGCAAACTAAAGCAATCTTATCTCCTATATGTCAGGCAATATTTTTTGTGTGCTGAGGATATAGCAGTGAATGAAACAGAAAAAAAAAAAATGCCTGCCCTTGGGTTTCCACAGTTTGCTTGTCACACCAGGTTTAGCATATGTTTTCTAATGCAACATATAACCTATTATTGTAAGAGCTACATGATATGCAAGAATCTATTCAACTGTTTTTTGTTGGTTGGCAGTCAGTATTTGTTTTGTTTTGATTTTTATAAACAATGTTGCAAGAAACATCCACATTACATATATCCTATGTCATGATGCCTTTATTTCTTCTGAAGGATAGGTTTTTAAAAGAAGGATTGCTAGCTCAAGGTATGTGTGTATGTGTGTTTACATATTTATATAGTTTTAAATAAATTCAACATGTTACTTCTACTAAAAAGCAGCAGCAATTATATTCTTCCCAGCAGATTAATAATAGTGCCCTCTTTCCCCACATCTTTACCAGAACTGAATTTTAAATCTTTTAAAATTTTGACAAGCTATGGGCCAAAAATAGTTTGCTATTGTTGATTTAATTTACATCCCCCCTGGCTCCCTTCTAGAGATAGTTGAGTATCCTTTCATATGTTTATTGACTATTTGCATTACACTTAACAAAAATCATAACATCAGTTCAGGCACTGGAATATGCATTATCTCAATGGCGCCTCATAACAACCCCATCAGAGAAGTCACACAACTGGCAAAGTGGTACAGCAATGATTCAACCAGTTTGATCACCATGCCTCTGGATTTAACTACTACTTAGACTTCCTCTGCTGGCAGGAACATTTTCCAACCATTTCCTCCAGTTTTACTCCCTCCTTTCTAGTGAAACCTAAGCAACTTAGTTGAATTAGCAAACATCTAAGGGGTATCGTTGCAGAAGACAGTATCGTAGATGTTATTGGAAATCTGAAGAACCAAAGCTCATGCCCCAAAGTCTTCTTGGGGAACCAAAATACATCATATATATATATAAATTTTAAGAAATATATATCAATTTTCTAAGGATATGACTAATGTCAGAAGGTACGGTCAGCAAATCTATCCAGTGTCAGCAGAGAAAATGATTATACAAAATTCCTACAATCCTACAAAATTTAGTACTATTCAAAGAGCAGTATAGAGAATGCTGCAAATGACCCTGAAATGAATGAGAGTTAAAGCAGTTTTGGGTTTTTTGTTTTGTCAAATAATGCCAAAAACAAGTCACTTTGGAAATGGTGTTATTTCTAAAGAAAAGCAATACTAACCTGTGTGAACAAAAACTACCAAACACTTCCCGATCCTTTCGCTGTCTGTAGGCTTCTCTGGTCCCCAGGTGCACTCACCGGCCCTGGTACTGTCCACCTTGGTGGTGCTGAAGCAGGTGCTCACTTTCACCTATCTGCAGTCATAGCCAACAAAAACCCTAATACCTTTGGTCTCCCCTTGCTTCCAAAGTCACGAGCTGTCAACCGTCTCCTGCCACCAAGATTCTCTAACCACGCTTATTATGCCAATGTGAATTGCGGTGTCGCATGTGGTGGTCTCCCCTAAATCCTTGTACCCATCCCTCTGTTGGCCGTTGTCAACTAGGCCTTAGGGTGTATTTACACAGATCCTTCAAGATGTATAAATATACGATACTGAATCATGACTGTGTCACTCATGAGACAAGGATATGCATAATGGAAACACACCCACAAGGAGGTGTAGCTGTTTGAACATTTATTGTACTCTTGTTTCCGTTCCTTACGCAATGTGGTTTGCGGGTCTACATTACATGGAACTGTGCCTTCCCTCGGCCATCTCCTCAAAGCTTTGGAAAGACTCGTATTTCCTGACCTTAAGTCACTGGCTAGCGGTTTCCTGCCCTGCTTCCTGTCTCCCTTTCCCCTCTCAATCGCCTTCTCTTGTCGGACTGTGGTCCGATGCGTGAGGAATGGTGTCCACATCCTTTATGTAACCGAGGTGACATCCAGATTCCGGAGGTCTCACTCCACAGTGCAGTAGTACTTAACCCCGGGGCCCCTCCCTTCCAAGTCCTCTCCTCCGCCCGCCCCGCGCCGTTTTAGGAGGAGCCTAAACATCCTCTTCCCGAGGTGAAGGGGATTGTGGTGCATAAACAGGCTTAACTCTCTCAGCCCCAGCGGCCGCTGATCTGCGGCCGGAGAGAGTCCACCCGTGCCCGGAGGGCACAGCGCGGGGAGCGGGGAATGGGGCAGCTCCGGGCTTGGTTGCTGTCTCCTGATCCTGCTTCCTCCCAGAGTGGGGCGGGGGGCCGCAGCCTCACGAATTGCCTCTCCAAAGCCAAGGCGGACGGCGGTGAAGGCACCGGCTCCTAGCCGCAGCTTCCCCTCCACCTCCCTCCCCGCGCTTCCTCTCCCCACCGCGCTCTAGTCACTCGGTCGCAGCCAGCGCTTCCCGCCGCTCCCCGGAGCCCCCACGCCAGCCCCTTGCCCAGCCATGGGGGACCTGCCAGGCCTCGTGCGCCTCTCCATCGCGCTGCGCATCCAGCCCAACGACGGCCCGGTCTTCTACAAGGTGGACGGGCAACGCTTCGGCCAGAACCGCACCATCAAGCTGCTCACCGGCTCCTCCTACAAGGTGGAGGTGAAAATCAAGCCCACCACGCTGCAGGTCGAGTGAGTGCGGGCCGCAGAAGGGGGTCAGAGGCTGGGCGCGCGCCGGGGTGGCAGGGCCCTGCCTGGGGTACGGACAGAGGCTGGAGGCCCCCGGGACAACCCAAGCTCCCCCGACCCCTCCTGACTCGCGCGGCGACCAGGGTCAAGGGAAGAGATCGGCTCCCCTGTTCCGCTTAATTCCCTCCTTCGCCTTGTTGTCGTCCCATTATTCTTATTTCCTTCCATCCAACGTGGTGACCTCAGTGGATCCCTTTAAAATAGCGAGCGGGAGGTCAGGTTTTCTTTGAGTTTTTGGTACATTTCTCATCCCGTCTGCCTAACCCTTCCTGGAAAGGCTATTATCGCGGTCGGCGCGAATCCCTGAGCCGCCCGGGTGGAGCAGATAGGGAAAGCTCGCCGCGGGGTTCACCTACCGCAATCAGCCTTCCTCTGGCAGGTGCTGGCCCGACGCTCCTATTCCGCAGGCGAGGCTGAAGGGGCGAGAAAGGCAGAGGAATAAGGTGTAAAGGCGGGGGTTGTGGACTTGTTGGGGCTACCATCTCCCGCTCTGAGTCTGGGGACCCCAGGGTTGGGGAGGGGGAGGGCTGGGCTCAGGCCCAGTTCCACGGTTTTACTTGCTTTGTGGTTTTATTTTTCTCCTGAGTTGTCTATTCAGCCAGGTGATGGTGCATTGGGTTAGCAACATCCTCCCATCAAGGCTTTTTTAGTTCAGTCTTAGTAGGGATTCTCTCTTCCCAGATGCTCCTGATAAACCTGTGACCAGAAGGAAAGTCAGTGTGAGAGGGTGCAGCCTGCCACACACTAGTGAGGAAGAATCCATGGGTGCGGTCCTTTACCTCTCAGCTTTCCTCTAAGCACGATGTGAAGTGTAGTCTGGAAGGATGAAATAAACCAACATTTATTGTATCTACCATATACTGGACTTGGGGAGGGGCAGGGCTTTGTACACATCAGACACCTCATACCTACAGTGTCCACCTGTATTTGGTAATTCAAAAATTTTATATTAGTCTTGGAAAGACATTGAACCAAAAGACAAAACGATTTTTTCTAGTTATACTTTAATTTTATCAAAGTTTTTCAAAGCCCTAACTCAGTGGTTCTCAAACTTTAGCATGAATCAGAATCACCTGAAGGACTTGTTTAAACCCAGATTACTGGTCCTATTCCCAGATTTTCTAGTTTAGTACATCCAGGTGGGACCTAAATATTTGCGTTTCTAATAGGTTCCCACTGGATGCTGACACTGCTGGTGCAAAGACTACAGTTTGAAAACCCTTTTCTAACACAAAAGAATGATGCCAGCAAGAATTTCTGGTTGCATGGTAGGCTTGAGGAAGAGTACCCCCAAATCATGAGACCCCTGATTGCTGGAACAGAAAGGATCTTTAGAGAACATCTAGACCAGTGATTCTGAACCCTCCCTGCACATTAACATCATCTGGAGAACCTTAAAATAAATATACCAATGCCCAAATCATTCCACAGACCAATCTCTGGTTTGGGGATGGAGCTGGACTTTGGTTGGTTTTTAAGGACTCCATGGATCGTTTTAACACTTGAGAGGAGTCCCACTAATATAGTCCAACTCAGCCTTATACAGGTATTTTGAATGAGAATACTGTGAGCAGTCCAGAGAGATTAGGTAGTAGGTCTAAGTTCACATAGCTAGATGGTTGGAGAACTCAAGCCTCCTGACCTTTCAGAGTTCTTTCTATCACACCACAACGTCCCTCTTAGCCGAACCCTGTAGGATTCCTGTAGGGTTTTGGTGCAAACCAGGACAGAGTGTCTAAGCTAAGTCCTACCATATGTGGTCCATTGCAGAAACATTTCCATTGGTGGTGTACTCGTCCCGCTGGAGTTGAAGTCTAAAGAGCCTGATGGGGACAGAATTGTTTATACGGGCATATATGACACAGAAGGTGTGGCCCCAACTAAGAGTGGAGAACGGCAGCCCATTCAGATCACCATGCCGGTAAGGCCCGCTTGGGGTAGTGGTGGTGTGGTGCCAGGGCAGAGTGGAAACCATGGAAAAGAAAACAATCAGCATCTCCTTTATAGAAAAAAAGTATATTAAGAGACAACTACTGTGGAAAATGGATTGTGAATTTCCTTTATGGATCTGCTGGAGAGGAAACTATCTGATTAATGATCATAAGGAATCTTTATAAATTAAAATTAGTCATCTCTTTAATCCCATGTTGAAAGTATATTCATCATTTATCATTTGCTTCTTCACTTAGTTAATATTATGTTTTAAGTGTTTTTATGTAGCCCAACATATCAGTCTTTTCCTTATGGTTTATGCAATTAGCATCCATCTTAGAAAGTCTTCCCTAACTGGAAGATTAATTACACAAACAGATACACAACCACATTTCTGACTTTTCTCTGAATTCACATTGTCTCATTTGTTAATATTTAAATCTCTAATTCATCTGAAATTTCTTTCAATTCATGGTTTCATATTAGAATTTATTTCTACTAGATTCTGTAATGTTCCAATACAATTAATTAAATAATTCATGCTCCTCCAGTGGTCTGAGAGTTTCATAGTAATTTCCCGTATGGCAAAATTTTAAGTATCTATCTACACTTTCTAATATATTCCAGTGATCTGTATATACTTATACTAATACTACATTGTTGGACTTCTGGGAAGATGGAGGATTAGAGAGGCAGAGGGCTCACTTCTCTCCCAGAGAAATGGCTAGAGGACAGGCAGAAATTGTCTGGAAAACTGTTCTAGGGTTTAGGACACCAGGGGAAGTCTAGATACCACCCAGGAGAGAGGGGGCAAAGGCAAGGAGTCTTGGCTGGCTGGAAAATATCCTGTGAGAAAAACTGCAGCAGTAGTTGCTGGCGCCCATCCCCCCACCCTCAGAGCAAACAGCAGTGGGTCCTCTGGCATCTGGCCAGCAGCTTTGAACTGAAGGGGTTGCAGGGGTCCTCTTCTCCAAGAAAAGGGACAGGCAGGGACACAACCTATGGCAAATTCAGATTTTGGCAGCGAACTTGGCCTGCTGCATCCCAGGAGCCACACACTTCCAGGCCCTGTGGGGCCACGACATTGTTTGCCCTAAGAGCCAGTAGGGAGCTAAAGATAATTTGCCTTCTCAAACACATTCCCTACTGCCCTGGGCTGGTTGCTGATGAATCAGAGGGAAGGAGGGTGAGGCCAACCAAAGGAGGAGGGCAGCTTCTGAGGAAGTTTGTTTGTGAGGCGTGGCCTGTCTTCAAGGGCATTGCTTCTGCATCTGCTGCCAGGGCGGTGTTACAGTGAATACATTCCCCCTAGTGTATGGAGCCTGAGCTGAGAGGTCTCCTGAAGAGTGCCATCTGCTGGCAGACCAGGAAAGTGCATGCAAAGAAGGGAAAACAATAATAAATAAATAAAAGAGGCAATCTGGTGTCTTTACTGCACCCTTCTCCAAGACCCTTGGAAACTGACCGGCACCCCTTTGCTGGGTCCTTAGCCCTGGTTTGAGCAGTTAAACAGGCAATCCTAAAGATCTAGAAAAGTTGAACCCAGAATCAAAGAATGGTAGTAGCATACAGCTACTTAACAGTAAATCTCTAAGCAAGAGAGAGAAACTGAATATCAGAGTAAACTCACCATCATAATCAGATGCCTAGGCATCAGCTAAAAATTACAAGCCATACTAAGAACAAGGAAGATATGGCTCAAGCAAAGCAACAAATCAAAGCTCCAGACAAGACATAGGACTTGACACAACTAATCAATGATGTTCATACAAATCTCCCAAATCAAATCCTGGAGTTGAAGGAAAACATAGTTAAAGAAATAAAAGCCATTAAGAAGACACTGGGCAAGCACAAAGAAAATTTTGAAAACTTGAATAGAAAAATAACAGAACTTATGGGAATGAAAGACACAATAAGAGAGATTAAAAATACAACAGGGAAGCAGATGTGGCTTAAGCAATGCGCTCCCACCTACCACATGGGAAGTCCCGGGTTTGGTTCCTGGTGCCTCCTAAAGAAGACAAGCAAGACAGTGAGCTGATGCGACAGACAGGTGCAGCAAGTTGACACAACAAGATGACACAACAAGAGACACAAGGAGGAAAACATAATGAGAGAACAACAAAGCAATGAGCGGAGGTGACTCAAGTGATTAGGCGCTTCCCTCTCACATGGGAGGTCCTGGGTTTGGTTCCCAGTGCTTCCTAAAAAGAAGACCAGCACACAACAAACAGACACAGCAAATGCAAACAACAAGGGGGTGGGGAGAAATAAATAAATAAAATAAATCTTAAAAAAAAAAAAAATACAACCAAGGCATACAGCAGCAGATTTGAAATCATAGAAGAAAGAATCAGCAAAGTAGAGGACAAAATAACTGAATTCAAAAAAAGAATAACAGAGAAAGAAAAGAATAGAAAAAAATTTAGCAGGGGCTCAGGGAGTTGAATGATAGCATGAACTGCACCAACATACACATTATGGGAGTTTCAGATGTAGAAGAGAAGGGGAAAGGGGCAGAAAGAGTATTTGAGGAAATAATGGCTGAAAATTTCCCAACTTTCATGAAAGACATGAATATATGTGTTCAGGAAGCACAGCATACTCCAATAAGAATAAATCCAAATAGACCTACTCAAAGAGGCATAATATGAAGAATACCAAATGTCAAAGATAAAGAGAAAATTCTGAAAGAAGCAAAGTAGAATTGAAACATCACATACAAGGGACACCCAGTAAGGTTTAGTGCCAATTTATCTTCAGAAACCATGGAGGCAAGAAGGCAGTGATATGATATAATTAAGGTGTTGTGGCCCTTTGAAGTTCTTTTTATAACCCAAAAAGAAAAAGATTCTGTTGTTAAAATAATCTATACCTGTGGGTGTGGTACCCTTTATTGCATTAGATTCTCTTTAGATCACTTGATTAGATTACTTTTGATTGAACTACATCAGTGAGGCATGACTCAGGTTGAGTCTCTGCTGTTTTGCTGAATCTTATATAAATGGAGACACAGAAAGAGAGACACATAGAGAAAGGAAACCACCATATTGACCCTGCCATGTAAGAGAGAACTTCAGGAAAACAGAGAAGCCTTGAAAGCTAAGGGAAGTCCCAGCTGGAACCAGAAGAGTACAGAAGCATGGAAAGAGGGCCCCAAGGGTCTGGGTCCATGGAGCAGCTCAAGACTCAGGACATGAGCCCTTTTGTATGCCTGATCACCACATAGCAGGATACCAGAATCAACAGTAGCTGACTTTGGTGAGAAAGCATCTCTGATGGTTCTTTGATTTGGACATTTCACAGCCTTGGAACTATAAGCTTTTACCCTAATAAAATTCCCATTATAAAAGCCAACCCATTTCTGGTACTTTGCATCAGCAGTCCTGTGGCAAACTAAGACAGGGACTGAAAGAGAAAAACTGCTAGCCAAGTATTCTTTGTCTTGCAAAATTCTCCTTCAGATATGATGATGATGTTAAAATATTCACAGATAAACAGAAACTAAGAGACTTCATAAACAAGAATCTGGCTTTGCAGGAAACAAAGGGAGCTCTACAGCCAGTAAAGAAAAGACAGGAGAGAGACGCTTGGAAGATAGTGTAGAAGTGAAGACTATCAGAAAGAGTAACCAATGGAATAAAAAGACAGACAAAAATAAGATATGACATATGAAAGCCAAAAGATAAAATGATTGAAGTAAGTAATACCTTTACAGTAATAACATTTAATGTTAATGGATTAAACTCCCCAATCAAAAGACATAGGCTGACAGAATGGATAAGAAAACATAAGCCATTCATATGCTGCTTAGCAAGAGACTCATCTTAGACCCACAGATGCAAATAGACTGAAAGTGAAAGGTTGGAAACAGCTATTTCATGCAAACAGTAACCAAAAGAGAGCAGAGGTAGCTATATTGGTGTCAGATAAAACAGGCTTTAAATGCAAAAAAAAATGATGAGATACAAAACTCCATTATACATTAATAAAAGGTACAATCTACCAGAAAGGAGTATCAGTCATAAATAGCTCTACTCTTAACCAGGGTGCCCCAAAATATATGAAGCAAACACTGACAAAGTTTGAAAGGAGAAAGAGATATCCCTACAATAATAGATACTTCAATACACCACTCACAAAATGGATAGAACAACTAGACAGAAAATCAACAAGAAAGCAGAGAACTTGAACAATATGATAAACAAGCTGGATTTCACAGACATGCAGAACATCACACCCCAAACAGAAGGTATACATTCTTCTCAATTGCTCTTGGATTTTTCTCCAAGATAGACCACAAGTTGGGTCATAAAACAGTTCTCAGTAAATTTGAAAAGATTGAAATTATACAAAGCACCTTCTCTGACCATGATGAAATGAGCCAGAAATCAATAATACGCAGGAAAGGGGAAAATTCACAAATAAAGAGAGGCTAAACAACACACTCCTAAACAATCAGTGGGTCAAAGAAGAACTTGCAAGAGAAATTAGTAGATATCACAAAACAAATGAAAACAAGAATACAACTTATCAAAACTTATGGGATACAGTGAAGGCAGCAGTGAGAGGGAAATTTATAGCCCCAAATACCTATAATAAAAAAGAAGAAAGAGCTAAAATAAAAAACCTAACTGAACATCTGGAGGAACTAGTAAAAGAACAGCAAACCAATCCCAAAGCAAACAGAAAAAGAAATAACAAAAATTAGAACAGAAATAAATGAAATTGAGAACAAAAAAAGAGAGAAAATCAGCAAGAACAAAATTTTGTTATTTGGAAAGATCAATAAAATTGACAAACCCTTAGCTAGACTAACAAAGAAAAAAGAAAGAAGATGCAAATAAATAATTTCAGGAATTAAAGGGCGACATTACGACTTACACCAAAGAAATAAAAAGGATCATAAGATGATATTATGAGGGGAGCAGATGTAGCTCAGTGGTTAACTGCCTGCCTTCCACATATGAGGTTCTGGATTCAATCCCTGGTACCTAAAAAAAAAAAAATTGAGGATAGTATGAGAGACTGTATGCCAAAAAATTAGACAACTTAAATGAAATGGATAAATTCCTAGAAATGCACAAAAACCTACATTGACTCTACAAGAAATATAAGAACTCAACAAACCAATCACAAGTAAAGAGATTGAATCAGTCATCAAAAGTCTCCCAACAAAAAAAGTCCTGGACCAGATGACTTCACAGGTGAATTCTGCCAAACATTTTGAAAATAATTAATACCAAGCCTGTTTAAACTCTTCCAAAATTGAAAAGGGTGGGTGGGAATTACTAAAAAATTTTTATGAAGCCAACATCACTCTTATACCAAAGCCAGATAAAGATACAACTTGAAAAGAAAAATACAGACCAATCTCACTAATGAACATAGATGAAAAAATTCTCCACAAAATTCTTAAAAATCAAATCCAACGGTATACTGAAAGAATTATACACCATGATCAAGTGGGTTTTATTCCTGGTATGCAAGGGTGGTTCAAAATAAAATCAATGAACCTAATACACCATATTAATAAATTGAAGGAAAAAAACCACATGATCATCTTGATCAATGCAGAAAAAGCATTTGACAAAATCCAGCACCCTTTCTTGATAAAAACACTTTGAAAGACAGTAATAGAAGGGAAGAGTCTTAACATAGTAAAAGGCATATGTGAAAATCCCACAGCCAACATCGTATTCAATGGGGAGTGGTTGAAAGCTTTCCCTCTAAGATTGGGAACAAGACAAGGATGCTCACTCTCACCATTGTTCAACATTGTGCTAGAATTTCTAGCTAGAGCAATTAGGCAAGAAAAAGAAGAGGCATCTGTAGCTGTTTGGCAGTTCTATATAATTATGAATTCCAAAAATATATATTGGATTATGCTTGTAAACTGGCCTGCTAATCTGGGCATGATTAAGTTATGATTAGGGCATTAACTGAGCTATGTCAGTAGGGTGTTGAGCTCCACCCCTTGGTGGGTGGGGGAATCAAATATAAAAGGCAAGGCAAAGGACAGAGGGGACAGTTT
Organism: Tolypeutes matacus; assembly: GCA_026826555.1. NCBI lineage: Eukaryota > Metazoa > Chordata > Mammalia > Cingulata > Chlamyphoridae > Tolypeutes > Tolypeutes matacus. The sequence continues at coordinate 19,355,825 of JAKSZT010054030.1, forward strand.
TTGAGTTGCAGTTTTGATGTTGGAGTTTTGATGTTGGAGAGAAGGCCCTGGGATAGAGACAAGCCATTCACCTGAGAGTTCACAGCTGGCCTTGTGGAGAGAAGCAAAGCCTAGAGAGCCTCATAGTCTACAGCTGACCTTGTGGAGAAAACAGAGGAGCTAAGCCTGGAGAGAAACACTGCCCCGGGAAGAGAGGAACCCAAGGAGCCTAAACCTGGCAAACATCAGCAGCTGTCTTGCTCCAACACATGGCAATGGACTTTAGTGAAGGAAGAAACTTACGCTTTATGGCCTAGTAACTGTGGACTTCTATCCCAAATAAATACCCTTTATAAAAAACAACCCATTTCTGATATACTGCATTAGCACCCTGTTGGCTGACTAATACAGAATTTGGTACCAGGAGTGGGGTAGTGCTTTTGCAATTACCAAAATGTTGGAACAATTTTATAAATGGGTAAGGGGTATTTTTTGGAGGAATTGTGAAATGCTTGATGGAAAAGGCCTAGATCACATTGAAGAAATTGTTGATAGTAATATGGATGCTAAAGACACCTTTTATGATGCCTTAGAAGTAAATGATGAAACTATTATTGGAAACGGGAGGAAAAGTGATCCATGTTTTAAAGTTACAAAGAACTTAGCAAGATTAACTCCTGGTGTTATATGGAAGACAGAATTTGAAAATGGTGAACTGGAGCATTTAGCTGAAGAACTTTCCAAGGTAAATTCAGAGAATGTGGCTTGGCTTTTCCTTGCAGCTTATAGCAAAATACTAGATGAGCAAAATACACTAAGGACTGAACTCTTGGGCAAAAAGAAAACAGAAACTGATTCTGGAAATTCCAAGCTGTGGAAATCAAGTTCCCAAATGAAAGTGTTCCATTTGAAGACCTAGCTAAACCTGGAAATTGTAAATCAGGATTGAAGATGCAGTTATCTCAGAAAGACTTGTGGAAAGTCTTACTGTCTGATGGCTTGGACCCCTGCTTCTTCCATGCTAAACCAACAAGGCTTTTGAGAGCACTGTATGAACAAAACCATACAGTATTTGCTTGGACTAAAAAGGACATGGAAAGGAGACATTGAAGAAGAAAGATCTTTGAGGAGAAACCCATGGAAGCTGAGATCTAGACTTAAGACATCACCTTGGGTCAAGAGAGGAGCCCCACCCATGTATACAGAAAGGGTGAGTTTACCCCAGCAGTTGAAGAGGGTGGATGTTCCCACCCGATGTTCAGGAAGAGTTTTGCTGCCCCGGGGTGCAGGGAGGGTGGAGCACATTCCTCAAGGATTAGGGCAGTTAAGGTCAGCACTCCATAAGTCTGAGAGGGGTGGACCTGTCCCCCATGGGTTAGAGAAGGCCAGATGGTCAACCCATTGCTCTGAGAGGGTTGAACCTATATGCCAAAAGTTAGGGAAGGGCAGGTGGTCAACTCGTTGCTCTGAGAGGGTTGAACCTGTATGCCAAAGGTTACAGGGAATGTTGTCTTCACCTCACTGTACTAAGGGGGCTAAGACTCTAAACCAAAGATTGAGTGAGGTGTGGCAATCACCCCAACACTCTTGGAGGGTGAGGTCTGGAGCTTGGTTGACACCCAGATGCTTGATGGGGGTGGAACGAAGAAAATGGCCCTTGGGCAAGCCTATAGAAAGAGTGGGTCCCCATGTGGCCCCAAGAAGAAGAAACCATCATTTTAAGAATATCTCTCAAACTTTGAAATCGAATGGAGGATGCCCTGCAGGTTTACTGAACTGTAAATGACCCATGACTCATGTTTAACATCCCAATTTCTCCTTATGATAATGAAAATGTTTATCCTTTGTCTTTCCATTTGTGTATTGGAAGCAGTTAAATGGTTTTGTACTATTCAGAGGTCTACAGTAGATGGGATTTTGCTTGAAGACAAATTGTATTTCTTTAAAATGATTATGATATGATTTTGTACTTGCATTGTTACTGGTTTAGGTGTTTTTTTTTTTAATTGTAATGTATTTTTGGAATTCAGAGGGTGAAATGTAGCCATTTGGCAATTTGATGTAATTATGAATTCCAACAGTATATATTGGATTATGCTTGTAAACTGGTCTGCTAATATGGGCATGATTAAGTTATGATTAGGGTGTTAACTGAGCTATGTCAGTAGGGTGTTGTTGAACCCCACCCCTTGGTGGGTGGGGGAATCAAATATAAAAGGCAAGGCAAAGGACAGAGGGGACAGTTTTTGAGTTGCAGTTTTGATGTTGGAGTTTTGATGTTGGAGAGAAGGCCCTGGGATAGAGACAAGCCATTCACCTGAGAGTTCACAGCTGGCCTTGTGGAGAGAAGCAAAGCCTAGAGAGCCTCATAGTCTACAGCTGACCTTGTGGAGAAAACAGAGGAGCTAAGCCTGGAGAGAAACACTGCCCCGGGAAGAGAGGAACCCAAGAAGCCTAAACCGTGGCAAACGTCGGCAGTTGTCTTGCTCCAACACATGGCAATGGACTTTAGTGAAGGAAGAAACTTATGCTTTATGGCCTGGTAACTGTGGACTTCTACCCCAAATAAATACCCTTTATGAAAAACAACCCATTTCTGGTATACTGCATTAGCCCCCTTTGGCTGACTAATACAGCTTCTAAATTGGAAAAGAGGAAATAAAACTCCCACTATTCACAGATGACATGATCCAATATTTAGAAATATCTACTGCAAAGTTATTAGGGCTAATAAATGAGTTCAGCAAAGTGGTAGGACATCAGATCAACATGCAAAAATTTGTAGTGTTTCTATACATTAGTAACGATCAAGCTGAAGAGGAAATCAAGAAAAAAATTCCATTTACAATGGCAACAAAAAGACTCAGATATCTGGGAATTAATCTAACCAGGAATATAAAGGATCTGTATTCAGCAAACTCCAAAACACTGCTAAAAGAAATAAAAAAGGCCTAAACAAATGGACATTCTGTGTTCATGGATTGGAAGACTAAACATTGTAAAGATGTCAATTCTACCTAAACTGATTTATAGATTCAATGAGATCCCAATCAAAATTCCAGCAGCCTACTTTACAGAAACAGAAAAGTCAATTACCAAATTTATTTGGAAGAGAAAGCGGGTCCTGAATAGCCAAAAACATCCTAAAAAAAGAAGAGTGAAGTTAGAGGTCTCACACTTCCTGAACTTGAAGTATATTATAAAGCTACAGTGCTCAAAATAGCATGGTATTGACATAAACATAGACACACTGATCAATGGAATCAAATTGAGAGTTCATAAATAGACCCACACTTCTATGGTCAACTGATTTTTGACAAGCCTACCAAGTCCACTTTTCGGGACAGAACAGCCTTTTCAACAAATTGTGTAGGGAGAACTGGATATCCATAACCAAAAGAATGAAAGAGGACCCCTACCTCACACCTATTTGAGAATCAACTCAAAATGGATCAAAGACCAAACATAAAAGCCAGGACCATAAAAATCCTAGAAGATAATGTAAGGAAACAGCTTCAAGATCTTGGGGTAGGCAGGAGATCTTTTAAACCTTGCACCCAAAGCATGAGCAACAAAAGAAAAAATAGATAAATAGGTCCTCTACAAAATTAAACACTTCTATACCTCAAAGGACTTTGGGAAGTGGGTAAGAAGGCAGCCTACTCAATGGGGGAAAATATTTGGAAATCACACAACTGACAAAGGTCTAATATCTATGATATATAAAGAGATCCTACAACTCAACAATAAAAAGGTGAATGATCTGATCAAAAAATGGCAAAAGATCTGAATAGACGTTTTCCTAAAGAAGAAATACAAATGGTGAAAAACACATGAAAAAGTGTTCAACAATACTGCCTATTAGGGAAATGCAAATCTAAACTACAATGAGATATCATTTCACACCTACACCTACTAGAATGGCCACTATTTAAAAAAAAAACAGAAAACTACAAGTGTTAGAGAGGACATGTGGATATAGGAATACTTATTCACTGTTGGTGAGAATGTAGAATGGTACAGCCACTGTGGAAGTCTGTTTGGCAGTTCCTAAGGAAGTTGGATATAGATCTGCCATGTGATCCAGCAATACAACTACTAGGTATATACCCAGAATATCTGAGAGCAGGTACCTGAACAGACATCTGCACACTGATGTTCATAGCAGCATTATTCACAATTGCCAAAAGATGGAAACAACCCAGATGTCCATCAACCGACAAATGGATAAACAAACTGTGATATATACACACGATGGAATATTATTCAGCTATAAGAAGAGATGAAGTAGTGAAGCATATGATAACATGGATAAACCTGAAAGACATTATGTTGAGTGAAGCAAGCCAGGCACAAAAGGATAAATACTATATGATTTCATTATTATGAACTAAATATAATGAGCAAACTCATGGAGTTAACAGCTAGAATGTTAGTCACCTGCGAATCAAATATGGTTAGAGAATGGAAAGCTGAGGTTTAATCTGTACAGAATTGGTAAAATAAAAAAGTTGTTTGGAAATGTTTGGAAATGAATAGAAATGGTGAAAGCACATCACAGGTTTTGTAATTAGTAGCGCTAACATAGGGGTATGATAGTGGTTGAAAGGGAAAGTCTAAGGCTGTATAGCATAGTGAACCTCCTTATGAAAAATTGAATATCGTTAATAGTGCATGTGTAAGAATGTTTTTCTCTGAAATAGAACAAATGCATGTTAATGTTATAAGAGGTTAATACCAGGGTGTTATTTGGGCAAAAATACAACCAAAACAAACTATGGGCCATAGTGTATGGTAATATATTAATAATGTTCCATCAATGGTTAAAAAAAAAAAAGGAAGCATGCTAAGTGAAAGAAACTAGACAAAAACTACTACATATTGTTTGACTCCATCTATGCAAAATGTAAACACAAATAATTTCAGAGATGGAAATAATTAGCAGTTATGCATATCAGCTAGGAAGCTATGGAGAGGTGACTACTAATGGGTAAGGTTTTTGTGTGTGTTTGTTGTTTTTTCTATTTTTTTGGAGTAATGAAAATGTTCTAATATTGATTGATGTGATAAATGTACAACTTACAAAATGCTATTGATTATATGCTTTAGATGAATTATATGATTTATGAATATAATTCTATAAAACTGATTACAAAATAAAAATACTGCATTGTTTTAAAAATCCTACTTTTATCATGTTTTCATGTATTTTGTAACTAGCTACCTTACTGAACTTGCTTATTAAAATTTTTCAGTTAATTGTCTTGAGTTTTTCAATTGGTGAGTGTGTTGAATTTCATTTCATTCATTTTCCCATCTATAGAAATAATGTTTATCTCCTTTATCCTTTAATGTGGTAAATTATATAATACACTTCTGTGGTGGATTGAATTGTGTACCCCAGTTTGGACATGTTCTTGGTCTCAGTCCACATTTTGGTGGATAGGGACACATTGTAAATAAAATCTCCTTAATGATGTTACTTTTACTTCAATTAAGGTGTGGCCCTACTCAATCAGGTTCAGATTTAATCTGATTAAGGGAATCATTTATAAGCACAGTGACAATCAGATGGAGAGAAAAGCCATGAAATTGGCAAGAAGCTGGAAGCCCATGGAACCCAAAAGAGTAAGAAGACATCATCATGTACATTGCCATGTAATGAAAAAGCCAAGGAACCACAAAGATTGCCAGCCAAAAGATACTGACCATGGGAGGATGCAAGCTTTCTAGCCTCTGAAACTGTGAGCCAATAAATTCCTGTTGTTAAGATAACCCATTGTATGGTGTCTGTTTTAGAAGCTAGGAAACTAAAACAGTTTTTGGTACCAGAAAGTAGGGTGCTGCTATGACAAATATCTAAAAGTGTAGAGATGACTTTGAAATTGGGCAATGGGCAGAGGCTGAAAGAACTATGAGGCGCTTGATAGAAAAAGCCTAGATTGCTCTGTAGAGAGTGTTGGTAGAAATGTAGATGCTAAAGCTCCTTCCAACAAGGCCTTAGAAAGAAATGAGTGTTATTACATATTGAAAGAAAAGTGATCCCTGTTATAAAGTGGCAAAGAACTTGACAAAATTGTGTTCTGATGTTGGATTGAAAGTGTAATTTGTAAGTCATGAACGTGGCTATTTAGCTGAGGATATTGGCCAAGATATGTATGGAAGGTGCAGCTTATAGTAAAATGTGAAAGGAAAGGGATAAGCTGAGAACTAAACTCTTAAGCATAAAGAAACAAGAAATTGATTATTTAGAAAATTCGGAGCCTATCCAGACAATGTGCTCTGAGATTAAGGCCAGTAGTAGCTCTGTCAGGGACCTCTCTGAGCTCCTGGGATTGAGGCTCCAGAGGACAGGGTTCCATGTGAGGGTTTACCTGAACAACCTTTGTAAAGAGCATGTGGCTAAACATGGATCCAGTTAGCCATTTCAGTGGAAATCAAGATTGGAAATGCGTATCCATGAAAGATCTGTGAAAAGTTCTATTGTCTAATGGCTTGGACCCACTTAAACTGCATGCAAAGCCGACAAGGTTTTTGCAAAATTTGTATCAGCAGAACCACTGCCAGCCTGGACTAAAAGGGACAGAGAAGAGATGAATTGAAGGAAGAATGACTTCAGAGGCAGAACTATGGAAGCAAAGGTCTGGACCAAAAAGATCTCAGGCTAAGAGAGCAGGCCCACCCATGTGTGTAAAAAGGGCTGGTCCACCTCTGCACCAGAGGAGGCAGGCCATCAGCCCCGGCACTTAGAGGGGGCTGGCCTTGAGCCCCGTTACTCAGGGAGAGTGCTGCCACCCCAGTGCATGGAGCTGGTGGGGCCTGTGCCCTGGCATTCACAGAGAGTCTGGCTCACAATCCAGTGCTCTAAGAGGGTGGGGCTTTCACCCCAGTGTTCAGAGAGAGCATGGCCACTGCGCAAGCACTTGGAAGGGGTGGGGCTGCTGCTCTATCAGGCTCAAAAGACAAAACCTCAATCTGTAGATGACTTTCAGATCTTGAAATGGAATGGAGTTTGCCCTGCTGGGTTTTAGACTTATTTGGGACCCATGGCCCGTGTTTTCCTTCCAATTTCTCCTTTCTGGAATGGGAATGTTTATCCTATATCTGTCCCTCCATTCTGTATTGGGAGCAGATAACTTATTTTCTAGGTTTCACGGGTCTATCAGATAGAGAATTTTGCCCTAGAAGGGACCACACCCATAACTGATTTTAATGAGACTTTGTACTGAGCATTGTCACTGAAATGACTTATGTCTTTGGGTTGTTGTGATGGAATGAATGTGTTTTGCATATCAGAAGTACATGTCTTTTTGGGGGCCAGAGGGCAGACGGTGGTGGATTGAATTGTGTACCCCAGTTTGAGCATGTTCTTGGTCTTGATCTGCATTCTGATGGGTGTGGGTCCATTGTAAGTAAGATCTTTTAAGATATTACTTCAGTTAAGATGTGACCCAGATGAATCAAATTGAGCTTTAATCTGGATTATGGGAGTCTTTTATAAGCAGACTGAAAGTCAGATAGGGGGAGAAGCCACGTGGAGTAACCCAGAAGCCAGAAGTCAACAGAATCCAGAAGAGAAAGATCACATCACCATGTGCATTGCCATGTGACAGAAAAAAACAAGGAACCCCAAAGATTGCCAGACAAAATAGGCAGAAGATACCAACCCTGGGAGGACAAGCCTTCTAGCTTCTAAAAGCATGAGTCAATAAATTCCTGTTGTTAAGCCAGCCCATTGTATGATATTTGTTTTAGCAGCTAGGAAGCTAAAACAACTTCCAAATACTAACCTATCCTTTATTTCCTAAAATGAGCTCACTTAAATGTCATTTATTAATTTTTAATATGTTGCTAAATTTAATAGGCTTATATTTTTATCTAGGATTTTTAGATTTTATTTTATATGTTCTTTTTTCTTTCTTTGCAAGCAAATATTTGAGGATTTCCTGTGTATGAGATACTGGGGAAAGAGTCATGGACAGAATTGATATCCCTGGCTTTGTGGAGCTTCTAATCTAGAGGGAGAAAACACATTTTAAGCATGATTAACTATAATAAAGTAAATAATTACTATTTTACAAAGTGTAGTGAAAAAGTAGTGGTGCTATTGTAGCACATACCAGGAGTCTTATCCTGGTTCAATATTTGGGGAATAACTTACTGAGAAAGAGCTGAAGGATGAATACAAGTTGGGGGAAGAGGGAGCACTCTGACAAGGAGACATTGCAAAGTCTAAAGGTGAGAGAGAGCAAAATACGCACTAATGGATGAGAAAAGTCCAACATGACTGGAGCAGAAAGTGGCTCAATATAAACCTGGAGAACGGAGCGGGTGTAGCTCAGTGATTTGAGCGCCTGCTTCCCATGTACGAGGTCCTGGTTTCAATCCCCATACCTCCTAAAAAAAAAAAAACTGGAGAGAAAAGTAGGGGTTAGATGTTATAGGACCTTCTTGCCTTATTAAGCATTTTGGATTTATTCTAACGCCTTTAAAATTTCATTGAAGGTTTTTAAAATCAACTTTGAAATATAATTCACATACAATAAAATTTAACAATGTTAAATTGTAAAGTTATGTTTTGAGAAATGCATTCTACTGTATAGCCAACACCCCCAATAAAGAACATCACCCTGAAAAACTCCCTCATGCCCATTTGCAGTCAATCCCCCCATCTCTAGCCTACTCTGAGATTTCTGTCTATAAATTAGTTTTACATGTTCTGGAATTTCATGTCAATAGAATCATACTTTGGTGTCTGGCTTCTTTCACTTAGCATAATATTCTTGAGCTCCATCCATGATGTTGCATGTGTCAGAAGATGGTTTCTTTTTATTGCTGAGTAGTATTCTATTGTATGGCTATACTACAGTTTATTTGTCTTTTCACCAATAAATGGACACCTGAGTTGTTCCAGCTTTTTGTGTTATGGATATTGCGGCTATGAATATTTGAGTATGAGTCCTAGTGAGTACATGTTTTCATTTCTCTTGAGTAAATACCTTGGAGGAGAATTGCTGAGTCATATGGTAAGTATGTTTAATTATATAAAAATTTCCAGACTGTTTTTCAAAGTGGTTGTACCATTTCACATAGCCACCAGCAAATGTATGAGAATTCTAGTTGTTTTACATACATACTCAGTACGTGTCAGTCTTTTTAATTTGGAAATGCAAAGATCCTGGAACAGCCAAAACACTTCTATTTCATGATCTATATGCTAGTCTTTTAATCAGATGATATATGTCTTCCAGTTGTTTTAGCTCTTCTAGAACTTCTGCATTTTTATATGGATTTTAGTATAAGTTTGCCAATTTCTCCAAAAAATAAGGGTTTTAACTGGGTTTCTATAAAACCTATAGGTCAATTTGGAGAAATTTGACACCTTAATGTATTGAGTCTTCTAAGCCAATGAGTATGATATTCTTTATTTAGGCCTTCTTTAGTTTCTCTGAGCAATATATTAAAGTGTTTCCTGTACAGATTTTGTTAAATTTATCCTTGTTTCAACCTGTCTTCTGAAGGGCATGGGTTGGGGCAACTGCAAGACCAAAGAACACACCTGGTACAGTGTTAGACATAAGGTTTATTTATTGGAATTTATGGGCAGGAGAGATTCTCTCTAGTGGCAGCGGTCCATAGAAAGAAGACAGTGCTTTGCAAAGAGGCAGGAAAATGAGAGGCAATATATAGGGTCTCAGAACAAAGACATTTCATAACAAAGTTTCTGCTAGGGTCACATAAAGCACATAAATGGGGTCTGGTGATGTTATTATAGGAAGGAACTGTACAGCCTGGAGAAAATTACAGTTTACAATACCCTCTGTACATTGTTTCCCTGTGAGGAGGTTTGTTACTTTTGTTTGTTTGTTTGTTTGTTTGTTGTTACATTTTAACTTGTGTCCTGGGGCATGCAGGTGGCTGCATGCTGCAGGCTGAGTTTCCCTTAGGGGGAACTAGAGCCAAGGTACCCACTGCACCCCCACAATCATTAAGTATTTCATACTTATGGATGTTACTATAAATGGATTTCTTACTGCTAGCATATAGAAACAGAACTGATTTTTGTCTATCTATCTTGAATCCAGAGACCTTACTAATCTCACTTGTTAGTCTTAATAGTTTTGCTTCATAGAATCCCTACCATTTCCTACATATGCTATCATGTCTTCTGTAAATAGAAACAGTTTTCTCCTTACTTTTCCATCTGTATTCTTTTGTCTGGCCTCACTGCCATGACTAGGATCTCTCCAGTATGATGCTAAATAAAAATGGTGAAAGCAGACATCCTTGCCCCTTGATCTTAGGGGAAACATTTAGCTTTTCAATGCTAAGTATGATGTTAGCTGTAGTTTTTGTGTGTGTGATTTTTTGTTTTGTTTTGTTTTGGTTTAGGTTTTTTTGTAAATGCCTTTTATCATTTGCAGTAGTACCCTTTATTCCTAGTTTGCTAAGAGTTTTTTTTTTTTTTTTTAATCATGAATGTGTTGTAGAATATTTTCAAATACTTCTGTATTTTTTTAAAATGATCATATGTTACTTTAATTTTTCTGTTTTAATTACATTGCTTTTCCAATATAAAACCAACTTTGAATTCGTGGGATAAATACCACTTGGTCATGGTATATGCTCTGTGCATATGTCTGGATTTTATTTACTCTTATTTTATTGCACATTTTTGCATCACTGTTCCTGGGGCCTCTTGGTCTGTGGTTTTCTTTTCTTGTAATGTCTTTGTCTGGTCAGGGTAATGCTGGCTGCATAAAATGATTCAGAAAGTGTTCGCTCTTCTATGTTCTAGCAGTGTGTGTAGAATTGATATTAGTCTTCATTATAATGGATAAAATTCACCAGTGGAGTCATGGTTTTTACGTTGTTTGAAGGTGTTTAATTAAAAATCCAATTTCCTTCATAGAAATTGATCTATTCAGGTTTTATTTCTTGAGTTAGTTTTTGTAATTGGCTTTTCAAGTCATTTGTCTGTTTCAATTAAGTTACCAGATTTATGTGTATAAAGTTGTGAAGGTAATACAAACCCCATACAAAGAACTGTATATCCTTTTTCTTCCAGATACCCAGACACACCAATTTTAACATTTTGCTACACTGGCTGTTTCATTCTATCTTCTCATCAATGTATCTGACTATTTACCAATCTATTTTCCCCAGCACTTGAAAGTAGATTGTATACATCATGCTTCTTGGAAGCTTAATAGGACACTTCCTGAGACCAAGGATATTCACTTATTTAACCACAAAAAGGGCAGTTAACAAGTTCAAGCAGTTGAACACTGTTATAAAGCTTACAGTCTATATTCCAATTTTTTATATGTCTCAATAATGTTCTTTTAAGCCTTTTCTCCTCCCTTGATAAAGTTCATCCAGGTTCATGTATTGCATTTAATTGCCATTGTCTCTTTTGTTTTTGTTTTTTTTTTCAATTATGGGGACTTATATACAACACAAATTACCCCATCTTAACCACTCCCAAGCCCACTATTCAGTGGGATTAATCACATTCACGATGTTGCAGTACCCTCACCACCTTCCATTACTAAAACTTTCCCATTTTCCCAAACAGAAACCCTACGCTGATTAAGCATTAATTCCCCATTCCTTCTGCTCTCTGAAACTGGTAACCTATACTCTTAAGTTCTGTCTCCATGAGCTTGCATATTCTCTGCTATTTTCTTTATAATTACCATGGGGCTTAAAGTAAACATTCTAAATCTATAATATGCTTGTTTTCTTTTATATCAAATTAACATAAATAGTATACACAAACTGTTCCTAAGCCCCCCCCCCATCACCCCCATCTCTATGTAGTTCTAGTCATAAAGTTCATGTCTGTACCTTATGAGTCCAAAACCACTGATTTATCATTACATCTTATACATTTGCCATTTAGATCCTGTAGGGAGAAAAAAGTGGAGTTATATTTGGGAAGGTTTCAGCTATTATTTCTTTGCATATTCTTTCTGCTCCTTTCTTTCTCTCTTCTGTAATTCCCACAATGATAATATTGGTATGTTTGATGGGGTCCCAGAGGTTCCTCAGGCTCTATTTACTTTTCTTCATTGTTTCTTCTTTTTTTCCCCTCAGACTAGTCATTTTCAGTTGTCTTATCATCGAGTTCTCTGATTTTTTTCTCCCGCCAGCACCAATCTGCTGTTGAATCCCTCTAGGGAATTTTTAACTTCTGTTGCTGTGGCCTTCAGCTCTGTTTGGTTCCTTTCATAATTTTCATCTCTCACTGATATTTCCTATGCGTTCATCTATCATATTCCTGATTTTCTTTAGTTCTTTGTCCATGTTCTCCTTTAGCTCTTTGAGCATATTTAGGACCATTTTTTTTAAAGTCTTTGGTAGGTCCCAGATCTGGTCCTCCTCATCGTTGGTTTCTAATGCTTTAAACTTCTCCTTTGCCAGGGCCACTGCCTCATGTTTCCTTGCATGTTTTATAATCTTTTGTTGAAACTTGTACATTTTGACATTCTAATATATTATGGCTGGAATTTAGATTCTGAGGCATCTGTTCCTTAAGCTTTTATGTAGCTATTATGACAGTTTTCTGTGAAGGCCAGAAGATAGAGGGGAAAAAAAAGGAAAAAGGGTGAGAAAGAAAACACCTTTCCTAGTCTTTCAGATTGCCCTGTATCATTTCTCTCCTTCTAGCTTATCTATAGTATGAGTTTAGAGAAGAGTTCTAAGACAAGTTGTAGGGGCCTCCATGATCCTTTCTGTGCAATTTCCTGTCCTGGGCATGCTTCTTTGACCCTAGGAATTTCCCCAGTTATACAGATATGGATATCCCCTCTTCCCTCATAGTCCCAAGACACTGCAGTAAATGTCCTACAGCCAACAATCCCTTGTCCCAGTCAGTCTTTTGACTGCTCTCCCACCTCATTCTATAGGAAAGCTCTGCAAGCTCCCTTCTACATGCAGGGCAAGTTCTGGGACAATGAGTCCCTCAGGCCATCACCAGATTGGACCGGTTATCAAGCTCCCAGTATGTGCACAACAGTTAGTCGCTCCCTCCGGAACCAGGACAAGGGATTTGCACTGGGAGCACGGGCTGAGTCTGTGCCAAGACGGTGAGGAGGTGGGGAAGGGGCCAGCCAAGGTGCCACAAGAACCTACTGCTTTTAAGTAGCCTTTTTCTTGATTTGGCACTTGCCCTGTTATTACAACCCTTTAACTGTTTCTGGAACTTTGAAAAAGATGCTTTTGCCAGTTCTTTCTGGTTATTCAAAGCTTCTGTGGGGGGACAGAGCCCTGAAGCATCTCACTCTGCCATCTTTGCTAAGTTTCTTTAAATGACTATAAATCTAAATGCTATTTTTCATGTACTAGGAATGGAAAGATACTGCTTTGATATGATAAAAGAGATTTACTTTATCCAACAGTCAGAATTATTAGAAACAAAGTAAATTAGTTTGAATTTTACCATGAGATTCTAATAAATGCCTTAAGCCATAAAACATAATTCAGAAAGTCTGTCCCCATGCATATGGAAAGAGGATAGATGAGGAATTACATACATGTAAAATCACTTAACAAAGAGATAATTTTATCATTATTTGTAAATAGACATGATTATATTCCTTGTTAGTACAGAAGAATGAGTTGGGAAACTATTAGAACCAAAAAATGCCTGAATAAAAAAAATTTAAAAAGCAATGTTTTCCTAAGGTTGGTGTTGACCATTTAGAAAATATAACTGAAAGATCGTATTCTTCAATAGCACTTAAAACATACCACGTCAAAGAATAAGCTTTGAAATAACTATGGGGCCTTTATGAGCAAAGCAAACCTTTACCAAAAACATTAAAGATTTAAATGAGATGTACATTGTATTCCTGGATGGCAGGATTGAATATAATAAGTATGGTTTGTCCCCAATTCATTTATAGGTACAATGACATTAAAATCCCTACAAGTATTCTTTTTATAATTTGATATCATGTTTCTATTGATTTCATGAAGTCAGAGTGGTTTATCATTTAAGGAAGGCACAGCATATGCAGTCAAATCTGGTTTTGAATCCTGATTCTGTCACTCATTGGCTGAGAGACCTTGTGACTCTCTGGCTGTAAAGGGGAGGTAATAATATCTATCTCATAGTACAATACTGATGATTAAAGGAGATAATGTATGTAAAATGCTTGGCACTTCAAAACTTACTACAGGGAAGCAGATGTGGCTTAAGCAATTGGACTCCCATCTACCATATAGGAGGTCCAGGGTTTAGTTCCCGGGGGCTCCTGGTGAAGGCAAGCTGGCCCACGCGGCAAGCTGACCTAAGCAGAGAGCTGGCCCATGCTGAGTGCTGGCTGACGCAGGAGTGCTGGTCTGCGCAGACAGCTGGCGCAGCAAGATGATGCAACAAAAAGAGACACAGAGGCGAGATAATAAGAGACACAGCAGACCAGGGAGCTGAGATGGCACAAGAGATTGAGCAGCCTCTCTCCCACTCTGGAAGGTCCCAGGATCGGTTCCCGGGGCTACCTAAAGAGAAGCCAAGCAGACATGGAAGAACACACAGAGAGCAGACAGCGAGTGCAAAAACAATGGGGCGGGGGTGGGGGGGTAGATAAATAAATAAATCTTAAAAAAAAAAAAAAAAAACTTGCTACAAAGCCACAGTAATCAAAATAGTTGGTTACTGGCATTAGAAGAGACAAGTAGATCAATGAAACAGAATTTAAAGTCCAGAAATAAACCCAATGTCAATTGCATTTTTGGCAAGAGTTTCAAGATCATTCATCAGAAAAAGAATAGTCTCTTCACAAATCATGCTGCGACAACTGAAAGTGGGGTGGAGTCGGGGATGGTTTGCTGCTGATATCTAATACGTAGAAACCAAGGATGCTGCTAAACCATGCACAGCACAGCACTCTCAGTGAAGGCTTATTGACCCAGATGTCAATAGTACCAAGGTTGAGAAATCCTGATCTAGAAGAATAAATGAAAGAAAATAGCTAAAATAATTTCTAATGATTAATTCAAGTGGATTAGTCTCTAGATATTAAAACAAGGTCAGAATAATTATTTATCATTTGAATAGAGTAGTTGTACACACTTGTAAATTTAATGCAATGAAAGTATAAAAAAAATCGTTGTACCACTTACAAAAATTAACTCAACATGGATTATAGATATACCTGTAAAATGTAGAACTTTAAAACTTTCAGAAGACATAGAGAAAAATATTTGACCTAGGGTTAGGCAGAGTTCTTTTTTTCTATCCATAAAGGTAAAAAAATAAAAATCAATATATTGTAATTCATCAAAACTTAAAACATTAGCTCTGCAAAAGACCTTGTTAGGAGAATGAAAAGACAAACCACAGACTGGGAGTAAATATTTGCAAATTACATATACAACAAAGGTCTGGTGGATCAAAATCAATCTCTTACACCAAAGCTGTACTCTGTCTAATATATATACTGGGACATATCCTAGTATGTTAAGAATAGCATATGTAGGGGGCAGATGTGGCTCAAATGATTGGGCATCTGTCTCCCATATGGAGGGACCTGGATTCAATCCTGGGACCTCCTGGTAAAAATAAAGAAAAATATAGAAGGCGCGTGGACTGCCAGGCACTGTGCATGGGTGCACCGCCAGGTCCTGAGAGCGGGTGAGCCTCCCAGACACTGTACACAGGTGCGCTGTCAGGCCCCGCTAAGCCATGCAGCGAGATGATGACGTAACAGGGGAGTGACACAAAGGAGAGCCAAGACGAGACGCGCCAAAAAAAGAACAAAACCAGGAACTAAGGTGTCGCAGGCAGTAGGACACCTCTCTCCCACATCAGAAGTTCCCAGGATCGAATCCCAGTGAAGACAGGAGGAGAAAGATGAGAAGAAAGGGCAGGAAACAGACACAAAGAATTGCCCAGTGAATGGACACAAAAACAGCAAAACATCGGGGGGGGGGGGGGGGATGGAGGGGGGATAAAAATGGATGAAAGTAAATAAATAAATCTTTAAAAGAGAAAAAAAAAGACTAGCATATGTAATTGGAGTTGAAAGGAAATATAAACTTGAGGTAGAACTGCAAATACTAAAATGCAGGTATTTTTAATGAGGTCCCAGAGGCCCATGAGCTAACTTTAAATTGTTTATTCTTTCATTTAACGCGTATTGAGCCCTGAGTTCAGTGCTGAGGAGGCCAACATGAGTGAGACTGGACCCTCTCTTCCAAGTGCTCATGTGGCAGGAGAAAGCTCCCCTTCTTTTTTCTGCAGCCAGAACAGGCTGGGAAGAACAGAGCTATGACTTCTTAAGTTTATTCCTGAAGTTGCTGCTCCCTCCTGGGCCTCTGGCCTTAGCAAGGTGGATTCGTATTTCTTTTTTTTTTTTTTTTTGTAAACAAAACAGTAGGAAGGGGGAGGATTAACTCAAACAATTGAAAAGGACTAGATTAAAGACTTCCTAGTTTGATCTGTAAAGTGAGAATTTCTACATTCTTTTGAATGGTTGAAGTACAGGTATATATATTTTTAATGTGAGAATGATATAGATTTAGTCATTAAAAGAAAACTATTACTGTAAGTTTTCTTTGCCCATCCAGAAACCACTGAAAGGTGGTGAGCCTTTTAGTTACTAGATCCTTTGGGAATCTGTTGTAAGAAAGACTCCATAGTCTTTAAACTGTAACTCACAAATCCTGAATCCTAGCATAAAGCCTAATTTTAACACATAGTTTTCACGTAGAGAAGGAGGTGATTGTTAGCTGATTGTATTAAACAATTATCTCACGGATTTTGATTGAGCCTTGGCCCTGTATTTGGATCTTATCTGTAAAAGGCTAAATCTAAGGAAAACAACTGAAATTAGAGAAGGTTTTCTGATCAAGTTGGCAGCTCGAATGTTAAGTTCAAATTTTCATTCTTGTGGGTAAGCCTTTAGATACCCTTCCTCATTCTTCTATGACTCTCTTTTAAAGTCACCAATATTTCCAATTTAAGTATAAATGTTAGAGGCCCAACCATACTCTCACAGACCACGCTGAAAGCTTGGGATGTCCAGGAAAATTCAATCAAGTAGGGGAATCCAGCAGGGGAAGCTGAATTGAGGGTATACCAGAACGACTGCTTATGATCTAAATTTTTTTCAATGCAGTTTTATTTAAAAAAAAAAAAAAAAAAGAATAAATGATATTGAGATAATTCCTATTTAGAGGAAACATCACTGTAGCTCTTCCTTGATACTATACTCCAAAATATATTTCAGATGGATCAAAAGGCTATCTGTAAAAAGCTAACTTTTCAGAAATAAACAAAGCCAAAAGAAAGTAAACTTTAAAGAAATAGAAGAGGACTTTTGGGAAGATGGCAGACTAGTAAGACACGGGAATCTCTTCTTCAGAAAAATAGCTGGAAGACAGGCTGAAACAGCCCCAAAAAAGATCTTCTAGGGTTTAGGGCAGCAGGTGAAGGCTGCACACCACCCAGAAGAGAGAGGGACAAAAGAGGGAAATCGCGAAGACAGAACCATGAGTTGGAACCAGCAGCAGCTGCTGCTGCTGCCGACACCCTCCCCCCACACTCTTTAGAATTCTCGGGCCTCTGGGCCTGTGACTACAGACAAAGGGGGCTCCAGTGATCTACCACTCCAGGAAAGGGGAGAAAGAGGGACACAGCCTTAGGCTGACTCAGGTTCTGACCCACAAATTTGGGCTGCGGAGCCCCATGGACCCGTCCAGGCCAGGCAGGACCACACGGTGGTTTGCCCTGGGAGCCTACGAAGGAAAAAGGAAATCCGAGCCTCGCAATCTCCCTCTCTTCTAGCCTGGACTAATTATTGAGGACTCCACAGGAGAAAGGAGAAAGAGCCTGGCGCTGACTCGGCTTTTGACTCGCAGGTTTAGTCTGCTATGTCCCAAGAGCCCTTCCAGGCTGGGTGGGGCTGTGCAATTGTTTGCCTTGGAGACTACAAGGGGCTAAAGATATACAAACCTCCCAATCTCCTCCTCAACAATCAGGGACTGATTGTTGAGGACTCAGAGGGGAGTAGAAATATTTCCTAGCTGGGAAAAGGGAGGGGGCTGCCAGAGAAGACTGGATAACTGTCTCAGAAAGTTTGAATTACAAGGCTTTTAGCTCCCAGACTGGAAGCTCTATCACATTGATCTGGTCTGTATCACAACAAATACACTCTGACCAGGCATTGAATTGAGAGCTGCCAAAGAGTGCCATCTCCTGGAAGACCAAGGACGTGCACATAAGAAAATTAAAAATAAGTAGGAGAGGCTTTTCCTGGCTTCTATAGTCTCCCTGCCCAAGACCCTAGGAAGTAACTCTACAACCAATTACTGGGTCCAGTGCCAAGTCTTGAGCAACCAGCAGGGCAATCCTAACAATCCAGGTAGAGCCAAAATTCAAAGAACTGTGGTAACTCACAGCCTCCTGCCACTAAATCCCTATAAAAGAGAAAGAGATTGAGCATCTGAGTAAACTACATCCTAACCAGATGCCTAAACACCAGCAAAGAATTAAAAGTCATACTAAGAAAATAGAAGACGTGGCCCAAGAAAAGGAATACGTCAAAGTCCCAGAAGACATGCAGAATTTGAGAGAACTAATCAGCGATATGAGCACAAATTTCCAAAATCAAATTAATGAGTTGAAAGACAATATAGTTAAAGAGATAAATAATATCAAGAAGACATTGAGGGAAGCGGCTGTGGCTCAACTGATTGGGCTCCTGTTTACCATATGGGAGGCCCCAGGTTCGATTCCCGGGGCCTCCTGGTGAAGGCAAACCAGCCTGTGTGGCACGGTGAGCTGACAGAGCAAGATGACGCAACAAAGGGAGAAAAGCAGACACAGAAAAACGTGCAGCAAATGGACACAGAGAGCATAAGCAGCAAGGGGGGGATAAATAAATAAAAATAAATCTTTAAAAAAAAAAAAAAGAATATTGTGTAATATATTGTTTGATTCACAAAAAACAAAAAACAAAACAAAACAAAAATTTACATGTATCCATTACATTTAATTGAGAAATGTATATATTTATTCATCTGTGTTTACTTTTTAGTTTTTAATTGTTTATGTTTTCAATTATTAAACGTACAAAATAAAGTTAAAAAAAAAAAAAAAAAAGAAGACATTGAGTGAACGCAAAGAAGAATTTGAAATCCTGAACAGAAAAGTAACGGAGTTCATGGGAATGAAAGACACAATAGGTGAGGTCAAAAACACATTTGAGGCATACAACCACAGACTCAAAATGGTAGAAGAAAGAATAAGTGATACCAAAGACAAAGCAGCTAAAATTGAAGAGAGTAAAGAACAGAGAGAGAAAAGAATGGAAAAAAATTGAGCAGGGGCTCAGAGTTGAATAACAACACAAAATGCAACAACATACATGTCATGGGAGTTCCAGAAGGGAAAGAGAAGGGAAAAGGGGCAGAAAGAATATTTGAGGAAATAATAGCTGAAAATCTCCCAACTCTCACGAAAGAAATGAACTTACATGTCCAAGAAGAACACCGTACCCCAATCAGAATAAATCCAAATAGACCTACGCCAAGACACATACTACTCAGAATGTCAAATGTCAAAGATGAAGAGAAAATTCTCAGAGCAATAAGAGAAAAGCAAATGATCATATACAAGGGACATCCAGTAAGACTTAGTGCAGATTTCTCTTCAGAAACCATGGAGGCGAGAAGACAGTGGTATGATACAATTAGGAAACTGAAAGAGAAAAACTGCCAGCCGAGAATTCTTTATCGAGAAAAACTGTCCTTCAAAAATGAAGGTGAGTATAAAATATTCACAAACAAACAGAAACTAAGAGAGTTTGCGAAAATGAATCCACCTTTGCAGGAAATATTAAAGGAAGCCTTAGAACCCGAAAGAAAAAGACAGGAGAGAGAGGCTTGGAGGAGGGCATAGAAGAAAGAATAGCAGAAAGGATAACCAGAAGAGTAAAAAGAGAGACAAAAACAAGATGACATATGAAAACCAAAGAATAAAATGGAGGAAGTAAATAGTGCATTCACAATAATATCATTGAATGTGAATGGATTAAACTCCCCAATCAAAAGATACAGGCTAGTGGCAAAGCCCCAAGATGTGTATATCCATTGCAGGTGATATGCCACACTAATGAAAGATGTTTATGTGGGGTGTTGTGGGAGGTGTGGGAGGTGAGGAACATAGGAATCCCTATCATTTTTGTGTAACATTTCTGTAATCTAAGCATCTTTTAAAATATATATATATATAAATAACATTTATGTAAGCAAATGCACATATATGCATATATATTTATATATCATTTTACAAATATTGGTTTGTATTGTGAAAAATTTGATTTTTACCCACAATAAAAATTTTAAAAAAAGATACCGAATGGATTAAAAAACATGAGCCATCCATATGCTGCTTACAAGAAACTCACTTTAGACCTAGGGATACAAACCGGCTGAAAGTGAAAGGTTGGAAAAAGATATTCCACACAAATAGTAACCAGAAAAGAGCAGGGTAGCTATACTAATATCAGACAAAACAGACTTTAAATGCAAAAAGGGTATAAGAGATACAGAAGGCCATTATATATTAATAAAAGGGATGATCCACCAGGAAGATAAAACAGTCATAAATACCTATGCACCTAACCAGGGTGCCCCAAAATATGAGACAAACTCTGGCAAAACTCAAAGGAAATATAGACATTTCTACAATAATCGTCGGAGACTTCAACACCCCTCTCACATCATTAAATAGAACAACTAGACAGAAGATCAACAAGAAAACAGAAACTTGAACAACATGAAAAACAAGTTAGACCTAACAGACATACAGAACACTGCATTCAAACTCAGCAGGTTATACATTCTTCTCAAGTGCCCATGGATCTTTCTCCAGGATAGACCACATGTTAGGTCACAATTCAGCTCCCAATAAATATAAAAAGATTGAAATTATACAAAACATCTTCTCAGATCATAATGGACTGAAACTAGAAATCAATAATAACAGGAAAAAAGTAAGTTCAGAAATGTGTGGAGACTGAACAACACACTCCTAAATAATCAGTGGGTCGAAGAAGAAATTGCAAGTGAAATCAGTAAATATATTGAGACAAATGAAAATGAGAACACAACGTATCAAAACTTATGGGATACAGTGAAGGCAGTGTTGAGAGGGAAATTTATAGCCCTAAATGCCTATATTAAAAAACAAGAAAGAGCTAAACTCAAATATTTAACTGAACAACTAGAGAAACTAGACAAAGAACAGCAAACCAATCCCAAAGCAAGCAGAAGGAAAGAAATAATAAAGATTAAAGCAGAAATTTTTGAAAATGAGAACAGAAAAGCAACAGAGAAAATCAGCAAAACCAAAAGCTGGTTCTTTGAGAAGATCAATAAAATTGACAAACCCCTAGCTAGATTAACAAAGAAAAAAAGAGAGAAGATGCAAATAAATACAATCAGAAATGTAAGGGGGAAAGTTACAAATGACCCCATAGAAATAAAAAGAATCATAAGAGGATATTATGAGAAACTATATGCCAACAAACTAGACAACCTAGATGAAATGGACAAATTTCTAGAAACGCACAACCAACCTACACTGATGTTACAAGAAATACAAGAACTTAACAAGCCAATCACATTTAAGGAGATTGAATCCATCATCAAAAATCTCCCAGCAAAGAAAAGTCCAGGACCAGATGGCTTCACAGGTGAATTCTACCAAGCATTTAGAAAAGAATTAACACCAATCCTGTTTAAACTCTTCCAAAAAATTGAAGAGGAGGGAAAATTACCCAACACATTTTATGAAGCCAACATCACCCTAATACCAAAGCCAGATAAAGATACCACAAGAAAAGAAAATTACAGACCAATCTCTCTAATGAACATAGATGCAAGCCAGACACAAAGGGACAAATACAGTATAAATGCGTTACTATGAACCAAATATATTGTGTAACATATTGTTTGATTCAAAAAAAATTTATAGGTGTCCATTACATTTAATTGAGAAATATATATATTTATTCATCAGTGTTTACTTTTTAGTTTTTAGTTGTTTATATTTTCAATATTAAATGTACAAATTAAAGTGAAATCAAAAAGTGAAAAAAAAAGAAATAGAAGAGGGAAGCAGATGTGGCTCAAGTGATTCGGCTCCCGACTACCACAAAGGAGGTCCACGGTTTGATTACTGGGGCCTCCTGGTGAAGGCAAGCTGGCCCGTGTGGAGAGCTGGCGCAGCAAGATGACACAACAAAAAGAGACACAGAAGAGAGACAATAAGAGATGCAACAAATCAGGGAAGGGAGGTGAGGTAGTGCAAGAGATTGAGCAGCATCTCTCCACTCCGGAAAGTCCCAGAATCGGTTCCTGGTGCTGCCTAAAGAGAAGACAAGCAGACACAGAAGAACACACAGAGAGCAGACAGTGAGCACCAAATGGGGAGGGGGGGGTAAATAAATCTTTTAAAAAAAGAAATAGAAGAAAAAATTAAACAACAAACAAAAAAAGAAATGGAAGAAATCCAAAGTCAAAATTGAAAACTTGGCATGAAATATATAATTCCTTCCAAACATCAAAGACAAAATAAAATGCAAGTGACAATTGATGAAAAAATTATTTGTAACATGTGTGGTCTCCTAAGCTGTCTTACCTTGATTTGCCACTGCCCATACAGATGCCACCACTGCCTTGAATAACTTTCTTCTGCCCTTGCCTGCCTATTGAAGCCATGAATGACCTCCAAAGTCAGGATGCAGTGAAATGCCATCTGACTTAGATGACTGGCAATGATCGTTTTGTTCAAACCATTTCAGTGGCCATTGTACTGTGAAGCTAATGGAGTGTTACCCAGCTCCATAGCTCTCAGCCCCCACTTCAAAGAGATGTGTAGACTTGTAATTTTCATGTGTCTAATTCTCCTTTTATTCCCTCCAAGGAGACTCTGGGTAGAGAACCTGCTGGACATAAGTATCATTATATTCACCTTTTGTGGCCCTCTTAATGGTG
This sequence comes from Tolypeutes matacus, assembly GCA_026826555.1. Classification (NCBI taxonomy): domain Eukaryota; kingdom Metazoa; phylum Chordata; class Mammalia; order Cingulata; family Chlamyphoridae; genus Tolypeutes; species Tolypeutes matacus. The sequence goes on from JAKSZT010054030.1 coordinate 19,378,814, forward strand.
GTGGAAGTTTGAAGGGATAAAGCTGGGAGGTAACCAAGGTTGTTATGAAGCTGAGTGTATAGGTAGGCAGAGCTTTCAGCATACGCTTCCAAAGATCAAAGCCAGTCTTCTGGTCAGCTCTGTCTGGTCTAACATTTGGCAAGATCCTTAACCTCATATACAAACAATTCTTACAAACCAGTAAGAAAAACGTAATCATAGGATGTAGCAAATAGAAAAATGAATGAAAGACATGAACAGGAAATTCACAAAAGAAATACAAATGGCCAATAATTATATGAGAATGGCTTAATTTCACTAGTGGTCAAACATACAAATAGGATACAAATAGGCGATGCAATACCAATTTTCACCTATAAAATTGGTGAAATATTAAAAAGAGCAATACCAATTGCTCAGTGTTAATGTACAGTAATTTTTGTAAATTGCTATTGTATCCTTGTGAAATGCCCTTATTCTAATAGCTCTTTAGTAGATTGTACTTTTGGCACACATGGTTGTTCATCTGCCAATAGAGACAGTTTTACTTCTTCCTTTCCAATCTGTGTGCCTTTTTTTTTCTCTTGCCTTAGGCCCTGGCTAGGAACTCTAATACAAGGTTGAATAGGAATGGTAAGAGCAGACATCCTTGCTTTGTTTCCAGTCTTAGAGGGTAAGGGTTCAGTCTTTTACCATTAAGGATGATGTTAGTTGTAAGTTTTCTGTAGATGCCCCTTAATAAGCCTGAAGAAGTTTACTTCCGTTCCTAGTTTTTTGAGAGACGTTTTTTATTACAAATGGATGTTGCTTTGTCAAATGCTTTTTCTGTATCTATTGATATAATTATATGGTTTTTCTCCTTTATTTGTTAGTATGTTTAGTTGCACATATCTTAAATGTTGAACCATTTCAAGGATAAATCCCTCTTAATCCCAATGTATTATCCTTACTATATATTGCTGGATTTGATTTTTTAATATTTTAAGCAACTTTTGTACATATGTTCATGAGAATTTTTTGTCTGCAGTTTTCCTTCTCTTCTCTTTGTCAGGTTTTGGTATTAGGGTAATGCTGGCCTCATAAAATGAATTGGGAAATATTCTTTTCTCCTCTGTTGTCTGAAAGAGTTAATGTAGACTAGTATTTTTTCCCTTAAATGTTTCAATTTATCAATGAAGCCATTCAAGCCTGATTTCTTTGTGGGAAGGTTTTTAACTATAAATTAAATATCTTCAGTGGATTCAGAACTATTGATAGTTTGTGATTTCAAGAAATTTGTCCATTCATTGAATTTATTGACACAAGATTGTTCCTAATTTAAGGTCTGTCATATCTATTGTGATGCTCTTGCTTTCATTTCTGATATTGGTAATTTGTGTTTTCTCTCTGTTTCTTGATTAGTCTTGCTAGGGGGGTTATCAATTATAATTAAATTTTCAAAGAAACAGATTTTAGTTTCATTGATTTTTCTCTGTAGTTTTTATATTTTATTGATTTCTACTATTTCCTTTCTTCTTCTTACCACTGTACAGTCACTAGAATGGTTAAAATTAAAAAAGACTGGCAATACCAAGTCTTGGAGAACATAGGGACGAACTGAAACTCTTATATTGCTGGTGGGCATGTAAAATTGTATAATCACTTATGTAAAGTTTAATAGTTTTCATAAAGTTTAACGTACCTTATAAGACCCAGAAAGTTCAGTCCTAATTTAGCTAAAAGAACTGGAAAACATGTTTACTAAATAGTAAACGATTAGTGAAACTTGAAATTCAGTGGGAATTGTTAGATCAAACAACACTAAAAGTCACAGATGCTTCTGTCAATATAGTAAGCTGATTCTGTGCTCCCATCTTAATGGATTTCTAAAGGAGTGACCTTATTCTTTCTGTTGGGGAATGAATTGCATCCTCCACAAAAGACATGTTCAAGTCTTAACTCATGTTCCTATAGGTGTGAGCCCATTTGTAAATAGGAACTTTGAAGATGTTATTATTAAAGTGTGACTCTTTTGTGAAGATCCTATTTAGATGAGGCCAAATTGAATCAGGGTGGGTCTTAATCTATATGACTGGAGCCCTTCTAAGCAAAGGAAATTGGGATGCAATCAGTCAGATGAAACCAGAAGTCAAAAGCCAGAGAATGAAGCAGATGACCATGTGACAGAGATAGAGACACAAGTCAAGGAACCCCAAGGATTGTGGCAAACCAGTACCAGATTGCTACAGACTCCAGAAGAAAGCATGGGACTGTCAAGACCTTGATTTTGGACTTCTAGCCTCCAAACTGTGAGACAATAAATTCCAGTTGTTTAGGAGAATGGATGTGGCTCAATTGGTTAAGCACTCTCTTTTCCCACATGGGAGGTCCCGGGTTCAGTTCCCGGTGCCTCCTGAAAAACAAAAACAAACAACAAGCAAAACAAATGAGAAAAACAACTCAAGGAAGCTGATGTGGCTCAGTGGTTGAGCACTGGCTTCCCACATGCGAGGTCCCAGGTTCAAACCCTAGACCTTTGTAACTCAAAAAAAAAAAAAAAAAAAAAATCCAGTTGTTGAAGTCAACCAGTGTATGGTATTTGTCATAGCAGCCCTGGCAAACTAAGACGCTTCGTTGATTTCACATGTCTCCAGTGGAGGCATGTGGCATGGTGAATGGAAAGAAGTACTCTGTATAGTCCAGGCCAACTGGCTGTAAGGCCACACAAATTGTTTAAAACTCTGACCTGCAGATTCTTCATTTGTGACTGAGACCAACAAAGGTATCCCCTCTTAAATGACCTAAGGATTTAATGTGCTCTCTTCCACATTTGGTTGTGAAATGTCTTGCAACTTATAAGAAAACTATGGCAAGTAAAATGTCCAGGTGTGGTAGAATGTCCTAAAGAACATCCTTTAGATGACAATCCATGTATTTTTTCATTCAGGGAGAAAAAAGAAAAACTGTACATTAACTATAATCCCTTTGGCTTCTATAAATAACTGGACATGGTGATAATAGCTCCTAGCTAAGAATTAGGAGACCTAGGTTCTTGTCCTGCTGCTGTCATTAGCCAGCTGTGTGGTTTAGACCTAGGGCAAGCCACTTAACCTCTCTTTTCATCCTTAACCAAAACCTGTTACAAAGCTCAAGATTAAGGTGGCTGAAGATATTGTGGCATCAAGTTCAAGATGTAATGGTGTATATGAAAGTACTCTGTAAAATAATTAGTGCTATACAAATGCACAGGGTTTTACCTCTGCATACATCCTCTCGCCCAGGGAGTCTGCCTGGTTGGATTCTCCACAGGAGGGACAGATGGGCTGGGAGGGAGTGGGGAGCCTGAGAGTTGCTTTTGTTCATTAAGAATAATGTCAGCTTTTAAGACCCCATCTGTTCGTAGCCAAAATAGAAGAAATTCTGAGCTAGGTGGTAAGAAGCCCAGAAAATAGAACTCCAAAAGAAAGAATAGGAACAAGGCTAGTTGGAAGTTAAAGCAAGCAGGCATGGGTGAGAGGAAACTATATGCATTTCCTTGAACTGAACCTTAATAGCATTAATAAATGAGAAACAGAACTGCAACAGAAGCACCTAAACATCCATATCCTTAGTTTTCACTGTTGTCATTGGTGTCAGCAGATTTCTATTTCGGTCTCCTGTTTCACTGACATAACGCTTAAATAGAGACTTTCTTAGTGTTAAATTTATTCACACATAAGTATAGCACCTTAAGTTTTCTTGAAGAGCCTATGGTTATAATTACCTTGTAGATTTTTTGTTGTTGTTATAGCCAGCTTTTAGATCTTTTTTTATTTCAAATAAGGTCTAAGCATTGTTTCTCTCACTTACCCAGCACGGATTCAGGCTGCTTTCCTCAAGACATTAGCTGGTGTTCGAAAAAATATTTTTATAATTTAATTTATTTCAGTTACAATTAAAATGTGCAAATGCACTGTGTTGGTTAATAATAATAATAATTAGTACTAAATCTTCCTAAAAAGTCTTGGTGAATTACAAAACGAGATTACACTCTTACCATAAGTAAAGCTATAATATTTATATTACAGTATATGCATTTGTAATAGAATTTATAGAAATCCCTGGGTTTAGGGGCTGTGTATATAAATTTTTGAGGGATAATAGATTCATTTCACCATTTAAAACATTCTGATTACAAAATTAATGTATATTTATTGCAGAAAATGTGAATAGAGAAAGTAGAAAAATACCTAATTTCTTTACTTAGAAGCTCTGTTGTTAATATTTTTTAATTATCCTTTTTCCATACATTTTATTTTACATATTTGAGTTCATAATGTATATAAATTATTTTAATCCATTTCTTTCCTCTTAACATTTCCCTAAGCTTTTTCTTCCCTCATCAAAAATCCTAAATTCCTTTTTAATGGCTACAAATGTCCATCATATGGATTTGCCATCACTTTCATAATATTTTCCTAACGTTGGATGCTCAGATTCCTTCTGCTTATTTAGAAATTTTTGCTAAGTTTATAGAGGAATGGTATCTAGGTTAAAATTTTGTATTTCTTTAATCGCTATTAACATTACACCTCAATGTTTTTCAGATGTTAGCCATTTCTATTTTCTTTTTATCGTCCACTCTTTTATCTAAGTGTTTTTAACAGTGCTTGTTAATTAATTTATATAATATTTTATATTATGGTTAACTATCTGGTAATATTTATTGTAAATATTTACATTGTAAATATAATATTTTTTCTGATTTCAAAACCAATATTTGGCTATCAAGTTCTGAAAATACAAATGATAACATAAAATGAAATAAAACTTGTATCAGAGTTTCCCACATTATCATATATAATGTTTTTTAACTGGATTAATACTACCAATTCTTACTGGTACTCTGCTTAGTATATAGAACAATATATAATAATAAAAAAAGTCACTAGATATTTTACACTTAAAATTGCTATAATAAAATTCCATCGTATGATTTACTGTAACTTTTTTTTTTCTTTTTTTTTTTTTTAGGAAGTACCAGGGATTGAACCCGGGGCCTCCTACATGCAAAGCAGGCACTCAGGCACTCAACCACTGAGCTACACCCACTCCCCTACCATAACTTATTATTGCCTAATGATAGAATTCAGTTTTCAGTTTTTCAGTACTATAAACATTGTGATGTTCTTAAGATAAATTATAGGTGGAATTTCTCAGCCAGAGTGTGTCTTTATATCTTTAACTTGATACAAATTACCCTTCTGAAAGCTATGTACTTAATGCCCATTAGCAGTGCTTAGAATACCTGTTTCCCAGCTCACCAACAATGGGTGTTTCTATTTATTAATCAACTTTGAGGTATAGTTTACATATAATAAATGTACCCATTTTAAGCATACAATTCAATAAGGTTTGACAATGTAACCACCACCCCCAATCATGATAGAGAAATTTCCCTCTTGCTCCTTTGCATCAATCCCTTCTTCCAACCTTGGGCCCCAGTTAACTACTGATAAGTTTTCTGTCAGTAGAGATTATATTCTATCACCCTAGATTCCACATAAATTTTTAGAATTTTATATAAATGAAATCATACAGTATATATTCTTCGGGGTTGAGATTTTTTTTTGCCCAGCATGTCTTTGAAATCCATTCTTGTTGTGGTCTGAATCAGAATGTTCCTTTTTATTGTTGAAAAAATGCCATTTTATGAATATACCAAAACTTGTTTAATCATTCACCTGGTGATAGATATTTAGGTCAATTCTAGTCCGGGGCTATTGTGAAAAAATCTGCTGTATACTTGTACAAGTTTGTAAACCATGACTCTATCAAAAGAGGTACTTTGTTTTCATACCTGAGATGGAGGTTTATGCACTTCAGTTATATCAAGCCCCTGCTTCAAGTCAAGTAAATTTCCCAAAGGAAAGCCAGAACTTGTTTTGGGATCCAATTAGCAGGATGAGGCAATGGTGCAGAAAATAATTTTGAGAGCATTTTGGAAAGCTCTCTGGAAAGCACCTGATCACCCTCCTCCTTTAGCAGCCGTAATACCTAAGGCTCCTAATTGCTCACTGCCCTCTCCCAGCTCGACATCTTCTGGCTCATGACAAGTCTAGGAACCCTGCCAGTCAGTCCCTCTCCCCTCCCATGACAGGGGAGGGTCAAAAGAGAAAATAACGACGGGCATAATGGTGTTTAATGCCAGGTCCCCTAAATAGCTCCAGAGGGCAGTAGCAGGGTCAGGCTACCCCACAGGCCACTTGAGCATCTGCCCAGTGGCCTCCAGGGTATTCTGTGCCCTCTTCTCAGCAACAAGGGACTTGTGTGCTTGTGGCTTTGGAGAATTAGAATTCTGTGCAGAGATTTGCAGGGCCTACCTTCTGGAGGTAGAATACAAACTTCTTGAGAGCAAGAATCATGCCTTGGTTTTGGATAATGTGTAATCTAAGCCTGAGGCAAGGGCATGGACACTTGGCTTAAAAACACTCAACAAGATTTGAAAATTGAAGTAGGGTCTTTAAAAATTAAATACTTTCAATAAAGTATTTTTGATTACCAATTTGAGTCAAATATTTTCCCCTGGAGTTGTAATTGATGGTGGAGGGATAATTGTATCTTTTGTTATCTCATGTATGTTATTTTGAAAATCTGTCTTTTGAGGTAGAGACCAATAGACATTGAATAAGCCTTAGTCCCTCTTCTCTTCCCAGTCGCCTTTCTGTGGCAGGGGCCATTTTAGGGCAAGCTCTAAAGTTCTGAGATTCTAAAAGAGTTTTTAAGAAAAGTAAACTTGGAAAACAGATAGCTTTGGGGAGTTATTCTTTTTATCAAAGGTATTATCATATCAACCACCATTTGTGCAACGGGAATAAGATTTTATGGAGAAAAATGTTTCACAGACAGCTTTTCAGGAAAGTTTCTCCCATCCCAATGAAGATAGATAAACCTTTAATGAATTAAGTTCTGCAGACCAAAAGATAAAACACAGGCTTGGTTTCTACACAAACCTCTTTCTCTAACATTAGTTCTTGCATATTGCCTATGGTAGAATGAAGTTTTTATTGGACTTGTTTCTTTTCTCTCAGTTCATTGACATTGGGACCTTCGAGACTGTGTGGCAAGTCAAGTTCTACAATTACCACAAGCGAGATCACTGCCAGTGGGGCAGCCCCTTCTCTGTCATCGAGTATGAGTGCAAGCCCAACGAAACGCGCAGTCTCATGTGGGTGAACAAGGAATCCTTCCTCTGAAGATGCCTCTCTCTGAGGTTGCTGGACAGTCTCGTCAGAAATCTACTTGTAGACAAACCAGCACAAGCCTTGGCCAAGGCGCAGCACCCGGTAGCTGATTCCCACGTGGTCCCGATGATCTACTGGGCCAAGTATTTTGAAAGTGTAATTCCCCTCTACCGAAACGTCCCCGACATATGAGAGATTGTGATGCATTATCCCTGGAAAGATCCCTTCCTGTATTTTGTGCTGGTGCTCTGCAGCCGATTGTTCTCTGTCACGCTAGCGACCACTTGTGGCTGGAGCTCAGTGGAAGTGCCACGTACGTCCTAAACGTGTTGGCTCCACAGAATGACTGTGGTGTTTTCTTCCCAAGTTGAGTGATTTCTCCTTTTCCATTAAATGTTAAATAACAACAGAACAATGTGTATGAGTTCTCCCGTGTGTAATATGGTAACGTGTGACTTGCAGTGTTTTAAACTTTTAAAGCAGGCTTTGTGAAAATGCCCCACAAACAGCAGTGAATGGGACTCAAACGCTGGGCTTCCTAGAAACTGCTTTTTCACGAAGGGATGTTGACAAAATAAAGGACAAATATTTAAGTATTTATAAACTATTGAAACTCTTTCAAGTAACTTAAGGTCATGTGCTTATAGCCTAGTGGAAATGGGGAAACGCATTGCTGTGGACCCCTGTTAGGACAAGTTGACAGGAGTTGCAAGGTTTCCCCTTTGGCAAGCTACCGTAGCATTCAAACATGCGTATCGATGGCATCCTTTCATTCCCCTTCACTTGAACTTTGTAAAACTGTGTGTGGAGCTGTAATCAACTTTTGATATTTCTTAATAAAAGCATTGAAAAGCATGTCCTGACTTGCATTTTTTAAATTTGGGTAACATCTAGCAGGTGGACCTCTGCTCCGGACCAGCTCCCCCTCAGCTCTCTGTTCCTACCCTGCAGGATGAAGGGGCATGGACCTGGATTAGAATTAGCACACTTGTTCATAGATGGCCTCTGACTTCTACAGGACTGCTACAGCCAGGTGTAACAGGGCAAGCACAGGCCCCGGGCACCAACGGGGGCATCAAAAAATGCTCATCATTCCCCTCTCTCCATTCCTCCCTCCTGGTGCACACACTCCCCCGTCAGCCAGCTACGCAGCTGAGCAGTAGAGGACGTGGTGCTTACATGGCATGTACGCGGTGTTGAGCCCGCCTTACCTGCTCCCAGGGCATCACAAGGGGCCCGGCCCAAAGCCCACACAACACAGTTTGAGGATGAGCTCCCTAAGAAGGAAGGCAACTTCCTCTTGAAAAGTTACTTCCGACTTTGCAACAATATTATGATATTCATTTGGGCAGCACAAATCTTCTTGTGTTAGAAAAAATTAGTAAGAAATTGGAGATTTGGGTTTGTTTGGTTTTTGCTGCCTGTTAGCCCTTCATGTGAGACAATGCAAGATTAATGGGAGTATTTTTTTTATTATTATTTCTTTTGTCTTTATTTACATTAGATTGGTTTTTATGAAATTTCAGTTTTTGTGGTTCAAAAATATTTGCATGGTGCCATTTCCATATGATTTTTAAAAAATTTAAATCCGTTATCTATTTATTAATTTCAGTGGGTTTACCCATGCATCATTTTAAAAAATATTTTAAAAGATGCTTAGATTACATAAATGTTACACAAAAAGTACAGGGATTCCCATGTTCCCCATCTCCCACACCTCCCACAACCTCCCACATAAACATCTTTCATTAGTGTGGCACATCACCTGCAATGGATATACACATCCTGGGGCTTTGCCACTAAGCTTGGACCATAGTTCACATTGTAGACCACACTCTCTCCTACACAGTTCTGCATGTTATATGTCGATGTAAAATGGCTTATATCTGTCGTTGTAATGTCACTCAGGGTAATTCCCAAGTCCCGAAAAAGCCCCTGTATTACAACTGCTTTTCTCTCTCCCTGCCCCGAAAGCATCCAATGGCCACTGGCTTCACATCAATGTTGTAATTTCTTTCATTGCTTGAATCACAATATGTCTACAACAGAATACCATTAAGTCTACTCTAGAACATAGCTCTTCCCCCTATCCTGAGGAGTCTGGGATGGTGATGTCTACTCCACCTCCAAGTGAGAGGGGGCTTATAGCCTATGGATAAGATGGATGGGATTATCCTGCCTGCAGCTGCAGACTCTCTCCATTCCCTGGGATGGCCATTGTCCAGCATCATCTCCTCGCCAGGTGTCTTGGGTGAGTCCATTGAGCTGTAGAGTAGGAGTTGCAGCTCCACTGAGATTCCAGGCGCAGCTGGCACATGGGCAGGCCAAAGGCTCCAGTCTCTGGAAGTACACCTACAAACTCCAGCACCACATATAGGTTTGAATAGAAGGGACTGATGGACCATGTGCAGAGAGGACCTATTTGAGTCCAACTCTGTCACTCTCAGGAGCACAGATTCCAAAGTAGAGCCCACTGATAAGGCATCAATCTCTGGAGCCATCCCCCCTTATATAGGACCTGGGTGTCTCCAGAGCCCTCAGGAGCCCCTCTGTGTGGAGTGATATCCACTTTGGTGTTCTATGAGATCCTACTGAGGTGTGCGTAAGCGTTAAATCTGGGATGACCTCCCGACTCTCTTTGAAGTCTCTTAGCCATATGAACACATTTGTCTTTACCTTTTCCCCCTTTTATTCAAGGTCTTTTTCCAGTCATATTGCCAGTTGACACTTGGTAGTAATCCCTTGTTGCCAGGGAGGCACATCCCTGGAAGTCATGTCCCACACTGGGGAGAAGGTAATACATTCGTATGCTGAGATTGGCTTAGAGAGAGGCCACATTTGAGCAACAAGAAGGCTCTCAGATTAATGAGAGTCTTTTAAGAGTCACTTTATTAAAGAACTGAATTTAGAAGGCAGGCAAACCAAACCCTTTCCACCTCTAAGTAGCTTCCCTGCAATGAGGCTGCACCGCCACCAGGGAACAGCAGTGCCTTGGCTTTGGGCTAAGCATCAGTGGGGCTAAAAGAAAGCAGAATGTTTCTAGTGCTCTGTTTTTTTTAAAAAAAATAATTGTGTCTATTACAACTGTTAAACATAAGCATTAATCCATTCCTAGATACTGTTTTAAAAGCCAATGCTCAGTTATTTAAACGAACACTGATGTATATATACATGTAACAGTGGATTTGCTGCTGGCAGAGGTTTAAGTTTTCTTCCGGAATAACCAATAGAAATACAGAGTGATTAGAAGGTGGAAAAATGTGAAGACTACGTATTTTAAAATTTTATTCTGTTTAAGCATTTGATTAGTAAATGTTTTCATTTGTTTCACAAGAGGTTTCAAGACAATGACTCATCTACTAATGCTTTGGTATTTGTTTTGAAGGGTGGAAGCAATATCATATGGTTTTTTGTTTTTTTGGAGCTTTTTTTTTGCAATATTCTGTGTGGGGTTTTTTTTGCAAATGAGGTGGTTGGTTTTCGAGTTTAAAATGATTCAATCAAGGCTGGGGGCCTTTGACCTGGCGTGACTGTGCACACACCATCCACAGAGGAGCGAAGCTGGAGCCTTTGGGCCCCACTAACATGTTGCACCTTAGTGGTCACTTAACCTTTCCATCTCTCTATATAAAATCCCCGTCCCTCTTGGGGCTAGAGTTGAGGCTGCAGCAAGGGAGGTGGAGAGGAGTTGAGGTAAACAGGAAATCTTACCAGCTAATCTGCCACGTTAAGTGATCTCTCCTGGCATACACTGTTCTTATGATTGGACTTAAGCCCAGTCTCTCTGGCTACTTCTTGCATAGCTCTCCTCCTACTCCAAAATTTGAGTGCTCAGCTATATCAAGCTGCTGAGTTGTAACTTTGCCCCTCAGCCATCTGGAAGGACTATTTTTATACAAGTTGTAGCCACGTCTCTCTGCTTCTAAGCATCAGATGGCTACCCAGAAGCTTGAGGAACTAGGCCATCCTTCTAATTATGATGATGACTAAAACACTTCTGAACAAGTGGAGGAGGAGAAATGCCTTGAATTTATATTTTGTGACACCTTGCTTATTGAGAAGTCATTTATCCAGCATCTAAACTATCTGGATCACAGTTGAGAACAGAAAACATGCCAAAAAATAGCAAGCCCTGTCACAGATGTCACAAAGTCCATTCACTGAAGGCCTAGGTCTTTTCTCAGGGCCTCACCACTCCTATTTCAGACACAGTTCTAATGTGTGGGGTGGTCTGGTCTCTGGCCCTTAGGAAATCGGAAGCAGAAAAATTAGAAGAAAGAGGGTAATTTGTAGAGATGTAGATATACTGAAGATGAATTTTTTCCACATTGAGAGAGGACAAAGACAAAATGTAAAAAGCAGATATAGTAAATCAAAAAATATAATAGGTAAGGACATAAAGTATAGGGACAAAATCCTGAACTAATCATAGTAGTTTCTGTGGCTATCAGATAAAAACTGATAGGGAGTGGATGTGGCTCAAGCAATTGAATACCCACCTCCCACATGGGAGGTCCCGGGTTCAGTTCCCAGTGCCTCCTGAAAAAATAAAAATGAACAACAAGCCAAACAAATGTAAAAACCAACTCAGGGAAGCAGATGTGGCTCAGTAGTTGAGCACTGGCTTCCCACATACAAGGTCCCAGGTTCAATCCTGGTTCCCAGTACCTGAAAATACACACACACACACACACACACATAATGATGGCCCTGAGTCATTTGATTTGCTGAAGGTAATGGATCATCTTCAGTGTTTAAGATTTCAGACTCTGGAGTCAAAATGTCTCCATTCAAATCCTGGCTAAGCCACTTACTAGCTGTGTGACCCGAGGCAAGTTACTTAGTATTTCTGTGTCTCAATTTTCTTATCTGGAAGTGGAGATCATCATACTTACCTCATAGATTTGTTGCAAGTATTAAATAAGTTAAAATACATAAAACACTTAGAAGAGTACCTGGCAAATAACACATTATTATTTGGAACATTTTGTTTAAAAAGACAGAATGGGTAAAATATGTTTTCAGAAAAATTATATATCTAAGAGAAAAACTGAAGGCACTTAAAGGAATAAAAGTCACTTTCCAAGGGAATTCCATTATGGATTTGAAATAATAGCCAAAGATTGTACTTTATTTTTATTCCTAAAAAATTAATACATATAGAAATAATATTTTTTATTATTTAAAAATAAATGGTTTGAAGCAATGTGTTTTGAGATGTGCTAGGAAAAGATTGTTTTCTCCTCCCAAACAAGGCTTCATAAAGCTCTTTTATAAGGCCCAGTTTTAAATAATATGCTAACACCAGGACAGATTCAGAGAACTTAAGGTCTGGTAAAGGTCAAGAATGATGTCAAGAGAGTGGATGTGGCTCAAGTAGTTGGGTGCCTGCCTCCCACATAGGAGGTCCTGGGTTCGGTTCCCAGTGCCTCCTAAAGAAGACGTGCAGACACACACACAAAAAAAATGGGTGATGTCGAAAATTCTACATCATCACTTTTAATCCTCATAGCAATCCCTAAGCCTGGCACTGCATGTCACATCTATATTTTACAGATAAAAGGTCTCAGAGACTGAAAAATACAGCTCAAGTCTATAAAAAGCAACTTTATTTGATCCTCAGTTTTCTCATTTATGAAATGGTGATAATAATATCCATTTCACTAGTGTGTAAGGATAAATAACATATCACATGTAAAGCTCCCTTTTCTTCTCCCCATCAGCTTCCTCCTGACAAACACATCTCATTGGAAATTAGTTCCTTATGTGTTCACATACCTGCAATGTTTGTTTTGTTTAACCTGTAAGCTTTGCAATAATGTGTGTGAAGTCTAACAGATAACTTGCTTTTTCCAAAGGTTAGAAATCACTGTGGTTATGTTAAAAAGAATATATATATATGATTTTTTTTTAGGAGGTGCTGGGGACTGAACCTAGGACCTTGTACATGGAAGTAGGCACTCAACCACTGAGCTACATCTGCTCCCCAATGAGAGTTGGTTTTTTGTTTGTTTGTTTGTTTGTTTTGTTTTTAGGAGGTACCGGGATCAAACCCGGGACCTTGTATACAGGAAGAAGGTGCTCAACCACTTGAATTACATCCACTCCCCTATATATGATTTTAAATTCTTGAAAATAACAGAAGTATTCAGTTTCTAGGACTTATTTTCCTATAGTATTCTATACAGAAAATTACTTGAATATCTTTTCTCTTGGGGGCATATTAACTACTGTCTTTGAACTAGAGAAGATAAATTCAAATTGTTCCTTAAGTATGACATGCCATTCCCAATTTTCCAGCAAAAGAAAAATATGACAGTATTTTGAGTCCTACCCTAGTACTTGCTCGTAATCCTGACAGGCACTCGACTCTGGCCACAGTGAATTTCTTATTCTCCTTGAGATATACAAAGCCTGAACAACTTCCTTGCCACTGCACAGCCTGTTCCCTCTGCTTGGCATGCCCTCCATTTTCTACGTAGCAAATGCCTTCCAAGGTTATCTCAAATGTCACCTCAGCTGTGAAACCTTCCCTGACTCCTCTAAAATAGGTCAAGAACAATTCTGAAATATTGTTAATTCAAATATTTTCTTTTGTTAGCCCATTTCTGAAAAGTTTCACCAGCCTCCATTTAACCTCTGCCTTTCTTAAGTTCTCTGGACAGCTTCCACGTGTTTTACTGACAGTGAAAACGAGCTGACAATAAAAAAGTGATGAGATTCTAGAAAGAGCTGGCCGGTCGGCTGGCTGACTGAGAAACCAGTAAGTGAGGAGTTTGGAATACATTAGCCAAGAACAGGTTAGTTCTCCTATACTCTTTAAGGGAGACAGAGAACGAAAGTAGATGAGAAAGCAACCGTTTCTGATGTACCTTACTGATATTGCTTCAAGTGAACTTGCAAATTACTTTGCCAGTTGAAAAAACGTATGTAATTTGCCTTTTCATGTTAGTAGTACTAGTGATGATGGTACTAAGGTGTGTGGTTCTTTTCAGGAGTTTATGAAGTCATTGATTCACGTCAAGGTGATCACTTGTGCTGTTCCCTAAATGTTCCAGGTCCTCCCTGCCCTAGGCGCAGGGAATGTACTTCCTGGCTCCTTGCGGTGGAACAGGGCCATGTATGATCAACTCGGGCCAATGAGTTATGAGCAGAAGTGGCATATGTCACTTCCTGGCTGAGGTCTCCAACTCTCTGTGCAATACCCAGCAGAGCTCTGTTTTTCCCTTTGCCATGGCAACCAGCCACTTTCAAGGTGACCTGTCAATCTGGGTCCCAGAATGAGATGTAGAGCAGAGCCTTAGATGGACTTGTAGCATAAGTGAGAAAGAAACTTTTTCCAAAAGATTAAGCCATCAAGTTTCTCTTGTGGTCTTAAAAAATATGATAAATTCTGAATTCGTTTGTGTTGCAGTCTATTTGGAGGCAGAGGAATTGATAGATGGGGAAAGGGAGGGCAAAATTAACATTTATTGAGCATCTGTGGTATGGTGGACCTTTTACATAGATGAGCTCATTAAGCTCTCCAAATAAGCCTATAAAGTACGTATGATTTCCATTGCTAAAATGAGGATTTTAAGCTCAGAAAGGTTAGGCTGCCTGCCCAGGGTCACACTGCTAATGCAAATGGAAGAGGAAGAATAAGAATGAAAACCCAAGTCAGTTTGACTCCAATGCTCTTATCCTCCACCAGAAGTCAAAGAACCCTTGGTCTCTGACAGCACCAGATGCTGAGGTTTCTCTCCCATTGAAATGACTGTTCCCAGAGAGGGCTTGCTTAAGAGGTGACAATGGTGTTAATGGCAACCTGCCTCATTGCTTGAAGCAGAATTTGAAATGTCAAAGTTATTTAACAAGACTACTGTTTAGATGTTCAAGAAAAGCTCAACAAACCCACTAAACACAGAGTTGTTGTGAATTTCCCAAAGCTGAAACAGCTGGTTTTTCTTTTGCTTATAACAGATAGTCACTTTCTCTGACAAAAAGTATATTTTAGGGAAGTGAGTGTAGCTCCCCTAGTAGTGGCTGAGCGCCTGCTTAGCATGTACAAGGTCACAGGTTCAATTCCCAGTACCTACTAAAAAATATCTATATTTTTTAAAAAATTAATATTACTTCTTCTTTCAGCTCTAAACCCAGTTGGAATCCTGATCTCCTCACAGTTTAGTCTTCAGGTTTGTTTCATTGTAGATTCATATGTAAGTGTGTGAGGTATTTATTTTCCCCAAATCTGGATTATTACATCTCGAAACTTAATATGGCTCCACAGAAAGTTTATTTGCAGAAGTTTCATGGCTGTAGCCTAATGAATTCAGATTCTTATTTGTTTATATCCAAAAGAAGAGTATAATAAATATAACTTTAAATCATCAGGTTCCCACTCAAGACAGAGACATTTCGTGAGTGAGAAAGCTTTTGCTTTCCTGTTTAGGAGACAATAGCTCAGACAAACTCGCCTGAGGAGACAATGGAAGAAACCAGGTAGGGCCTGGGATCATGGAAATGTGCCCTCACTCTGTAGGAGTAATCCAACCCTGAATGACAAATCCCTTCTAGTAATTGAACACAGGCTACCTTTCTTTACTTTTTAATAGAGTTTATCCTTTCCCTGGTGATTTTTATGAGATTAAAACCTTAAAATTAAACTTAGAGATACTCAAAGGAGCAGCATGAAAAAGTTGTTGGGATGACAGAACTGTTCCTTATGCTGATTCAGGTGGTGATTACATGAATCTACATAGGTGTTAAAGCTCATAGAATTGTATACACACAAACACACACACACAAAGTTAATTTTAATGGTTGTTAATTAACGAAAATAACCTGGATACACTAATGCTAATTGGCCCATGAGGCAAAAAATCAATCTGTCAGGGTCTGACCATTTCTACAAAGCACACGGCAGACCACTGAACAGATTTCTCAAAGGGTGGCTGCCACCATGGTTCCCTCTTTTTCCCCTCAGCTATGTAAATTCTTTTTGAAAAATTACAAGTCAAATCTCCTCACAAATCATCAGAGAAAGGCCCAATTTCTTTCTCAGAAGGCTTGCTTAGCACATATATGTGCATACCTTGCTTTGGTCCTACGATTTTGTCTTCATCAAGGCTGGAGTCACGAAGCTGAAAAGTGGGAATGCTAACAAGACTGTGATTACAAAGGCAAAACCTAGGAAATATGGAGTCAGACAAGTACCCAAATCAGAATCTGAGTATCTGAGTTCAAATATAAGAAATCAGAGTCTCAGAATATTCAAGATTAAGAGCTAACAGGTGTTTCACTAGACAGCAGGTCCCAGCAATGAGGGGTCAGAGTGAGCCCAGGCAGACCCAAGCGGCTAAGGCTGGAGCTCCTGCACTTCTGGGAGAACTGGTGCTCTGCAGCCCGTGGGCTTCTGCTGTTTAAAGTTACTGCCTTCTGAACCAGAGCCTGAGCCCTGTTTACCACTGTCCCTGCAAGATTCTGTAGATTAGTTATATGGGGTCTTTGCTTTGACCAGTGTGGTCCTTGGCAGTTCTGCATTGTCTAGGACCTGTGAATCTTTTTAGAGCTTATCTATCTTTGGAGGGAACTTGCCTGAGCAGACTTGAAGGCAGGGGTGGGAGCCACCTGCTGAAGACAACACTGAGCATTTGGCAGGGTGGGTGGGGAAAATGAGAGCAGAGGGAAAGGGGTTGGGAATTAGCACACCCTCTCCCCTCCCGCCTGCATCTGGTGCTCCAGGAGCTGCTCTTGAGCAATGCCTCTCTAGCGAGTTGGCGTGAACTTGCTGCTTGTTCCTCCCTCAGGGAATAAGGGAAGAACAGGCTTAAAGCAGCTAAAATGCTTGGAGAACCTCCAAAGAGAAGCTTGACACAAATGCAACATATTAATGAAAACAGCTTGGGCCTGGCTAAATAGTGCCTGTTCAAACAAAACAAACATATGGGAGTTGATGACAACTGTCCCAAAAAGAAACAGTCCAGGCCTTGTACATAGAGCTTGATGCTTCTTTATGGTCTTCATGAAATTCAGTTCACTGTGGTTTACTCAGACTCAGGCCTGTATCTGTTTCTTCTCAGGAGTCCAAGAACAACCACCTCAAGGAATCTCTTACGAGCATAAGCATGATCTTCAGTGTCTACATTTTGAGGAAGAGCTGTGCTTTGCTTTTTTCAGATTATATATGCTTAGTATTTTAGGGGAGGGTTTCTCATAGGCCATCAGAATTATATGGAATGCTTGATAAAATGTAGATTCCTGAGCTCCATTTTTTTTTTCAAACTTGTTAAATACGATGGCCTCTCTGAGAGTAAATCCAGAGCATCTGCATTTTAATAAGCATTTCTGGAAACTACTGCCCCAGGATTTATTTACTAAGGTCTTTCTCTTTAATGTTCACTTACTCATTCAACAAATATTCATGTGCCAGGTAATCTGTGGAGCAGCGAATGGTGATGGGGATACAACAATAAGCATTCAAATTGCTCAGGGCCAAATAATAAAGTGTGATGAGTGCCATACTAGAGGGGGAGATAACATGCATGAAAACATGGAGGAAGAGCTTCAAACATGGCATTTCAGCTGTGTCTTGAAGAATGAGTAGAAGCTAATCAAGAGGACAAGAGGGAAAGCACATTTCAGGCATAGGAAATGGTAACTACAAGATATTGAATCCTATGAAGATGTGGGATCCACTCTGGAATAAGGGGTTCAGTATGGCTGAAGCGTAGGGAATAGTGGAAGAGGAACGAGTCACAGGTGGGGGCCAGACTGTAAATGGACCTTATGTACATGCTAAGTGGTTTAAGCTTTGCTCTATAGAATATGGGAGCTAGAGAAACTGTTTAGTCATAGAATGTCAGAATAATGTTATAGAGCAACACCCTGGTGGCAGTGTGGATGCAGGAAGATGAGTACAGAAACTTCTATGGCAGTCAGGGACCAGGAGGCCAAACGCAGCAGTGAGGACAGAGAGGCCTGCCTAGGAGCAGGAGACAGGCTGACGTGGAGTTAACAGGCCGTGAGAAGGCAGGAAAGGAGAAGGAGGCATGGTGGCAGGGCCTGGATTTCTAGCTCAGCCACTGGGTAGATAGGTAGGGGAGCTTAGGATAGGGAAGGAAGTAGATGCCTATTCGGCAGGTGAAGTGACAAAAGGTGGTCTGAATCAAGAACTTCATGCAAGGGAAAGTATTTCCAACGCCCATATAACTCTTCCAACACAATTTGAAAGCAGACCTGCCTCTAGAGCTGTGTGATCAAATTGAAGTGTTTGGGTCCAATAGCAATAGTTTCTGCTGTGCTAGGGAATAGGTTGGAATATACTTGTTAAGTGAAAAAAAGTATCCCCATAATATATGTAGTATGTTCCATTTATTTTATTTTATTTTTTTAACGATGTGAGAACAGAAAGAGAGAGGGAGATTGGGACTTGAGGCTACACATAGGAGAGGCGGGTTACTGTTAATAAGGAAGAGGAGTGGGAATTGGGGAAGGGAATGGAAGGAGCTTTGACAATTCACCTGGAATTCCTACATATTTTTAAAATTACTTTTAACAATAATTTTTACTGATTTATTTCTCTTGTAATTTTTTAAATGCAATTTTTTAGAAGATGCTAACACATCTTCTTGGCTACCACTAGGTGGTACTAGTAGCAGGACAGAGTCAACGCCTTTCAGGTTCCTGTGTTTGTCCATGACACCTGCACGTGTCTAACCTTAGACACCTGCACATGGGCCTAACTTCCTAACATTAAAGAGCGATACACATTTGCCAATTATTATTACCATGTGTCCTCAGAACTTAGGGAGGCATGATATGTGATCTATGGTTTTCTATTTAACTTACATCAAAATATATACAAGTCAAAAATAATATTCCTTCCACATCAATCTAAATTGTACACTGTATGGTTCACAGATACTCAGATTTATCTCAATATCCCCATCTTGCTATGATATTCCTGAACCAAATCTTAATCAGGTGCATAAAAACAATGAACTTTTCTCCATGATCTTCACCTGAGCATCCCTAATTCCAAGACTAGGTCTTTCTTTTTATCCACTGACTCTTAACTCCCTTAGACAGTCATGTTGTCCATTACCTGGCACCACCTGGATTGATGTGAGCAGCAGAGAGAAGCGTTACCACTTGTCCTGTACTCATGCATGACTACTGCATCCCATGATAATGCAGCACTTGTGATTTCACTTCTGGGGACTTTTCCCCTTTTAAGCACAGCTTCTGTCCCCTGACTGCAGGAGTGGTCTGAACTAGCTACTATGCTGACCTTTGTTTTGAAACAATACTTCATTTCAAAACAAAATACTGGAGAATCCCAATCCTGGTGTTAGTTTAGCCTAGGAGGGACACAGTGGAAACGCTCATGTGGTCCTTCAGGATAGTGACCAGGCCAGCCTGGCACAGATGGAGCTACTCATTCCCAAAAGAGTGCAAAGCCAAGAGGTTCCTGCTGTGGCAACGAGTCTCTGATTTGGCCAAAGCATGCTCCTGGTTGTAATCCTCATTTGACATGGCATGGCATGGCTCTTTACTCTTTACCCTCTGACCCCAACCCTTTTCCCCGCCCCAACCCCCACCTCCAGCTGGGGCAGTTTATTGAGTCTGCCTTTGGATTAAACTGAAGAAAAGAACAACCAAGTTTAACAAGTTGTACTTGGCATTCCCTGCTTGGCCAGTTGAATTGCTGGTAAATTCCAGAAGGAGAAGGTCAGGAACGTTCCATGCAAAGGATGTTAGATACTAAATGGATTTCAGCCACTATCCATCATTAATAATAATAAAGTCTTCTGTTTATTTGAGCTCTTGCTATGTGCCAAGCCCTGTACTTTATGTATTTTATCTTTTTGATTTCCTCAATGACCCATAGCATTACTGTTCCCATTTTACAGAAGAGAAAACTGACTTAGAAAGGTTCAAGAGATAGGCTCTGGTTTATCTATTTTCAAAGCTTCCCTTCTTAGGCTCCATCCTATTCTGAAAATAGTTAAGGGCTCCAATTGTTCAGAGATCTTTTTCTACCCTCCATTTAATAGACTACTGATGACCTTGACTTTTCCTCTTCCTTACTCCTTATTTCACTATCCTTTTCAAAGGAGAGAGGCAAGAAAGTGAATGTAAATTTATCCATATGGATGTGTACTGACATCCTGACTTAATTATGCATTTCTTTAAAGGCAAGAACTACGCTTTTCAGTTCCTTTCTATCTCTCCACAGCACTTCCCATGAAACCCAGAATGGTTTCTCAATCCCTGTTTTGCCTCAGCAACTGACTGGCCTCTTGTTCACATTTGGGGCCAAGAAGGTTAGTGATGGCATAGAACTCAAGGTTTGCAATATTCCATGGATTCAGATTATTTTTATTATCTGTTTCCCCTTGAAAATTCTGCTTTGAAAATTAAATCTCCAAATTGAAATATTTGGAATTTTTTTAGCCGAGTCTAATTTTATTGTTTTAAGGAAAACAAATCAAGGGTAGTTGGTTGAAAGTAGTAAACAAGAATAAATCTACCAGACTCTCCTCTTTCCTGGGAACTTTGAACTGGAGCTTGTTTACATGATATAATTAGGCAGGGACTTCTGTGACTTAATTTAAAAGACTGAATTATAATCACCCTTTTTTTTTTTTTTTCAAAACAGTTTTCTTCTCTGCTACCTCTGGATGAACCTGGCTCTGCTTCTTCAAATTCAACGATGTCAGGTCAGCAGGGAGCAAATTTGAGACTGTGCAATTCCCATCGGCCATAAGCTAGGGAGATCTTTTCATCCCCAAGGTCCAAGTTCAACTCTAAAGGGCATGTTTTCTTTTCGATGAATGTGGTTAACTCCTATTAACAGTAATAGGTGTTATGCATGAACATGCAGAAGGGTATATACCTTGAAGGGTTGCCCACGCATGGTTTTCTTCAGACCAAGGTCAACACATTTTCACTCCTTGGCTCCATCCAAGGAGTTGGTACCTGAATAAGACACTAAATTACAAAATGCCAATACCACATGTTACTTCTGCCTGTCTCATTAAACGTAGTAACTTTTATAAATGGTTCCTTTCTTCTCCATTCAATTCTGGACCTGCCAAGCCATTGTAACCCTGAAAGGGAGGTGAAAAGACATTTCTGAACAGTTCTTTTCTGCCCAGATGCCACACAACTTCTGGTAGTGAGTGAGATATACCCAGGACTACATTCACGTCCTATTCTGAAACACTCGCATTCTGGTTTACCTTCAGCTGATTTGATCAGTATCAGAGGCTCTGCTATCACAAAATGAAAAACAGGTAGGAAAAAAGAGTGACTGAAATATGAATAACAAACTGTTCAAGTTGAGACAGCCAGTTCTCGAGGGCTGGCTCTGCTTGCCTGAGAGGCGAGTATCAATGCCAAATAAGCCCAAGTAAGAGGCAGCCTTGTTTGTATTGTACTTAATAAGCCCCAATGGGAAAAGGGACCATGGAATGAAATTATATTGCCTTTTTTTCAAAAAAAAGTTCTTTACTGTCTTTCATGTATCTCCTCGTTTAAAAAGGGCTCTAAAACGTGATAGTCATAAGAAAACTTAAGTACCAAGACTTTAAAAATATATTTTAATGGCTTTAATCGTGTTGCATATGTAGCTATGAGTAGCCGCAATAGCATTTGCCATGGGTTTAAACTCGGTAATTTCTGCATATGAAGGGTTTTCCTGACAGTTACATATTCTTCCCCTGAAAAAGGAGTGGGAAATAATATGATTAACAGTGAGGTGAAGATACTTTCATTCTTCCCAATATTATTTTTAAGAACATGAACAACTCACCTTCTTGATTGCCAGTATCAACCTACAAAACACAAAAAGTCAACATGTAACCTTTTCAATACTGTTGGCCTCAATTCCTGGCTCAGGAGATAACATAAAGCAGTTCAACTGGTTTTGTTTTGTTTGAGACACTCAAATTAAAATCTCAAGAATTATTTACCTTACCCGAGAAAAAGGAAAGAATGTGGCCTACCAGAAAGTCATAAAGACAGTTTTCTAAATGTGTGGACCTTTTCAACTTAGTACCAATCCTTAAAAAATAAGAAAAAATTAAGGTGTTTTTTTCAAGTCTTTCTCTAGTTATACTGAAAACTTTAGGTTTTATTCTCATCTTTCAGCTACTGGCATGTCACAATCTACTCTAGGGATGCCTGCCTAAATTACTATATCAATAAATATTCTAGTGGAAAAACATTTGCAAGGCTCATTTTCAGAAGTGCACTGTAGTACCTCGAAGTTGAAACCTATCTCATAAGACCAAATTCAATTCTATTTTCTACAATATAGTCAACAATGTCCAAGTTTTGACTATTATTATTTTATACACCCTAACTCCAAATATACGATAGAAAAGAGCTTATATGAAGGCTATATAAACCAATATTACAGTTTATAATGAAAAAACTATCTAATGATGGTGAATTCCATTTTTCATACCAACCCAATATTGGTAGTCAGGCAGCCTCTAGCATTCAGTCTTAGCTCGGATGAGTGATTTTTTGGAAAATAAAATTTGGACAAATGTATGTCATACTGGCTCTTGACACATTCAATCTCTTTCTGGTTTTTCAGAAATCATAAATCAGGCCCCCAATTTTTAGTTTGTTTTTTTTTTTTTTTTTTTTTTATTATGGGTAAAAATCAAAATTCTCACAATACATACAAACATTTGCATAATGATATATAAATATATGTGCATATATGTGTATTTGCTTACAGAAATGTTATTTATATATATATATATATATACATATATTTTAAGAGGTGCTTAGATTACCTAAAATATTACACGGAACCCACTGGGATTCCCATGTTGCCCACCTCCCACACCTCCCACCACATCCCACACAAACATCTCCCACAGTGTGGCCCACCAACCTCAATGAACTTACACATCCTGGAGCCTTGCCACCAACCATAGACCACAGTTCACACTGTAGACCACACTCTCTCCCACTCAGTTCTGAGTGGTGTGTGCTGATTTAAAATGGCCTACATCCATTGCCACGACAGTACTCAGGACAACCTCCAACTCCCAAAGAAGCCCCTGTAT